>OZ024724.1:4455000-4817500 GCA_964016875.1 Fallopia convolvulus | reverse complement strand
TATGATTCTATCTATTAACAAAGGTGTTGTGGAATAAATGGGCAAGATCTCGGGAGTACCACAGCCTATCGATGTTTGTATTCTCTATTCTTGGTTTGGAATTGTGCATGTGATCGATGTCTGTATTCTCTATTCTAGGTCCTTAATTATCTTATGAGCATTTCTTTTTAATATATCGGGGTCAACAACTATTACTAATTTACTTATAGCGTATAAACCATAAAGATATCTTCAAACGCAATTAAACACAATAAAATTGATCTTATACGTACTAGCTAAAAGAAGTGGGTTGGCCTTTAATTCTATCGTTGGCTATATGCTCTTTACACAAATCATGGAGGAGCAAGATGGTTGCGGGAACATGCTTGTCATAGTTTTTAGTCTTCCAAGTGACAATGTACGTGTGGATCAAAAGATTTAATCTTTTCACGTTCAACCTGCTAAATGTGTTGCCTTGTTTTTGTTGTTGGAATGGATGGTCTCCTTCAGAATTTGATGTCCAAATGTCATTGTTGGAATTGTCTCCTACAGGTTCAGGAGACCATGTTCATGATCTCATCGGATTAAAATGGTTCAGCAGACTAACTTGTGCTAGCTACGACTTGATATTTCTATGGAAAATGTAGTAATCCAATCCAATCAAGGTGGGGGCTATTATAAGTAAACAAATATAATTATATCCCTTCTCCAATCAATAATACAATATTTCAATTCCATAGCCAAATTTACAAAATGTCCCATATATATAGTAAGTTAAGTGGACTTAATAATAATAATGATAATAATAATAATAATAATAATAATAATAATAATAATAATAATAATAATAATAATAATAATAATAATAATAATAATAATAATAATAATAATAATAATAATAATAATAATAATTGGTAACAAGTGTAGATAAATAGCAATGACAAGCAAACAAATAAAGATGGCCATAAAAGAAAGGAGCTTGAACTAGGAGGAAGTAGTAGGCTTGATCCACTCTAGAGGAGGCCAACACATCTTGATTCGACCAAGTTTGTTGGTGGAGCGTAGTAGAGTCTTACTTTGATCCAAATCATAGACTTGGTACTTGATTGATATCATGGAGTCATGGTCGATCATGCAATCCTTTTCATAGGGTCGGTTAGTATAAGCATCGGAGAAGAAGACAAAATTTCCTTTGCAACCTTTGAAGTCCTTTGCAGAGAGCCCAACGAATGCATCGGAGATGGAGAGTAAAAAGGCATCACCCAAATCCTTAATCTCGCACCAACTATCTCGCACGCATTTGAAGATGTGCAAGCCTTTGTCCTAGAGAGACACTCCACAATGCACTGATACCAAGAACAAATCAGACTCAAAGATTACCAGATTGTTCTTCTCCACTATGGGCATATTCGGTATGGGATGAACTTGAACTGGGGGAAGAACCTTCGTAAGATGGAAGGTCAAAGAATTGAGAAAGGATAAAGACGTATTCCCAAAGAGAACATAACATACACCATTGAAAAGAACCACATCATCAACCGAGGAATATTATGGCGTCGTTTCAATTTCAGTCCAGGCAACCGAGGTATGGGCCCAATGGCCAAAGCATCAGCAGGTAATTCACAACCAACACTCAAATCAGCAAGGATCTCATAATATCTATCAGGCAATTTATAATCTATGCGTGAAATGTCAATGTCATTCTCTAAAACAGATTGTAACTCATCATCATAAGTAGTATCAAAGACATCTTGCACAATGGGATCAATTGCATCAATGGAGCAAAGAGAATGGTCATCTTGGGGGTATTTTATAGCATTATCCATACTATATTCAAATATTTCCCCATCAAATTTCATAGTTAGGACACCTTTACTCATATCTGTTGGAACAGTGTTAGGGAACTAACACTGGAACAATGGTTTCTCCATTCGAGCAATCGAAGTTTTGATAATGACAAACAAATGGAACTAATTCCCTATACAAAGTGATCTCAGGAAAGATAGCAAGTTCACAGGAAAAGCAAAGGGAAACGTTCCCTATCAAGCCACCTGTGTACGTGGCAAGTAATTTAAAGGACAAGAAAGACATTTCACTATTGTCTTGGGCGGCAAGCCAAAACTCCGAATGAATAGAGATGAAGAAGGGTACGCTAGTCTTTTTGAATAGTATCGTACTCCCCAAGACAAGAAGGGCAAAGGCGTCAGAACTAAAGATGGAAACTCTATAAATAGTATGCGACGCCGCTAGGTCTAAATAAGCTCTCGCACACAAGGAAACCAGATCTACAAAAGGAAAGAAAGAGATCGAGAGCCCGAGCTGATTCAGTGAAGACATCAATCCAGAAATTCAAGGAGGGAAGTATCAAGTGATGAAGACTACGTGAAGATCTTCATCAGCTTGAAGAAGGAGGTTCTTGTGCTAAAGGGAACTGCACAGGAACGAGTAAGGTTCACTCTC
Organism: Fallopia convolvulus; assembly: GCA_964016875.1. Taxonomy (NCBI): domain Eukaryota; kingdom Viridiplantae; phylum Streptophyta; class Magnoliopsida; order Caryophyllales; family Polygonaceae; genus Fallopia; species Fallopia convolvulus. The sequence continues at coordinate 4,815,061 of OZ024724.1, read as the reverse complement.
TATATTCTGTTGTGTTTAAATCTAGGAACTACTATGTCTTAGTCGTTAGTATTGTTTGTGAGTGGGATTGCAAACAATAGAGAAGTTCGACTTTGTATTGTGGAACCTGAGATATATCAATAGAATATAGTGTGTGTTCAAAATCCTCCAAGGGAGGTAGAGGTTTACTCTTTAGCTAGTTGGCTAAAGAGGTTCCTCTATAAGGAACTGTGTCCCTGTCTTAAATTCCTGTTTAGTCTTGTTCTATATTATTCCGCTGCGTAAGGGAACTGTCACTGGAACATTTTCCGATTGTCTTGACTAACAACGATCCTACAATTGGTATCAGAGCATTGGCTCTAGATTTTCTGTGAAAACTCGCAGGATGTCTACAGGAATATCTTCAGAACTCAGTGTTGTTGGACATGGAAGCTACAAACCACCGAGGTTGATAGAAGGCCGTTTTGAACGATGGCAAGGGTTGATGATGGATTCGATGCGAAGCCATGATTATCAGGCATGGGCTGTGATCGAGAGAGGGAACTTCACCATCAATCCAGAGATCGAGAATGATCTCATAAAATGGGGACCGAATGAGTGGAAATGCATGGAAGCCAACTACAAGGCAAAGATGTACCTCAACTACTCCATGAGTGAGATCGATTCAGCCAAGGTGGGAAATCTAAAGATCGCTAAGGAGATGTGGGCTGCAATTGAACAAATGCACATAGGAAGCTCAGATCTTAAGGAAGATCATCAAATGGATGTTCGACAGGAGTTCTACAACTTCAGAATGGAACCTGGAGAAACGGTATCATCATATCAGTTCCGCTTTCAAGGACTAGTGACTAAGCTTGAGAACTTGGGAATCTCAGATAGAGAAGTCACTGAACGAATCAAAGTCAAAAAGGTGATAGATGGTCTCTTTGGTGAATGGACTCATGATCGAACAACCTTTAGAGAAAATACATCCAACAGGAACCTCATGCTTCATGAGATCTTTGGAAAACTGAAATCCTACGAGAACAGGAGGAACTCCGATAAAGCACAAGATAAACCTGAAAAGGGAATTGCGCTTAAACTGGAGAAAGTACTTAAGTCTGTTCAGGAACAGTGTGAAGAATCTGAAGATGAAGAAGAGGATGACATAGTGCTCATCACAAAGGCACTACGTAACCTCTACAAGAAGGGAAAGTTCCGAAAGAACTATGGAGGGAACAATTATTCACGAGACTACAACAAGTCAGGAGACAAGGATGCAAAGGACATCACGTGTTTCAAGTGCTTCAAGAAGGGTCACTATGCCAAAGCTTGTCCTCTGGGAAATGACGAGAACAAGTCTGGGAACAAAGCTTACATAGCGACATGGGATGACTCAAACGATGACGATCCAGAGTCTTGGGCTACACCAAACATGTGTGCTATGGCAATCAATGGAGACCCAAAGGAACCTCAAGAGGAGGTGAGTATTCTGTCTCTGACTAGTTGCTTTGATAAATACTCTAAATCTAATCTCATTCGTATACTCTCTAAACTTGTTAAAGACAATATGAAGTTACAAAAGGAAGTGAGTGAAATTGAAGAACATTGTCTTAAACTTGAAAATGATGCTTCTGAAAGGGAACTTGACTTAAAAAAACACTGAATGCTTTGAATGTGATAGATTGAAAAAGGAACTTGACTCTACTATGACTACTAAAAATGAGCTTATCTCTACTCTTGCCATCGTCACTTCAGAAAAGGAGACTCTTAGTAAGAAACTAGAGATAACCGAGGGAAAGAAAATGGTAGAGACTCCTAAGGTCACATTTGTCCCTTCTAGGCATGGAATAGGATATTCTGAAAGAAGCTCTGGAAATGATCAAACAACTCTCACTCTAAGGGAACTAAGTGAAAGTAGAGCTCTAGAGTTGCAAACTGAAAAAATTAAGAACTCTCACCTAGAAGAGAAGATCAGGGTTCTAGAGAGTGGACTATAGGAAAAAAGGAAAACTATACTGGGAACAACTCTCACAAAATATATGTCAAGATAGCTAAGGGAAATGGTTCCAGAGGAACAAATAAGGAAACAGTTGAGAAAAATAGGATTCAGAGACCACATCCTAAGTATTATCTAGGAGAATATTACAAAACTTGTTGGACATGTGGAGGTCATGGTCATTACAAGGAACAATGTCCTAAAGTTAGTCAGTCAAAAAGGTTCTCAAACAAAAGCAACAACAGGACATCTCACTCAAAATCCTACAGGAGTTATCATTCGATTGATGTTAACATTGCAGATTAAGTTGATTACTATCCCTGTAAGGAACCAGGCAAGGGACACCTTGCCTGGGTAACCAAACATTGACTCTTTTACAAGTGAAAGCGAGGGGGAACTGTATGTGGTTTATAGACAGTACTTTCTCCAACCACATGACAGGAAATAGGAACAATCTAATCTCGCTCAACACCCAAGTTGAAGGAGGAAATGTTTCCTTCGGCAATAAAAACAAAGGGGCAATACAAGGCTCAGGGGAAGTAAAGCTCAACAAATCAATCAAAGTCAACAATGTAAATCTTGTGGCAAATCTTGGATACAATCTACTGTGTGTGGCACAACTCTGTGATCAAGGGAACACCATAGTTACATTTGATTCAAATGAATGTCTTACTGTGAACAAAGAGACTAACAAAGTTATTCTTAGAGGGAAACGATTCAACAATGTTTACATTGTTGATCAAGATTTTCTACCTCCAAGAAAGCTATGTCTTACAGTCTCTATAAATGATACCGATCTCTGGCATAGACGTCTTGGTCATGCAGGTCTAAATCTCATCCAGCAGTTATTCATGCAAGATCTTGTGGTTGGCTTACCAAGGATAAATCCAGAATCAGCAAAACTGTGTGATGCATGTGCCAGAGGGAAACAAACTCGAAGTTCCTTCAAGCCAAAGAAGAATGTTAGCACCTCCAAACCTTTGGAAATGCTACACATGGATCTATGTGGACCAATGGACACATGTAGCTATGGAGGAAGCAGGTACATGTTTGTTATAATAGATGATTATTCACGTTTTACTTGGGTTATTTTCTTGTCTTCCAAAGGAACAGTGTTCAAAGAGTTTGAAGTGTTTATCAAGAAGACAGAAGTCAGTCTGGGAATAAGCTGAAGTCCATACGCTCAGACCATGGAACAGAGTTTGACAATTCAGCTTTTGTCAACTTATGCAATGAAAATGGAGTCTCTCACAACTTCTCCGCACCAAGAACTCCACAACAAAATGGAGTTGTTGAAAGGAAGAATCGCACTCTGGAAAATATGGCTCGAGCCATGATGTTAGAAAGTGGAGTTCCATCCAATTTCTGGGCAGAAGCCATTTCAACTTTGGTTTATATCCTCAACAAGGCTATGATTCGACCTTTGTTGCTTAAAACTTCCTATGAACTAATCAAAGGTCGAAAGCCAAATATTTCCCATCTCAGAGTTTTTGGCTGTAGGTGCTATATCCATAACAATGGGAAGGATGCTCTTGGAAAGTTTGATCCAAGAAGTGATGAAGGAATTTTCACTGGATACTCTCTTCATAGCAAAGCATATCGAGTCTACAACAATGGAACCAAGATTCATCAACAAAAATACATCAAGGAAATGCTATCCAAATATGGGATGGACACTGCAAAGCCAATCAACACTCCAATCTCACCTAGTACACGTCTCGATGCCGATGAGAATGGAACCAGTGTCAATAAAAAACTCTTTCGAGGAATGATTGGTTTCCTTCTCTATCTTACTGCTAGTAGACCGGACATCATGTTCGTTGTCTGTCTCTGTGCATGGTTCCAAGCAAATCCTAAGGAATCACATCTGAAGGAAGTCAAAAGGATCTCGCTACCTCAAAGGGAGAGATAATCTCTGCTTATGGTACCCTAGGAACAGTTCCTTTGAACTTGTATCCTTCACAGATGCTGATTTTGTAGGACATCTGGTTGATCGAAAAAGTACATCAGGCATGGCACAGTTCCTAGGAGACTGTCTAGTATCATGGGGATCCAAGAAGCAATCCTCTGTGGCACTTTCTACGGCTGAAGCTGAATACATTGTCGCAGCTGCTTGCTGTTCCCAATAACTATGGCTCAAGTATCAACTCAAAGACTATGGTATGTCTCTTGGAACTGTTCCTATTAAATGTGATAGTACTAGTGCAATAAATATCTCAAAAAACTCAGTGCATCACTCTAGGACAAAGCATATAGAGGTTAGGCATCATTTCCTGCGTGATCACGTAGAGAAAGGTTCCATTGAGATGGTTCACTGCAGGACAGATGAACAAGTTGCTGACATTTTCACCAAAGCTTTGGACAGACAACCCTTTGAGCATCTTCGAATGATCTTAGGGATGATTCTCTTACATTAAACAAGTCCCGGTCCATCTTTTCCCTCAATGATTGACTAAGTTAAGTATCAGTATAGCTAGGGAACTGCATGGTTTAGCAACTTTCATTTTAAATAATTGCAAAATTGCATGAAACATGTTTATAACTAGGTATGGGAACTGATTCCTTAAGAGCACTTTGTTTATTTTTGGCCCAAAATGATCAACCTGATCTTATCTATCCTTCCCTAAAAGCTGAAAGGATGGTTGATCATAAGACTTGTCCCACAAAGCCCATCCAGGTAAACTTTTCCTATGAACCTCATTAAATAAAAACCCCCTTTTACGGGATTCAATTACATGGATGACCACATCACTTGTTAACCTACCCATATTTTAGTTTGGATATCTCTCTTAATCTTTTCACAAAAATCCTTTAAATATCCAAACATGGCTTGTCTTACTTGTTCATGGAAAGAGGAGTTAGAAAGGAAAGGAACCGCTTCAAATTACAAAGGAACTACACGGATGTTTGAAATTCAAATGCGTCTCCAAGATGTATTATTGGAAAGAGAAAGGACATTGAAAACTGGTCTATGAAGCAACAGGCTGTAGAAAGGGAAATGTGAATCCGAACCGTTCATCTCTCTACCCGTGCTTATTCGTTGCCACGTCGAGACTGTTGAGTAGGAAATAATCTTTGAGTGGAGGATAACAAATCTTTTTCGTTCTCTTTGGAGTAACTAAATGCGAGTTTCAAGGAAAGACTGGTAACCTCTCTCACCCTTTCAACTTCTTTTCTCTTTACTACTTAACCCATTCCCCTTCTTTTCTTTTCTCTTCATCGTCTTCCTCCATCCTCTCTTCCAAACCCTAGACTTCGAAAATCTCTACTTCCAATCTTTCTCTGAAACTCTACACATTCGCTCAAATGGCCAACCCAAATCAACCTATCATCAAGTTCTCCGTCCATCACAAAAACCCTCTCATTGAGCATCTTCTCAACCATGATCCCGAATATCTCCAAAAAATGCTTCTCACAGACCTTGACCTTGACCACCATGAGCCTGAATACATCTTTGATGTCAAAGATCGTCTCTATTCTCTTCTGAGAAAAAGAGATGACAACCCAGTCTTACACCTCAAGCTCCCTCATCTCTTCCAAATGCTCCTACAATTCAAGTTCCATCTCACAGGGAACTAGATCTCTCAACTCTTGATCAATCCATCTCCCAATTTGAGAGAGAAGAGTTCCCTACTTCACAGGGAACTACACCCATCGAAACAACCCGATCTTCCTCTTCTCTTCCAAACCGCTCTTCTTCTCCAGCTTCTCTTCCAAAAAATCCAACTGCTCCACGATCAAAGAAGAGAAAGCTCAGAAAATTGAGTGAAGTAGAAGAAGAAGAAGAAGACGAGGAACTTCAGCCTCTACTCTCTAAGCAACTTCGAGCCCTTAATCCATGAACGGAGATCGTCACTGTTGAGGGCTCCGACGATGAGGTGGAGGAGTACACAGAGCCTGCTCTCCAAATCGGGTATAAGGAACCGTCCACTGGATGTCCTTCAACAAGAGGCTCCAAGAAGCAAAAGGTGGAAGAAAAGACTGAAACGAAAGACAAAAAGAAAGGGAAGAAAGAAAAGAAGAAGACAGAAGAGAGGAAGTTGGTCATTCCTCTGGTTGTCACAGCTGAATTCCTACAAAAACATGAGTTCAACGAGCTTCAAGAACTCATCCAGTTTCAAGGATGGGAAAAGCTCTGTTCTGAACTTGCGACGGTGGATCAAGCTCAAATTAAGTATTTCTACTCCAAATTCACCCTAACAAAGGGAACTGAGCTTGACCCTGTCATAAGATGGAAGACAGAAGAAGATGACTTCACCTTCACCGCTGCCCAGATCAAGAGAATTCTTCAAGTTCCTAGAAAGGGCTTTGACATGCTTCCACAACGCCCATGGCAAGATACTGATGGAAGGGAGGCAATTCTACAAAGGCTTCTAGGCCATGTGCTTGCTCAAGGGAAGGAGATAGTGACTCACAGCTTGAGTCAACTGGGAAAGATGGCACACCAATACATCACTAGGGTAGTGATTCCAAGACAGGAAAAGAGAACAACTCTCAATTCTACTGATGCTATTCTCCTGGATTTGTTCCTCCGTAAGGAACGAATCAACCTGCCCAAAATCATGATCTTGCACATGTGCAAGTGTGTCGCCAAAGAGTCTCACGCCCTTCCCTATGCTCTTGTGGTGAAGGAACTCATGAAGAGGAACGATGTGTACCATCCTCAAGAAGAAGAAGAAGAGCTTGGACAAGAGATGGATATGTCCAACATTCTGAGAATGAAACACTCCCTAGAACCACAAGAAGAAGCTCCTTCTACTGTGTTTATTGAACAAGGAGATTCAAAAACTGTCCTTCAAGCTCTCAACCGTCTGTGTGGAGTCACTAAGCGAATTCTTGATTTCCTTCTAGACATCCAACAGACAAAGGGAACTAATGATCACATCCTTGCCGTTCTTCAAGATATCCAGAAGAAGTTGCCTTCCTCTTCTTCCTCCTCTAACCCATGAACAAGCTCTCTACAAGAAAAATCCATAGCTGTCTTATCCCTCCTTCAATGCTCTTAAGAATTTGATCTTGTAACTGTTTGAACAATGTCTTAATGAAATGCTTTTTTCTTTTGTTCTCTAGTTATGATTGTGCTCTACTTGCTTTTTCTTGCATGGTTATACTTGATTATTTTTCGATGATGTCAAAAGGGGGAAAAGTGGAAAAATGCAGAGATGCGTTGTGTCTAAGAGAATACAGAATATGTAGCCACAAGCTGAGGGGGAACTATAAGGCTTAAAAATATTGAAAGTTTAACTGCTTGTCCATTTCAGGGGGAACTAAGTATCTACAAAGAATTGCATGTGTTATTGATGTCTATTTCTCTCATATCTTTCCTGCATCCCAGAATGTTTAATACTTGCATTTTTATGAAAGTTTGTCATCATCAAAAAGGGGGAAATCGTTGGAACAGTGTTAGGGAACTAACACTGGAACAATGGTTTCTCCATTTGAGCAATCGAAGTTTTGATAATGACAAACAAATGGAACTAATTCCCTATACAAAGTGATCTCAGGAAAGATAGCAAGTTCACAGGAAAAGCAAAGGGAAACGTTCCCTATCAAGCCACTTGTGTATGTGGCAAGTAATTTAAAGGACAAGAAAGACATTTCACTATTGTCTTGGGCGGCAAGCCAAAACTCCGAATGAATAGAGATGAAGAAGGGTACGCTAGTCTTTTTTAATAGTATCGTACTCCTCAAGAAAAGAAGGGCAAATGCGTCAGAACTAAAGATGAAAACTCTATAAATAGTATGCGACGCCGCTAGGTCTAAATAAGCTCTCGCACACAAGGAAACCAGATCTACAAAAGGAAAGAAAGAGATCGAGAGCCCGAGCTGATTCAGTGAAGACATCAATCCAGAAATTCAAGGAGGGAAGTATCAAGTGATGAAGACTACGTGAAGATCTTCATCAGCTTGAAGAAGGAGGTTCCTGTGCTAAAGGGAACTGCACAGGAACGAGTAAGGTTCACTCTCTATATTCTGTTGTGTTTAGATCTAGGAACTACTATGTCTTAGTCGTTAGTATTGTTTGTGAATGGGATTGCAAACAATAGAGAAGTTCGACTTTTTATTGTGGAACCTGAGATATATCAATAGAATATAGTGTGTGTTCAAAATCCTCCAAGGGAGGTAGAGGTTTACTCTTTAGCTAGTTGGCTAAAGAGGTTCCTCTATAAGGAACTGTGTCCTTGTCTTAAATTCCTGTTTAGTCTTGTTCTATATTATTCCGCTGCGTAAGGGAACTGTCACTGGAACAGTTCCCGATTGTCTTGACTAACAACGATCCTACAATATCAATTTTCGTTTTTACACTTTTCATGGAAGGTCTACCTAACAAAAAGGGTGCATCATGCACATCATGATCCATGCAAGCACAAAGAAATCAGCAAGGAATATCAAGTTATCAACCATGACAAGGACATCCTCAACAACCCCTTTCGGTTAGACAGTGGACCTATCAGCTAATTGAACAACAACACTTGTTTCATGCAAAGGTCCTAAGACTAGTGAAGTGTAAACATAATAAGGCATGACATTAATAGAAGCACCCAAATCAAGCATGGCTTTATCAATTTTAGTGTCTCCTATTATGCTAGAGAATGTTGAACATGCCTGGATCACTGCACTTCTTAGTTATACGCTTTTGAAATACAACCGAGACATGTTCACTGACCTTAACCTTTTGGTTCCCTTTTAATTTTTGGTTCCTTTTAATTGTGCACAACTCTTTCATAAATTTAGCAAACCTAGGAACACTATTAATCAAATTAAGCAAAGGGATGTTTACCTCACACTTAGAAAATATTTCAAAGATCTCCGTGTCATTCTCGGGCTTCCTTGCGTCTTTGAGTGCTTTAGGAAAGGGAGGGGGTGGCTTTTGAGAAACCATAGAAGAAAAGGGGTTGTGATGGTGTGCGAAATAACCGCTAAAAAAATCAAAAATAGAGTCGTAAATGTGTAGTGAGTTTTATACTCAATTCCATCAAAAACACAATTTTAAAATTAAGGCAAGCTAAGAATATATACTACGTACGTAGCATGCATGAATTGCCTACATGCAAACTTGCCATATTTCATACGGGTTTGCTGAGTCACAAAAAAGGGTGGGTTTGGCCCAATAATCTGATCCCATGAAACTGGCCCAATAAACATATTTCAGCCCATGAAGCCCAAGAAGCTACATATGTAAGTATATACTCGTAGCCATTCCGCATGGAGATTCATTAAATACTATAAAAGTCGACAAAATCAGTCGACTACTCCTGCTACCTTGCAACTTTTCAAAGCCTCAAGTGCTAAGTCATTTGCATGTATTGAACAAATGAACGTGGGCAAGTTGCGCGATTAAAGGGTCCAATGAAGTGGTGCCATGTCATCACAGTACTCTATCCCACATCGATCATATTTGTATAAGCAAGTAGTTGGACAAATATATATATCCCACATCGATCATATTTGTATAAGAAAGTAGTTGGACAATATATATATATATATAAAGGAAATATGAAATAATAAAGGGGTTGAAGAACATCTCTAACTCAAGAACTATCTGAGAGTGAGTATTTAATAAAATCTCGTATTTAGCGCTATTATATTTAGGTTTCAACAGCTTCAAATATGAAGCGACACTTGCAGCTTCTACGACCGAGCTGGGATTCAGCTTCACTGCATATTTTGCTCAGCATAATGAACATCTTAGGTCGCCTTGTGAATCTCGGGCGAATAAAATCAAATCATCTTGAGCAGCGCGGGTCTTAGTTACGAATCTAGTCCACATCACCGTGAAATCTCAACTCTGGTTGAGAATGAACTGCCAGGACCTAAGACCATCGAAATGCTTGCAATGCAGGACCTCGACCAACGACTTCCATTAGGCGACAAAGTTCGTTGAGCTCGTTTCGGAACACGGAACTTGTCATTATTGACATCTCGTTTTGTTAACTTCTTAGAAACATATGCTTTCCCTACATTGTCCGATTCCATCATCACATCTCCACCACTACACTCCTCAGTTGGCTCTATAGGTTTCAAAAACATTCGGACACTTACTTCATCTGTTTTTTGATGCATCAGATATTCAACTCCATCAACTTTACAAAGTACACGATCTAGAGTCTTTTCTATGTTTCCAGGTCGACATTGATTCCGGAAGCAGCAACATGATTCACATGCCCTTCCACAAGTAGTAAACTATGGAGTTTACGGGTGGTATCGAGATTAGTTTTGACCGAAATAGCAAGATGTGTTTTACGACTCTTTTAAACACTTTCAATGTAAAAAACTGGTCAAAATTGGGGACGATTAAACAAATTACGAATTACGATCAACATCAATTCTGTTAAACCATCAACATTATGATCAAATAAACAATCAATTACAAAAATAAACCAACAAAATTATGATCAAACAAACCATTAGAATTACGATTACCATCAGAATTACGATCAATCAAACCATCAGATTTACGAAAATAAACCTCAAAATTGGTTAACCAAACAAGTTCCAAAGTAGATAAACCATCAGATCATGTTGTCCAACAAGGGCACAATTTAATTCTGCGGAACGAATTACGAAGATCAACCATCAAAATCGAGTTCTTGGTGAAATCAAGATCCTTACCCTTGTCTTGTTGGATCTTCTTGACAGGCCTGGCCCAGAGGGTGGGGTAGGGTGGGCGCAAGACCAGGGCCCATAATTTTTAGGGGCCCAAAATTTTCAAAATGTAATATATATAAAAGAGTGTTTAAAACATTATAAATTACAAGTTGGTCTAGTGGAATAATGTTCTTATCTTTATTAAAGAGGTCTTGGGTTCAAATTCCATCACTTTAACTATATTAATTTTTAAATGTGGGCCCTATTATATATCTTTTATTTAATTTATCTTTCTTTATTATTAATCAATTAGTGTAGTCATGTATTACCATAGTTATTGTAAATGATTCTTATTTATATAATTGTCTATATTGGTTACTTTTTATTAAATTTAAAATATACGGCATATGCATTTAAAAAAATCTTATTTCTTTTATTCATACATTGTTATATGATGATAGCACCCATTTTTACGTATGTAATTAAGTTAAATTTAGCAAATTATTTTATAAATTCTTCGTATCTTAATATTATAACAAGCACAAATTTATACGAAAGTATTATAAAATTTTACGAAAAATGTCTAAAAATTATATAAAAAGGGCCCTTTTATTGTAATTCGCCCCGGGCATCTAAAATATATGGACCGGCCCTGCTTCTTAAATCCATCCAGTCGAGAATTGCAGCAACGCAGTCTTCGTCAGTGGTGTTTGTGGCGGTGACAGGGGGTAGCTTTGGAGGAGAAAGGGGAGTGCAGAGAGGGAAGGTGGGGGAAGGGGGAAGAGAAATATGGGAGAAAGGGTAATGCAAGAGAGGGCGAGACAGAGAGCGAGAAGAGAAAGTAATTTAAGTTTGTTCTGTGCGAGTCACCCCCGCTGGAAGAGAATTTTGAGTTGCAAGAAGCCGAGTCACCTTTGAGTGAAACACGGACCTAATTAACGGAAACGGAAGAAGAGACGGACCCAATTTGAGTTGCATTTAAGTTAACTAGGGTAATTTAATTTAATAAAAAAAGGCTAATTTAACGAGAAATTAGAGGATAGGAAGTATGATGGGAAAATAAAATTTATATTTTACACTTGGTAGATATGCATGTGCGTACGCACGGGGCATATTTTCTATATGGCGATCGATTTGTTATCGACTTGTAAAATATTATTACAATAATTTTAAATATGTTATTTTTATTTTGAAAATTATTGAGGTTAAAATTAAATGAATGGAGTTCTAACAAAATATCTTTAAATTTAATTTTTTCCATTTAATTTGTCGACTCAAATCTCAATCTATATAATTTAATACTTTGTAACTTCAACTATTTTTATTATATTTATTGGTATATATTATTTTGATTCTTGGATTTTTAAGTTGACTTGAAACTATTATAAAACATGTAATATTAGGATTTATATATATGTATACATAGATTTAAATGAGAGAAAAAATTAACATAAATTTATAAATCCAATATGTTATACTGTTTTTAGTATACAAACAAAAGTTAAAAACATATAATTTTAGCGTAATTATATATTTTATTCACGTGCATACAAAATACATGAGGTGGAGAGTCTTCTATCTAATAAATGATTTGAAGACAAATTTTAAAAAAAAATGCAATTCATCCATTTCTATCGCATAAATTGTTATTGTTGGTCAATCAACATTCTCAACGATGAGTATCTTTTTAGAACAATTAGATATGTGAGCGTATTATTTACCTATGAATTTGGAAATAATAATCGATAAGATGAAAGGAAAAAAAATTATTCATTCATATGTTTGAGAAAAAAATAGCATAAAAAGTATGGGTGTAAGCATAAAGAAAATCTATCGTTGGACAGAACACACATGAGGTGAATGAAAATCAACATATATATTACTACAAAAAATACAAAATAACGAATAGATAAATTTAAATAAACAAAATTTTACTTTGTACCTTGAAATATTACATATGAAAATCAATAATGATCAACTCACCTAACCAATTAATCATAAATATCCCCTCGTTTTCTTTTAATAAGAATGCAAATTTCATGGGTGTATTGTTACCATTTTTTCTCGCTCCAAATTTGAGAGGAAGCAAAAAAAATTGGCAACACCAAAAAAGAACATTTCAATCTACAACAACTCATGTTGATAAAGTGTTATAAACTAATCTAAATCCAAATTATAAAAACTATGGATGAGAGAATGTGCACATCAATGAATCTCTTTTAATCTTTATTTTCACTTATTATAAGACATATGTATAAGTTATTACATGTAATATAATGAGTCAAATATACACATAAATATGAGTGTAATTAGATGCAATAAATGTGAATAATAAGTACACATATGAGAATAAGAATAGGAGATTCTCTATGTGTACATAAAATACAATGAGTCAAATATACACATAAATATGAGTGCAATTAGTTGTTTTAAATGTGGATAATAAGTATACATATGAGTATGAGAATCTTATAAGAATCTCTATATGCATATTCATATTATATATTAAAACAATTATAATAATTATTAGGTTTTTTGACAAAAAAAAACTTGTTAGATATTTTGATGGAAATATTTAAATAATATATGTTAAATTTGTAATTCAAAATATAATATATGTCGAATTATATAATATCCACCATCATGAAACTTTTGGATGTTGTAAATAAAATCTATATTGGAAAATTTAGAAAAGTTTAGTTTTGGCCAAATATACAGGTTATTACTTGGAATTTATAATGAGTCAAATATACACATAAATATGGATTTAATTAGGTGTCGTAAATCTAGGTAATAAGTATACATATGCGGATAAACATCCTAGTAGAATTTGTATGTATAAGTGTACATCCATATTATATTTTGGAATACAAATAGTAATTATTAGCTATTGTCTTATTTTCGGCCTTGTAGCCCAAGAAAAAAAATTCTTTTTCTTTTTCTTTTTTCTTCCCTTAGTGCTTGTAAGGTAGGACATGTCAACGACGGAGGCCGAGCAAATAAGCCGACAACGAAAGGTTAGGCGAACAAGCTTAAGCTGAGTGCGAATGATCGAGCAACCTGAAGCCAACGACGGAGAACTTGGTCGATGAAGACGATGGTTTAGGCTTGGCGATACGGCGGAGGAGAGAGGGGCAGTTTGGCTAGCGTCGGAAAATAGAGGCTCTGACTTAGGATCGGAAAAAACCGATTTTGGTTGTAGACTTACTTGAACGGGCTAAGTCATTGTGGGTATTGAGCCACCGGTACCAGGACATGACAACCATTAGGAAAGACACAAGATTTGGAATCAAATGGAAAAACCCATTCATATCAGATTCAAAAAGTTCCAGAGTAATTAGTTCAACTTCGAAATCCACGTGTACATGAGCGTAGTAGAAAATTGATAGAAGGCTTTCGTTTGACTCAACCATTGAAGCATAAACAAACTCAAATCAAAAGCAGAGAGCTTCACGTCTCAAAGATTGATAGAGAAATTAGGTAAAAAAAACAGTATGTCGTAGTAACTTAGTTCTTAGAGAATGAGTCATTGACTTTAAATCGTCTTTCTCAACCATATGAATGGGCTTTCGCGGGAAAAAAAATTGAAGAAGGTTTTCTCAACCATGGAAAAAGTTTTCCCAGTCATGAAAATGTAGAGAGAAGTCAAAGAATTTTTTATATTGAGAAGTCAAAAAAAGTTCTAGTTGGGACAAAAAAATATCATTTACCCCAAAATTATAGAGTGAAATTCTAGTGTAGATAGGTGTTATAGTGAAAAATAAGGAGATATAAGAGTCGTTGGATTGAGATGATCAAAAGCTGAGATTAAAAGATGAGTATAGATAAAAAAGAGTATAAAAATTGGAACGATGAATATTTTGTAATTATATTGAACAATATAGCCCTGGAAAAAAAACGCCACTACCCTTCCACTCGCCCTTTCCCTCGATCTGATTCAAAATTCTTTCTCGCTCGTTCCCAAAACCCTTTCTCGCTCTCATTTGAATCTGAAGAACAACAAATCAAAAGGCCAAATCCAAACCAAAATCGAAGCATTTACAAGAGTTATAGGTCCAATAGTTGGAGCGCAACTTGAAAATGCCACCAACAACGAAAGGACATACAATTAAAGGTAAGATCGAAAACCCTAGAAATTAGTTCGTATGCGATTTCGTATTTTTGGCTACATATTTGAATTAATTACTCTATTTCGAGTCATTGATGCTTCTAAACACTAGCAAATTAGTTCGTATTAGATTCAGTTCATACATATGATTGATTTTGAGTTTGTTATTGTGTTTTGTGATTTGTATAGAACAGTGCATGTACACCTCTAGAAAACAACTTACATTTTTTAACGTATGATATGAATTTGACTACATTTATGTCTATACATTACAATGCATGTATACCTTTTATCAAATAAAAGGCATGGCACACAAAAGTGCTCTAATAGCATGCTAAAGTGCTCTAATAGCATGCTTAAGTGCTCTAATAGCTGCAAACTTTAACCTAGATCCAAATATGTGAGTTGCTTCTTAGTTTCATATAGTGCATTCACAAATTTTGGTGTACAATTAGGATAAAAAAAATTACATTTACTTGCTGGCACATTGATAGTTGGAGATAGTCCAATCCTTAAAGGTGATTTTTCACTATCACCTATATTATACATGAGTTGGAATTTCATCTGAATTTTGATCATTATATTCAAAATGCAAAAAGAAGGAGCAAAATGGCCCATGACCAAGGTACACCCAAACAACAACAATGCAGATCACCCCGAATATCACCAAGCCCCAAATCTGGTAAAAAAGCACATTATGTATTTTTATGTTTAACTTCTAAAATCGTTTACAAATGTTACAAAAAAACTAAAAGTTATACATGCATACCTAGATAGAAGAATCAAGATGGTTGTGCAAGAAGAGGCCAGAAATGAACTAGAATTTGAAGAAGGGGAACTATCTAGCACAAAAACTGATAAAAATATTGGTATTTCTTAAATGGTTTTTGATATGGTGTTTAAGCTTAATAGTAGAAGTAATATTGCATAATTAAATGTTAAAGCGCATGATAAAAGTGTACGACTTATTAAAGTGCATGATCAAGTAGATATATTAAAGTTAAAATTTTAATATTAAAAGTGTATGTCTAAATGTTTAAAGTGCATATTGTAGGAGTTATCCTGTTATAGTGTTTGAAATGTCAAGTGTTTGTATAAAACACAATTCTGTTTCTCCCCCTAAAATGGATCAATTAGGGAAAAGAACAAAAAAGCAACATCCAAAAGACTAAGGAAAGAGCTTCAAGCAACAGAAATAGACGCCTGAACTGATGAACAACTACAACCGGTTAAAAAAAAGACAAGAAGAACAATATCATCAACACATCCTAGTTTGGGAACTAGGACTGTACCTAAGATGTTTGTGGCTGCAATAAAATCTCTGAATGATCCACAAGAGGAAGTTGTTAGAGAGATGGGATTGAGTAATTTTTTGAAGTTTAATATTATAGATTTCCCACATAACCTTGCGTATTGGGTATTGAATCATTATGATCTAATAAAGTCTGAATTGCTAATGGAAAATGGCAAGGATATACACATCACTAAAGAAGATGTTCATCAAGTGTTGGGATTACCACTAGGTGGGACATCAAATAAGAAGATAGGAAGGAATGATGATCACGCACTAATTCAAGAATGGAAAGAACAGTTTAAGGATGTTGAATTGAAGGACGGAATTATAAAACATGGGCATGTTGCAGATATGTTAACGAAATACATTGATGGAGAGTGGTTTAAAAGACAATTCTTGGTGTTATTCATATCATTTATAGTTGAGAGCAAAAGCAATGGAAGTGCTAATAAAAGCTACATGATAGAAAATGTGGAAGAAGTTCTCAATTTGAATTGGTGCGAGCTTGCACTTAAGTGCCTTGTAGAAAACACAGTTCAATGGAAGAAAAAGAAGACTTCAAAGTTTTTCTGGTCGATACTCTTACTCATTGAAAGGATTATTTTTTCTTTCTACTATAACTAGTTTATTGATTATTCCATACTCTATTTCTCCTATTTGTTAATATTTATCATGAAGAATCTTTATTTTGCAGCTATTGTACGTTGATAGAGTGACAATTTGGGGACAAATACCAAAAACATGCTTTCATGTATTCTTGTTGTGGGGTGATGGGAGACTAACTCAAAGACAACATCAAGAGTACAAAATTGGAGGGAGCATGTGGTGAACAAAGCAAGGACAATTGGAAGCCATGAAATCCAACCACCATCTCCACATGATAATGCTGGTAGAGAAACAATACCAACAAGACCAAACTATTTAGAGGTAAAAGTGCATGAAGAAGTATAAAATGTGCATAAATAATTTGTAAAAGTGCATGATCTATTTAACATTTTTATCTAATCTAGTTTAACATGCGTTACATGAAAAGTTCATTGGAAAATATAAAAAGTGCATAAATAATATGCAAAAGTGCTTAATTTAACACGTATTGTGATCTAAGTTAATTGTTTTCAAAATAACATGAATGGGCTAAAGGACTAGTTCTGAAAGGCTAAAATGTAGCTGATGATATTGTAGAGCTAGCAGAATACATTGGGATGATGCCATTAGAGTTCAAAAAGGACATTGTGATGATCCAAATGATGAAAAACATGAAGCGATTGATTAGTTTGCAAGGGGACCATACAGAAGAAGAAAAGGAAAATGTTGTTGAGGTTGAAGAAGCTACAGATTGGGAGAAAATATTTAACCAATCTCAATTCTGAAATAATCCAGAGATATTGGCTTGTATGGAGAAAATAAAAAAAGCTGAAACAACCAAGAATAACATGAAGAAATATTCAGTTGATTTCGCACCACCTTCGTTTAATCTTTTTAATTCACAAGAATTAGAAGAAATGGTGCAAGAAGTGAAAGATGGAAACATTCTTGAAGATGAACAAAACAAGGATGGAGAAGAAGAAGGATGAGATGAAAACAAAGAGGAAGAAATAATAGAAGCTGAAAATGAAAAAGAAAAGGCTAGAAAAGAGCAGGCAGAAGAAGCCGAAAAAGATGCACAAAACAAAGTTGCAAAAGTTGTGATTAACGAGAAAGAAGAGGAAGTAAGCACACCATTGACAGGAACAAAAAGAGTGACAAGACAAAGTAAATGGAAAAGTGCAAAGATAATATTATAAAGTGCTTCTGTTATTTTATAAAAATGAAGAGTTGTTTTGTTCAAATACAATGGATGGGAGGCAACCAAATTCAATTTATGAGCATGGACTTGGATTTGGACCCAACCATTGTTAATTGTTGGACTATGCATCTCAACCATGAGGAGAAATGGAAAAGTGATACTAAGCCTTCAAGGTTGTTTGTTGAAGTGTTCAAGACGGTAAATTTTAAATTAGAAATGCTTTATATCATTTGCATGTAATGATATGAGTGTTGTCGTTGATTTATTCAAACTTCACTGAAATGTAGGAGGACAATATTACAATTGATGAATTCAAACAAAAATTAGACAATGCTGTGAAAATGGTAGATGAAAGAGTATTGAAACAGATTAACATGGTAAAAAGCTTACATTTTCTATTTATATACTATTACTCCTTAAATTATGTAGAAACTAACAAAAAAAATGTAGGTGATGTTCCTTGTGCTACAGAATTGTAATAACCCTCTTTTTCAAGAAGGACAATTATGTAATTTTCTTTTTATTTTATTTAATAAAATAAATTGTGGCAATATTCTCATAATAATGATATATTGCTTACCTAAGTTATTTTATTAAATGAAAGTTAAGCAACTAACATCTAAAGGTTATTTGAAATAATAATAGACTTTACCCATATGTTAAAAGAAAATAAAATAAATAAATTAGAATTTTAAGAGAAAGATATCAAAATTGTTTAAACATATTTTTACAAACAAAGAGAATCATTATAAAAATATTTTTTATTAAAGGTTTTATTCTTTAAAAATATATTAAGGGTATTTATTAATACCAAGGATAATTTTTGTCTATTTCTAAAACTAGAGGGGTGATTTATGTAAACTCTTGAAAATAGATTCAAAAATGGGGGATCTTCTTCCCCACCTTGCTCTTGAACTTTAAATGAGGAAGTTGATCTCGTTTCTTAACGGAAATGGATTCCATAAAAGCCTACTTGTCACATTTTAACCCTCTAAAAGTTCCCTCAATCAATTTGGGATAAATCAATCAAAATCATCCCGAAAATCTCGTTCTAGGTCAAAGTGCAACGTTTTTTGGAATCCTTCAAATTAAATTCGAATTGAAGAGGGATAAGGTCGGATTTAAGATGGAAAGGATTGGGAGGAGTCAAAAGATGGATTATAGAATCAATCCCGATTCAATTATAAGATAAATCACCCATAAATGGGCGAAATCAACGGGATTGTGTCTAAGGCTTTAATGGAGGATTTCGGGTTTGTTTTTGGAGCGTTGAAGCTCATTCTTGGCCCTATAAATAGATCTTTCCATTTCCTATCTAACCTTAAGCAAAATCACTCCCTTTCCAATCGGAATTTGGTCAAAAACCGATCTAGAAACCCACTTAAAAACCAGTCTCTATTTTCGAACATCCTCACCGGAACCGCCTGTTCAGCGGTGTTTTCCGGCCACCACAGACCACCTCAGCCTCCGATTCTGCCAACAGTTGGTATGGCTTCGCATCCTGGTTCCAACGACACCTCACACGCCTCGAACCGATTCCATACGAAGGAGAACGAAGCTTCTAAAGTCGCAGACGCGCATAATGACCCATGGTAGCTTATTGTTTACTATTATACGCTAGAAGTTATATATTGGTTGCGATGTTTGTGCACTTGTTTGTTTCACGGTCTCATTTTGAGATTCGTTGTTTTGGACTAGCGTAGAATTAGGGGTGGGGGTTCACTAATCCTTGAACACCTCTTTATAATATTTTGCATTAGGATGGACCTAGACCCTAATGTTGGTCATGACCCTGCTCTCTCAACCGTTTTGAGGAGTGTTTGGCACCTAGCTAGTGCCTTGTATTGGGACTTAGGAACCCGTTCCGCCCTTTGTGGGATTCTATATCTTATGGCATATCACGTTACCATCTTAAAAGCTACCAACTTGAATGCAATATTTTGTAATTGAATAAGATAAGTGTTAGTGCACACCCATTAAAACATGTTCAGGGTGGTGACTACAACTTGGAAAACCACTCTCGCTCCCGGCTTTGATTAATCTATTTTCCAATCTGAATGCGGACAGCACGCATTCGGTGAGGTTGGTTGTAGATTTGATAAGTCGACAGAGGCTTTTCAAAATAATGGTTGATAATTAAAGTTCCCAACATAACCTTTCTCATTCTTAAGGAACCATAGCCTTGTGGTGTCCTAATCTCTTTTCATCATATTTCTCATTCCGTGAGATTATTTGGGTTATGTCATCGACCGACTTTTATTCGGAGACCGATGGTTATAATGTAACTAAGATCACAAGAACCTCACATAAAATTCCACTTGCGTAGTCTTTCATTAGACTGACCGACCGCTTTATTTCTTTTGCATTGCCGACTGGTGTCAACCGTCCCTATACGGAACATCAGGGAGTAAAGGAGTGGTGATTCGAGATTGAAGCTGTTGAAGTTGTTGTATATTTCTTTTTGAATAACTTTTTAGTTTAAGGTCGAGATCCTTGGTCTGTAAGGACCGCCTTCAAGAATTTTACTTCCGCTTTGTTCAAGACTATTTAATCTCTTTTTTTCTCGCGAGTATTTGGATTATTCAAGATTGTGAAAGTCGGACATTTGTTTTAATATTTATTGAATTATCGTTATTTATTTATATCTTGAATACCGTGAAAGCCTTGGGTGGCTTCGGAGTGTAAATTCCGAGTTCACTGGCGGTAATATCTCCGATGAAAAAACGGGGGTGTTACAAGAATAATGAGCATTACTTCCTTATCACTTTCAACTTGAAGAATCATGGGATTGACATCATTGATAGCATAAACATGGATAATACTATTCATAAGGAACATGAAGACAACATTAACAGTTTGGTAAGTTTTTTTAAAGCTTCAACACTTACTTTATACACACAAATAAAATTGTAGACATAATGCAGTTTGCATGTCTTTCAACTGAAACTACAAATACACTACATTATTTTGAGTTTTTTTATTGTGTACATGCATGTTTTTTCAGAGAAATTTGTTGTTTGCTTATTTGAAAAGTGCAAGAATGCTTAAGAAAGCACAAGCGGTGCTGACAATTCAGCCACTGGTACAAGAAATCACATGGAGCTCAAACAACAAAGAAGATTCAAGCATATATACAATACGACATCTAGAGGTGTTCATGGGTCAACAAATGCAAGGGTGCTGGGCAGATCTAAATGCAATGAACATCAAAAAGAAGGTCCAACCGTTGAGGAAGAAATACATGTTTGCAATGTTGAAGTCACCAATTAATGAAGAGAAGATGAAAGTAGCAGATTATGTCAAGACGTTCAATGTGAAGTGTGGAAAACAAAGATGAAGTAAAATCAAGTCTTATTTAAAATTGTGTTTTGGCGGATATATTTAGGCAATGCATGCCACTTTTGGTTTTAGTGAAAGAAGTCTAATTTAAGAACTCATATGGCTCTAATTCAGTGAGTGAACTGAAGTATTATGGCTCTAAATATTTTGGACGTGCTTACTATTTTTAATGATAATATATGGATGTATATGTAAATCTTCAATTTTAATGATAGTAAATGTTTTGGACGGCCTCTAAATGCCAAGTTTTGTGAATCTTCAATTTTGTGAGAATTCATTGCCAAATTGAGCACTTGTGTGTGTGACAGGTCTCTTGTCATTAGATTTTAACACTCAACACAGTTTCTAACTTCTTGATGTACGGTTTATGGACATTATTACTCAACAACATAAAAATATGTAAATTGCATCAATATGAAGATAAAAATGCGTTACAATACTAGTAAAAGTGCATCGACATATAGTTAAAGTGCATTACAATATTAGTAAAGTGCATCGATATAAAGCTAAAGTGTATTATATTCATTAAAAAATATGTAAATTGATAATGATAAAGTGCAAAATTAATATCGATAAGGTGAAAAATGTCCAAATAGGTAAACTAAAAAATATAAAATGAATTGTTGTTGGTTGCCGTGAAGAACGGAATCAACCTGAAAATAAAAAGAAGGGACACATGAGAAGTTTTGAAACAAAAAAGAAAACACAACAAAAATAAATTAAAAAAATACATACATTTTGTATTTGGATCCAAATCTTCTATCTCATTGGATTCTTCACTTCCTCAATGTTTTCTTTACTTGAATTTGGAAAACAAATAGTGCATTACAAACTGAATAAAGTACATCTAGTGGATAAAAAGGTGCATTATAAAGTAGAAAAAAGTGCATTATATACAAGTTAAAAATGCAAGTAATATACTCACAAGTAGATCTATTTTAATGTGCATAATTCTTGCATGTGGCACATTTTCGTTTCTTTTTATTACTGACTTGTATTCCAGACTCCTTACCACTTAGAATCCTCTTTGTACGACCCTTGGTCTTGGCTTGTTCTGGTGGATGGACAGTTATTGTGATAGGTAATGAGGTCCCAACAAATTCCTCAACAATTTGTGCGTTAGATGAGCCAGAACATTGCATAACTAGACCTTTTTTTTGTAAGAGAATCTTTCTGATCCTCAATAAGACACGCAAAGGCCTTCAATTGAGCAGAATCTCGCTCTAAAAGTCCCAAGCAACAGAAAAAGTCTGAAATCAATGTATTTGTCAACTTTTGTCTCTCTTCCAACTCAGCACAATGATCAACCAATGTACCCGCAATGCAGAAAGTGGGCTTTATGGTTGCAAGTTTAGTCCACCGAGTGAGGATAAATCTGTTGGGAATGTGTGTCATGTCCAGGTTCTTAAAGACAAAAAACATGTGGCTATAAGGCAGACCAACACGTTGAAACTCCCTGCAGGAGCAAACAACATTTTCGTCATTTTGGGTGTACACTGTTTGCACTTGGGGCCTACCAGCTTGGACAATTATATATGTAATGGATTCATTTTCTGGGACCATACTAGTCAAACGACAATCAAAACAAGCAGACCATATTTCTTTCTGAATCAACTTCTCAGCTGCATGCCTCTCTAACTCAAGTGTAGTCCTAAAATCAGGAACCATAGTGGAAGACTCCTAGTTCAGCTTCGACTGTGTGTGTCTCTGAGCGTCTAATGCACTCTCAAAGTGCACTACTAGATCCACAAGCCTATAATTTCTATCGGTAAAATGACCAAAGAAATTATTATGTACCTCAGATATAGAAGTGGTCCTAACCAACCCAACAAACACGATATCTCTGAAGTAGACTGAGATCCAAAATTGACGAATAGCAAACATATCATGGAACCACTTTTTGTTGTCCAATGGATAAGCATCGACCAGAGCCAACCATTTCTCCTCAAATTCAGTCGGTTCAAAGGAATAGTCCCAAACAATAGAATGAAGTTTATCCTTGAAAGCAGGACCATCTGCATCGGCATTTGTCTTCTCGGGAACCTTCTGCATGATGTGCCACATGCAAAGACGGTGACATATAGTAGGAAATCCATGTGCTACAACAACCTTCATTGCCATATCTTGATCCGTGACTAAATTTTTTGGATCATACCCCATGGCTTTCTTAAACCTCTCAAAAATCCAAATACATGATTCAATATTTTCGTTCAATAACAACCCAACACCAAAGGTTACCCACCTTTTATGGTGATCCAAACTAGTAAAGGGAGCAAAACCCATTTGATACCTGCATGAAAACAAAGAGTTTGTAAATTAAAAAGGGTATAAAGTGTATGACAAACATGTAAAAGTGCACCAGAAACTAATAAAAGTGCACAGGTATAGATATACATGTTACTCCTGTAGGTAGCATCAAAGGAGACAACTTATCCAAAGTAAGCAAAGGTTTTTCTTGAGACCGGATCAACCCAAAATAATCTTGTCAAATGGTCTTGGGAATCCACATCATAATCAAAGAAGAATGCATCATACAGTTCTCTTTTTTAGCGAAATTTATCAATCAACACTTGAGCATCTAAACAAGCAAAGAATGCCAACAAATCTCTTCGGAAATTTTTGAAATCAACTACAGAAGCACCAACATTTGGATAACTACGACAAGTTCTTTGAAAATCTTGTGGCAAGGTGTAGGACCAATATTGGCTTTAGAATAGTCAAGGATAAATTTTTTGTGACCCATATGCAGATTTCGATTAGACTTTAGAAATTGTATACCTACGCTCCACAGGCTTATGCGTAGGACGCTCTATAAACATTGATACTACATATCCCTTTCTAGTTTCTACCAGCAAAGCTAAAAGAAATCCTTGTTATACACCCAACCTGTTTAGATAGCCTTTCACGAATTCGTTTAATTCGACTATCCTTGTAACCTGCTTTTGAACACATCAAATCCTTAAGGGTGACAATTCCATCTTTTGTGTCAGTATGTTGAGTCCAATGACGAACTTCAAATGCACACACTGATGCATATCTTTTTGTAGAAGCCAATACCTTCATCCAATGTGTTGAAAAATTGACCTTCATATGGTTTAAACTCAGATGGACACGCAGACAAATAGTATTTGTTTGCCCTTGAGATAACTCAACAAAATACTCAACAACTTCTTTATGTGATTCCTCATTCACAACATGAACAACAACAAAATCAATAGTATGCAAAGCAGAATCAATATTTGAAGAAGAACTAGATGCACCGACTACAAAATAAAGGATAATTAAGGATGTTAATTCACTGAAAGTGCATTACGAATATGTAAAAGTGCATTACAAAGCAAGATGCCAACCGCAAAAAGAAACAATCACAAAAGCATGCTTAAATCCATCAAAAGAAGCAGGATGCTAACCTTCTACTAGTTCATACAAATTTCTCTTTCATCTTAGAAACAAATTGTCAAATCCTATCAATAGCATTGACAAGAACGTGGAACACAAACCTCTAGGCATAAATATGCTTACAAATGCAAACGAAATCTCAAAATTCCTACCACAAGCTCTCTAATCTTTTGAATCAAACCAACACACATCTAATAGAGCAAATCAATTCATTAATGGAAACAAAAATCCTTAGGCCAATAGACAAATTGATTCATGGGACAAATGCAAACAAAGTCTCAAAACAAAAATCTAATCAAGCCAAATCAATTCATGGAACAATATGAAATTCAACGATTTAAGAAAGAGTAAAGTTGAATTTCATACGATCGCGTTAAATTGTTGGGTGGACATGGCGGTTGCCTTCAAATTCGACTACAGAAACTCCCACCAAAGGATCCAATCCCGACCGAGAAGACAATTCTCGTCGCTCTGATTTCGATCGGGAATCTCCCATGGTAGACATATGAGCAAAATTCAAACACGGAGATCCTTCTCAAGCTCGATTCGAAACAAATACC
This sequence comes from Fallopia convolvulus, assembly GCA_964016875.1. Taxonomy (NCBI): domain Eukaryota; kingdom Viridiplantae; phylum Streptophyta; class Magnoliopsida; order Caryophyllales; family Polygonaceae; genus Fallopia; species Fallopia convolvulus. The sequence goes on along the minus strand of OZ024724.1, from coordinate 4,790,029 downwards.
AGATTTGATCGATAGAGGATAACAATGTTGTGAATGGAAGCAAAATCGGAGATCCTCCTCGAGATCAAAATCGGAGAACCAGAGTCGACGACGATCAGTAGAAGAAACCCGCGCGAAGATCGTGAAATAAAAGGGGATAAATAAAAACAACATCAAAAGTACTAAAATACCTCTAGCCATTTAAAAAACGGAGTGTGATCTTCACCGTTCATTAGCTTAATTAAATGACTTATGTTAATCCTTACTTTTTAAGTTAAGTATGTTCCTCATTTGATCCCAACTCCAAAATTATAGTGTAAACATTTTTAAAAGTACAATTTACTTTTTGACACTATTAAAATACAGTAGTATTAGGGCTGTAAATGAACCGAGCCGTTCGTGAGAAATTCGGTGTTCGACTCGGTTAAATCTTGTTTGTGTTCGGCTCGGTTTGTAAACGAACCGAGCTTGAGCACAATTTTAAGGCTCGAAAGATAAATGAACTGAGCTTGAGCACAAGATAACTCGGCTCGTTTGCTCATGAGCAAACTAGATTTTATGCTCATGAGCAAGCTCGATTATGCACTCATAAAAAACTAGATTACATGTTCATGAATAAACTATACTATACTATATATTATATACAATATAACATTTATGTTAAATTACATAGTTTTGGTGGTGTTTCTCAAACCATGTAGTTTAATTTTTAGTGTCATTTGTTTGTATAATTGATCAAGTAAACGAGTTGTCACGAATTTGTCTATCGAATAAACTAAATGAGAGGTTCGCGAACAAGCTCGAGTTCGGTGAACATTTAAATGAACGAAACTCAAACAATAATTTAAGCTCGAACCAAGCTCGCGTTCGAGCTCGAACTCGTCTATTTTTAACCGAGTCAAGCTTGAACAACTCAAAGCTCGGCTCGGCTCGGTTCGATTACAACCCTAAGTAGTATTTTAACCCAAAATATATTTTAGCTTATTAAACACCCGTGACCAAACAAGACCTAAATTAAAAACCTCGCTTCGATCACAAAAAATTAAATTTGATTAATCCGACAATAGCAATTCCAAGTGCACGCTCAGAGACTCAGAGAGTGTTGAGAGATGTCGATGAACCCTCAGAATCAGAAGCCATGGAAGGTGGAGTATGCGAAGTCGTCGAGGTCTTCTTGCCGAACGTGCAAATCCCCAATCGCCAAGGAGAAGCTTCGCCTTGGCAAGATGGTTCAGTCATCCCACTTCGACGGCCTTATGCCCGTAAAAACCCTTTCTTTCGAAAACTTTTTCCACTGCATTGTTATTTTATCTCGTAATTGCGTTCGCCACTCTTCTCCGGTGATGGCGAAAAGGGCTTCTTGAATATATGTTTTGATTGAATTTTGTTGTTTATTTTGTCGGAAATAGAATTTTACTTGTAGTTCGGTTTACTTCAAATTCCGCCTTCCGTTGTCCGTGTCGAGTAGAGTGACAGTGTGAGACCCGACAAAAAAGAACATTGTCAGCAATGCCTGGATTTCTCGTCTCTTGACTTATTGATTTGAGCACTGGTGTCTTCTTGGCCGTACACATTTGGCTGTGTGGATTCCTTCTTATTTGCATAGTTTAATTTTGAAGATATCATGGATACATTGCATCTTTGGTAGTGGTATTCATGTTTGGATCACCTTCTATAGTTTAATTTTAGTTATACACATTTAATGTCGTTTCCTATTGTTTCTTCACTTTATATTCAAGTTTACAATTGGAAACTAGCTGATTGCTCGGCTTTTCTGTAGAAATTTAAGTTAATAATTTTTCTGCAAGTATGAAAACTCACTTTATTGCTCTGATCAAGTATGAAAACTAGTTGATTGTGCCTTTGCCCTTAATTAGATGTGGAGCCATGCTGAATGCATCATGCGGAGAGCGAGCCAGATTAAATCGTAAGCCCTGATGTGCCCATATTCTTTTAAGAGTTGTTGAATGTGGAAACCGTTATCTTGTTTTCTTCCTACCGAATCTCTTATGAGCAATTAAGTGATTTGTCGCACTATGTTGTAGCTTTTGGTTGTTGACTGAACTTGTTTACATGATACATTCAGCCTTGACGACGTTGGAGGAACTGAGTCACTTCGATGGGAGGATCAAGAGAAGATCAGAAAATATATAGAGGGCAGTGGACGTACTGCTGGGGTACCAAGTAAAACTCTCACAATGACACAGTCCATGGTCTTTGGAGTTGAGGTTTCTAAAACATCTCGTGCTGCTTGCAAGAAGTGTTCTGAAAAGATAATGAAAGGAGAGGTAACTGTTGAAATCTGCAAAGAATATCTTGTCTATTAATACACTAATCTCAAAGTATGCCTTCCCATTATAAATGCAACCTATCTGATGACTCATTTCCATTTTCTCGTGGATACTTTTACATATCTTATTTTTTATTATTTAACTTACAGTTGGTTATTATACTGTCAGTTACGTCTATCTGCCAAGCCTGAGGGGGGTCAAGGAGCCAGAGGATTGGCATGGCATCATGCAAATTGTTTCATGGAGTTGTTCCCTTCAGTTGAAGTGGAAAAGTTGTCTGGGTGGTTTGATCTTTCAGCTTCTGAACAAATCACTATCCATTCTCTTGCTAAAGGAAAAGCTACAGCGGGAAGCGGTAAAGTTTGTCTTACAACATGGCTATTTTTGGAAATTCCACACGATAATCCCAAGTTTTGCAAATTCTGTATGGTTGACCAAATTTCCTTTGTTTTGTTTTGCATGGTAACACTCTACTTTGCACATGGTCCATCCGGTAACCCTCCATCAAATAATTGTTATGGTATAATTGCTTCTCAAAAAAAGATAGCAATGACAAGAAAGAATGGAAGATGCCATAGGAAAAATAAACGGCCATGCTAGTATTAGTTTCCTAAGTCTTTTTATTTAACCTTTCACCTATTATGACAAGGAAGATAGTGCACCACATCTAGTAAGGAGAGAGAAATAGACAGGGTGCTAACAACAATTGATAGCAATGTCCGAGCGATTAATGCTAACAAGTAGCAACATTTGTAAAGTTCCTTTTTTGTTTTCCTTGGTAGCTATCAGCCTAACCTACCCAAGCTACCTTTTTCACTGACATTGACATTGCTATTCTTTTTCTTTGCAGTTATGTCTCTCTTTTTTCGTGTTAGCCTTGTTACTCTATTTCGCTCTTAAAAAACGATGAAGGATTATGATATTAGAGATACAGACGATAAGGTTATGATATGAGGATGATCTACATCTAGGGCTCCCATTTTTTTAATTCCTTTTTTTGAACTATCTCTTGCGATTATATAATTTAAACCTGACTGATAGTTTAACAATGACTTAGAGTGAAGAATGGGCACAAGACGAGCCCATATGAGAAGGCAAGGATTGTCACACAGAAAAAGACAAAACTTGCCCCCCCAAGCGGAATTTGCAGAAACGCGGAGTTGCAATGTGGAAGTTCTCTGGTGCAAGGATTTCCCTCTGGCATTCACTCTATTCTTGCTTCTTTCTACAGGTCCTCAAAACAAACTCCAGGAACCCATGAGTGCTTGCAAGCGCAAAAAGGCTGTTGATTCTGATCAAAACTCCAAGATTGCAAAAACTGAACCTGATATTTCAGTGAGGAAGGGGGTATCTGAAAAGAATATTGTTGGGGCAGGGCTTGATCACTCAGAAGATGTTGAGTTTAAACGCAAACTAGAGGCACAAACTAAGGAATTGTGGGATCTAAAAGACAATCTCAAGAAGCATGTTGGAACGGCTGAATTGCGAAAAATGCTTGAAGCTAATGATCAGGATTCCACAGGAGGAGAGGCTGCCTTAAGGGATTGCTGGTAAGCTGAAGTCGTTTTGCATTGGATGTGTAAAATTTGCAAATTTATTAATTTTTTTTTCTTTTCATATCCACTGTATTCATTTTATCTTATGCATCCATTTTTTTTGTTTTGATTTTTCCTTTACCTTAATATAAATATGTTTTGAACTGCAAAAGTTAGTTGGCTGCTGCTGCTGCTGAAGAGACAATTTCATGTTGTAATATGAGGCTCTAACACCTGCCGTACTTCTTGTTTAAGTGCTGATGGGATGCTATTTGGAGCACTTGGGAAATGTCCGGTGTGTTCTGGCCGTCTCCGTTACACTAACTCTGGAGGTGTTTACTATTGCCGTGACTATCTGTCAGAATGGAGCAAATGCTCCTACACTACTACTCAACCTGACCGTGTAAAAGGCAAGTGGAAGATCCCGGAAGGGACAGAGAATCAGTACCTTTGCAAGGTATTCTTATACTGGACTGGCGAAAAGAAAAATAGTGCCTATTTTTGTGGATCATAACTTAATTTAAACTGATTGATTTACAGTGGTACAAGTCACAAAAGATTTCTAAACCAGTTCGGGTAGTACCGGCTGTAAGTTCTAATATGGCTTCTGGAAGTCAAGTTGTGAGCGGGCGAAGTCAGCCTGCTAATGATGAAAAGTTAGGAGATCTGCGAGTTGCTATTTCTGGGTCAAAAAAAGAGTCGGTGGTATGTGTTTTCCACTCCATGTCTTAAGTTACCTTCACTTGTGTAGAGCTATCAGCTATCTTTGTGTTAGACTTTACTTGTACCCTTCAGAATTTGTAGGTCAATTAATTGTAACTGTAATCTCATAATAATATAAAGATTGACTGGTTATTATGGTTAGTTGTTTAGTCATGGCATGCCTTATTTTCAACAGAAAGAGTACAAGAACCAAATTGAAGCAGCAGGTGGTCAGGTTTATGCCAAGATCAAGAAAGGTCTTGTAACATTTGGCTTTGGGCTTCATACTTTTCCCTTCCCATAAAGAGCTGAACACATTATATAGATCTGGTTATATGTAACTTGTTTTGCTTGTTTCTATGCAGAAACTAATTGCTTGGTTGTACTTGGGGATGGAGAGCTGGCTGAACCAGATGCAGAAATTAGGAAGGCGAGGTAAAATAGGGTAGACATCTTTATTATATGCATCAAAATGTCATTTGCTTTGTGATAAAGATAGTTTTATCCATGTTGGCAGGAGGATGAAAATACCTATTGTGAGAGAAGATTATTTAGTTAATTGTATCTCAAAACAGAAAAAACTTCCTTTTGACCTGTACAAAATTGAAGCAATTGGTGAATCTGCCAGCATGGCCACCATCAAAGTGAAAGGCCGAAGTGCTGTCCATGAGGCTTCTGGTCTGCAAGATCATGGTCATATTCTTGAGGATGGTCCAAACATCTATAACACAACCTTGAACATGTCTGATCTTTCCACTGGTGTTAACAGGTAATCCTGCTCTCAAACTCAACTTCATAAGCACATTTTAGCCTTTTAGGGACTGGTGGAACCGTGGAAGGATGGTGTTCAATGGGTGGTTGCAGTTCAGGGTTCAGTTAAGTCATTGATTCTTTTTCCAGTAGCCCTTCACAGTTTCATTCCCTGCTCAGCTGTTTTATCTAACACTTGCATCTTTTCTTGCGTTTGCATGGTGCTACTTTTTGTATTTTGGCTTTTTCTTCTGCCTGGTGGATTAGCATTCTGATGCTTCTCTCTCTCAACATCTTATATTGCTGTTTGCTAATTATTTGTGATTTCTTGTTCTGTGGAGTTACTACATCCTTCAAATAATTGAAGAAGATAAAGGGACTGAGTGTTATGTCTTCCGCAAGTGGGGTCGTGTTGGTGACAATAGAGTTAAAGGGGAGAAAATTGAGGAGATGTCAAAATCAGATGCAATTGAAGAATTCAAAAGGTTGTTCTTTGAAAAGACTGGAAATCAATGGGAGGCATGGGTGCATCGACAAAACTTTCAAAAGAGACCTCGGAAATACTTTCCACTGGATATTGTACCTCTCATTCTCTATCTTCAGCGTTGTCTGCTTGTCCATAGTTTACTTGTACTCAATTCTCAAGTTGTCTGTATCTTTTATTTTTTAAAGGATTATGGGGCCAGCAAGCAGGTCACCAAGAAAAAGGCTAGTGATGATAATTGCCAACTCGCTCCTGCATTAACGGAGTTGATTAAGATGCTCTTCAATGTGGAGGCATACAGGTTGAATCCATATTATTTCTCTGAATATGCCTTGCACTAATTGTAATTCATCCTGCTTGCACTTATATTTCTGATGGAATTTTGCAGAGCTGCTATGATGGAATTTCAGATAAACTTGTCAGAGATGCCACTTGGAAAGCTGAGTAAAAGCAACATAGAGAGAGGTAACCATATAGACTTATAAGCTCCTGTTATCTTCTAGAATTATTAGGTTGGCATTATCATCTCTAATGCTTGAATTTTAAAACCTGAAGGCGGAATCGTTTTGGAATTTTTCTTGCTTTCCTAACGGCCAGTTAAATTTTGCAGGTTATGAAGCTTTGACCCAGTTACAGAATTTATTGAGCAATGATGCTCTTGATCCATCTATAAGAGAAAGTCTGATTGTTGATGCCAGTAATAAGTTCTTTACCATGATACCATCCATTCATCCACATGTAATTCGAGATGAGGACGATTTCAAGTCAAAGGTAAATGACGCTCTCTGGGTGCTTGCATTCCCTTGGCTAAGTTTGTTAGTTTTCATATCAATAAAAATATCTCTGTTGACAAGTTAGACTTTGATTACAATGCTCGTAAAATGTTATAAAGCTTTATGTAGGGGGATAATACTTTATTGATTCTGTTCAAGTGGCTGTGTTTTGAGAAATCCAGATGAAATAAATGCTAATTCAGCTCTAGCTAGCTTATATTGCCTCTTGAATTCTTAGAAATTGACTATTTTTACGTGATAGGTAAAAATGTTGGAAGCTCTCCAGGACATTGAAATAGCTTCCAAACTTGTGGGCTTCGACTCCAACAATGATGACTCCCTTGATGAGAATTATAAGAAGCTCCGTTGTGATATATCTCCACTACCCCATGATAGTGAAGAATATAGATTGATTGAGAAGTATCTTATGACTACTCATGCCCCTACTCACACGGTGAGTCATCTTCAAAGAACCTATATTCTTCTTTCTGCTTGATACTATATTGCAAGTATTACTACACATGATGTCATTTTCTAAGATAATCTTGATAAACATCATTAGGATTTTTCACTTGAGCTGGAAGAAGTTTTCTCCCTTGAGAGAGATGGAGAGTTGGATAAGTTTGCTCCTTACCGTGAAAAACTTGGCAACAGAATGCTCCTTTGGCATGGTAAATTGCAAAGCTTGCTTCATAGTGTCTCTTTCATATTGCTGCTTGCATGCTCCTATATCAAATATGCCGTTTCCTTATAAAATTTGTTAATGTGTCGCTGAAATTGTTTTCTCTCCTTCTATTGCCTAGGTTCACGGCTGACAAATTTTGTGGGTATCCTAAGCGAAGGATTGAGAATAGCTCCGCCTGAAGCTCCAGCCACTGGCTATATGGTCTTTTCCATATCCTATTTACCTTTTTTTAATAGCATCATGTCATGTTTCATACTTAATTGTTGGATTTGTAGCAAAGATCATGATTATTATTGATTGAAAAATTGAAAAACTTTTTAATGCAGTTTGGAAAGGGGATCTACTTTGCTGATCTGGTCAGTAAAAGTGCTCAGTATTGTTTTACCGACAAGAAAAATCCTGTGGGTTTGATGCTTTTGAGTGAAGTTGCACTCGGTGAAGTTTATGAGTTGAAGAATGCCAAGGTAAATAAATCACTGAATCAGTAATTCCATCAATTAGATATCAACTTCAAATTTTTGCAATTCACAATTCTTTATTTTAGAAAATGGTCGTCTTTTTATATGACCCTTATAATGTTTAGAATCATTGAATATATTCTGCTTATACTTTATTTTGGACATCTTAGTTCTTTCATAAGATCCTCTACTTTAGATGGAGTTACTGAAATTGCCAAACCTTGTTTTCAGTACATGGACAAGCCTCCTAGGGGAAAACATTCTACAAAAGGTCTTGGCAAGAAGATACCTCTAGAGTCAGAATATGCTCACTGGAGAGATGGAGTGGTTGTTCCCTGTGGTAAACCTGTTGATTCTAAAGTGAAAGCATCAGAGCTCATGTATAATGAGTACATCGTCTATAATACTGCTCAAGTAAGTCTTCATTTAATATATTCCACATGTTTGTTGTTGCTGTTGTATTTTGTTTTCCCAAGTAATCCTTCTTGCATACATGTTAGTATTTCATGAATTTTTTTACCTTTGAATTTCAACAATATAAAGGGAATAGAGGAATTTAGTTAGGCACGACAAGTAACTATGGTTGGAAAACATAGTAATTTTGCTTTCACGTGTGTCTCTCTTTTACATGCTTTATGATAATCATATGCTTTAGTGTTTCTTGAGTCTTCTAACCTTTTTATTCCAACAAGAAGAGGAGAATAGAGGAGTTTGGTTGATACTTCCAAATTTAGAAGTAGGCGGCATTCTATTTGACTTCGAAAATTTGCTGGAAGATGATTAAATGGATGATATATATAATTGACACTCATTAAAATAGAAATATGTCGGATACAATGTCAAAAAAATTACCCTTTTCATCACAAGGGCTTCTTTTGGCTTTTTGAACAGGTAAAGCTGCAATTCTTGTTGAAGGTCAGATTTCAGCATAAGAGATGATGTCTTGATCTGTTAGCAGTATAACATTGTCTGAGCTTTCATTGTCTTTTGGTAGGGGTGTATAATTTCTAGGTCTGTGCAGTTGAATTGCCTTTTGGCTCAAACTCTATCTTCATAAATGGTTAATTTCTACATTCTAGTAATGTGCATTTGCATCTTCTTTGGAACATGCTGATCAAGTAATACTTGGCCCTGTGATCTCATTTTGGGGTTGAATGGAGATCATCCTAGGTGTAAATGCTCAAGTTCTGTGTGGAGTTTATCAATGACTTAGATTCTGCTATTAGTAAAATGATGTTATGCTTACTTCATCAACGTTATTATAAAGACATTTTTATTTGGGTAATTATAGAAAACCGCTCCAATCTTGGAGCGTTTGTAAAATAAAAAACCACTCCTTATTTCACTTTTTATAAAAAATTACTCCTTATTTCACTTTTTTTCCATTGAACTACCCTCATCCCCATTTTCATCCATTATGATGTCAATTTAGAGTTAAAATACTTAATTATGTCTAGTTAAGTACCAAATTGATAAACTTCGATAATCCCTGCTTGACCGTGGTTGTCTCTCTCTCGAGAGGAAAGGTTAGTTCAAGAGTGCTTTATGATCGACATTTTTTGAGGAAAGGTTAGTTCGAGAGTGCTTTATGATTGACATTTTTTGCTGGTTGCCTAGGAAGGGCTCGACTCGACGCAACGGGTATCTGCTAGGGATTGAGAGTCGAGAATGGAAGGGTTAGCTCCAGGGTATTTATCAATTTCTCTTCCTCTCTTGAGCCCTAGTAGGCTTCTGTCACGACGAGTCAAGCTCTCCCTAGGCACCCAACAAGATCGTGAATCTCCCTCCCTCCCTCCCTCTCTGCAATCAAGGGGGAGGTAATTATTGGTGTTTATTAATTTAATACATTAACCTAGGAGATCTCTGGACCGTGGATTTTTTTTTTACAAAGTTCTGTATAATTTTTTAATGGTGATTGTGATCCGTCATCCGTGATTATATCCTCCATTTCAACAATTAGGCTTTTAGAATGATGATCTGATACCCATTTAAGCAAGAAATAAGTAAATAAACATAAAGAACCCGGAAAAGGTATAGCAAAAACACACTCAAGCTTGGTTAGCAAACCTCAAAAACTGACAAAGCAATCCACAAAGTTGGAAGCTGCCAAAAAGAATACAATGGGCAGCAAAATTTAGGCTTTTAAGCTTTTCCCACCATCTTCTCTTTTCCTTTCTTTCAAGAGAGGTGGGGAAGTAAGAAAACAAGCAAAACTTTACCAAGACAAGAAACACTGAAAAATATAAGCATTTCACACACAATCTGGTTGCCCAAAGAATACAAGCAACTCACACAATTTACAACAACAAAGCACATACAGCTTGACCGGAAACCAGTAGCCACCTTACTTTTAGATGGCAGTTTCCGTTTGCAATATCTGCACAAGTGACCACAGCACATCCATCCTATGCATCTTTCTGTTGTTTTGCCCCTGCAATATTTTGTCATCAATTCCATTATTCAGATATAATCTATATACACTGGCACACCATTATAGATGCATTTATCTTTCACAATGTGCTTATCATAACAACTTAAGAAGACAATTACTGGAAATCGGTATTTCACTAGAAACACAAGATTTACAATGTAAAACGGCATGTCAAACAACAAAAGAAATCAATAATCTCCAAAGTTAGAGTTACCTCGACCACAAAGCGCATCCATGTTTTATCTCCATGGCCTTCGGTTATGCCCTTCAAAATAGTTAGGCCTAGGCCCCTGATAGCCTCTGCTATTTGAAGAAAATGGTCACAATCCTCACATAACATCTGCAAGGGTAGACAGGAAATTGGGTGGTTGAGATTTCTAAATTTTGCTTGTATTAATGTATCATAAATCATGCATCATATAGGTGTACCAAATAATAATGCATAAAACATGCTTTATGCATCCAGACAGGAACGAAGTCGTACCTCAATCATCAGTTGCCCATTCGTATTGAGATTTTCCACCACAATTGGGCAAATCTTCATATGGCCCACCACCTCCACTGCCCAGCTTGCACCTTGCTCCTGACTGGAGCACCCCTCTTTGTTGACCTACAAACCAAGACAAGAGATACAGTTAAATAGCTGTTTAGGGACTTGGGTGGACAAATTTGAGGTCAAAAGTGGGTTTAAAACTCAGCATCGTCACTGAAAGCAATCATAAACACATCAGCTATATTTTACCTTCGATCTAGCACAGCTATTAAGTTTGTCAGCATGTTTGGAAACGCTTTGAAGAAAGAGCATATGCTTGATTGTGCGCTCCAGCAATGAGTCAATACTGCACTGCAGGACCAAACCAGCAAAAGTCTAAGCACACACATTCCGAACTAGTTATTAATACAAATCCACCTACAAAACAGCACAAGGTTACCTTCGATCCACTTGGCACCAGTTCTCTCAACTCCTTAATACGATCCTGAATTAGTTGTCTGTCCCTTGGCCGAGGGCGGCAGCTTTCACCAGGTCTTGCTCTTTTCTTGTTTCCTTTTACTGGCTCAGGTGGGCCCAGGGATTGTCCTTTGCGCAAACTGGGACCCGAGGATGAAAGCCCATTTGAAGTTCTCATGCCATAGGAATCTGATGAAGTCAAGCAGTGAATACTTTTCTCAAGAATCGAAGAGCAGTCCATTGAGTAAGATGCTGAACCAACTGCATGGCTAGTATTGCTTGAAGGTTCGGGTGTCTTTTCAGTTGTCAGTAAGGAGTCAGCAGATGTAGCAAACGACTTTACACACTTAAAAGTGCCGTCCTTGCTGCAAAAATTAGCTACTACAGCATCTAGAAGATGATCTGTGCCTGTGTCTGATGTAAGCATGCTGTGCTCCATTCCATCTGCTATCTCAGAAATTGATGCAGGTTCTGATTTCTCAGTTTCCCACCAAGATGGATAGTTTTGTTTCAGAAAAGCGGGTCCAAGAGCTTCATGCAGCTCATAACCAGCAGAAGGCTTACAAGATGATGTCAAAGCATCAAGATAATTATCATCTGCTGGGTATTCCAGGTCATTTCCTATGTCCCTTTGTAATTTATTACCCAAAGATGGTGAAGATGATGAATAGTTGCACGTGGCACCATACTTATTAGTAGAGAGTATAGCATCACATAAACTTTGGCTTTCTGCAACATTAAATTGAGAAATTGAAGTAACCTTCTGAATGCTGTTTTCATGTACTGCTTTCGGTTCTTGCTTTTTATATGCTGAGTGGACCATTTTGGCATTATCAACATCCTCTGGAATGGATGGATCTAATCCACTGCTCCTCACTAATTTAACAGTCTCACGGATACGGGGAGGTAATATCACACTTTTACAGCCATCGTCTAGTTTTTGGAGAGGCACAAATCTGCTTTCCACAGTTACTGCTTTTGCAGGGTCAAGTTGACATCCATGAAGTATATCTGGCTGGAGAAGGATGAAATAGAAGTTAATGTCTACGTATGCAAGGACACAGAAATCATACAAGATGAAAAGGATAGAAGAAATCCATACCGTATGCAGCATTGTTTGGAGGCTTTTTTGCATTGGGTTAGAGACACGATTTGCTGGGGAATCTTGTATCATTGAAAATAAATCTCTGAGATGGGCCACCAGCTTCAAATCCTCATCCACCTATTGCAACGTGAAGCAAATAATTAAAATCAAAACAAAAAATGAATAATAAGAGAACCACAAAATGAGTCTTAGATAAAGGAGTCTTGAAATATGATCTTTTAGTTACTATAATGTATGGCAAAAGTAGCACAAAGACCACTAATACATTACTAGTTTTTTTAACTTAAAAACTATTATCACCACCATTTACTGCTTAGACTGCTACATAATAGTATCTAATATCCCTTCCAACTAACATCTATAAGGAAATTGGTTGAAGTCGGAAAAATCCATTCATGAACTCATTAAACTCGTGATACTTTCACTTTTTACATAAAAAAAGTTTCGGATACCTTGATATTATACCATATTTTGTGGTTTTGAAAAATCTTAGAATGTTTCGATCTGATCTTACACCAGTAAGCTTCCTGACTAAAGGCGCAGACAATTTTCTTTCTCTTTCTCTCACCTTGTTCAAGATCAGATGATTAGTTTGACTGTGATAACTGATTCATCTCATCCTATGGCATAGTTATATGTGCTTCTTTGATTCTTAAGAGGAGGTTGATAGTGTTAAGTCATCTATCCACTTTTTATAGAATAGTAAAATCAAGAAAATCAAAAGGGCCAACAGATTGAGGACCTCTAGCATTACCAAGGACATTCTCAGAAGAATAAAAACCTAATTCTCAGGTTTTTGTATCGAAATACACTCACACAATCAAACAAACATAGGGAAGCAAATGCATTGCAAACTCAACCATACCGAGAATCATCACCTCAAGTCCATAATTTATTAAAGTTAAACCTTAGCATTTATCATGGAATTCACAAATAAGAAATCAAATATGTACAAAGAACATCTAAGATCTCATTCCAGAAGAAAGATTTGAGTGGGTATATAAATATGTACCCATTCTCCTTTTCCAAGTAGTTTCGCTAAAAACTACAAAATATTATGCAAAAGAAACCAGAAAAGGTATTCATAAAAGCATAGCTTACTTTACTCAGAGAGCCAAGCTGCACAACACCATGGGGAAGTACAGCTGCAACAACAATGGTCTGACAAAAAAGACAATTATCAGAGGAAACTTCAGTCAGAATATACAATAATTATAAGGGAAAATTGGGTATATGTCCTTTGAAACTTATCTAATGGGAAATATATCCATCAAAATATTGAAATTGGATATATATCCATGGAATCCCAACAATCTTGTATAATAATCCAGAATTATATCTTTTTGATATTATTGATATTTCATTGCTAAAAAAAGACATATTAATTGATTTTCTTAATTCATTTTTTCGGTCTTACCTTGTACCCAATTCTTCTAACTATTCCAAGGTGAGTTTTTAATCTTCTTAAAGTAAATTATTGTTAAATAAATATCAATTTTGAAATATTGTAATATTGTTTCGTGCTCAAGCAATATACCATGGAGAAAGATTATTTAGGTTGAATAAACAATATTATTTGGATCAAGAATCAATGCTCATAGTCATACACTAAAATTATTAAAATTGATTTTTCTTCATTTTTGACCAATAGACCCAATGATTTTATCACAAATTTTAAGGATTATTAAAATAATAAATAAACTAAATGTAGAAGATCATTCTTATAATTACGTTTTTGGTGAGAATTTTCTTTTAAAAGAGATTGTGTTTTTCTTTATATTTTTTTAATTTGATTCTTAATCATTTTTAATTCAACAATATTATATATAACAAATAAGGATAACTAGACAAGATTATTAAGATTTGATGGGTATATATCCAATTTTAAAGTTTTGATGGACATATTTCCAATTAAACAAGTTTGAATGGGTATATACCCAATTATCCCTTATTATAAATGCCAGCAGTAACTAGCAAAGAACATTAAACTTGAAGGGCATAAACAGAAAACTTTCATATAAATGTCAAGATGTAGATGGAACTTTATTTGAAAGAGCATACCTGAATTCCAGCTAAAAATTGAGCTTGCCATCCATCATAGTGCTGAAAAGCAGAAGATTACCCCATGAAAACCATATCAAGAAAATAAAACTATTAAATTAGTTGCAATATAATTAAAATATATTTTTCTCCTTGAAGAATTAATGTGGAGTTGTCACCTCAGATGATGATAAGGAATTCACTACATGTTTTTGTTCATCTGAAAAAATCCATTGATGCTTTCCAGTAACAGCGACCTGCCCGATAATCCTGTCAACCAATATGAGAGTTTAGTCCACCATACGTTGGCATTCAAAAATCCTGATAATTGTTTAGTTTCAATATTACATAAATTTGCACATAACAGAAGCTATATGAAGAGTGAGGCAATCGTCACCACTACATCAGAAATCTCAGGTAAAAGCAGACTGAATTGATCATGACATACGAAACTCCACACAAATGACAAAGCGAAAAAAAAGTCGGAACATTCATAGATGAAGTCATACCCTTCTCCTAATGAATATACATGATATGACATCTTTGCCACAGCCAAACCAAGAGCATCATGAGAGAAATGACCATCACGCAGGCTTCCAAGTGCTTCTGTGCATGTGCTCTCAAAGAGACCATGGTTTGGATGACTCTGGTAGTATGCATCTTCCCAGGTCAGGACCCTGCGTTACATAAACTGGAGCACATGAACCAAATGATTTGATTTCTACATATATCAAAGCCAAGAATCAAGCACACAAAGGCAGACGGCAAACTGCAATCCTCATGGTTACAACTTACAAATTACAAGTTGCAACTAAATATGCTAGAAACAACTCCTTAACCTACAATACAATCAAAGCCTACCTACCACAAAATGGAAAACACAATATCAACCAACTAACTATTTTCTTGTTCAAATCATGGAAAAATCTGAATTTGCATTGAAAAACACAATTATGTAAACCAATTTTACAATTGAACAATCAGAAATTATCATAATTCAATACACCTCACACTTCGTCCAAACTGTGCTAATTCTTATTAATTTTAAGCAAAGCACAGTCTATCAAATCTAAAAACATTAGTAGATAAACAAGACAATCCATCCCAAGTTATAAACCTAACATAAACATGCAACAATTTACATCCAGCTACAATATATAAAAGAAACACTTACATCCGAGCACGGTGTTCGAGCTTCCAAAGAACGGCATAATTCCATTCTGTATTCAAGCAAAGGCTCCGGAGTAATTGTTGCAAGTGAGTAGCCATGATCACCAAGCTTAGCAAATGCAAAAAGGAAGAGAAAAAAAAGTCCAAAAACCTTCCCACCCCAAAAGCTAAAAGAAACAACCTTCTCAAAGCCCTCTTTGGTGGTTTTATTAGTCAAATTCAAGGATCTAGAAAAGAGAACGACCCCAAATTATCTCCAATCCCCAAACCTAGCTTCCTCTGTATGATCCTCTGCCTGCCTGTTTCCTCCTTAACCCAGCTCTTCGTTTGATTGGTGGATCTCCTGTTGGAAGCAGCAAGCAATCTATCCCCATTTGTACTCGGAAACCCTCCAAAGACACACCCCAAAAAATAACAACTCCCCTTAACAAATTCAGCAAGAGAGAAACCCACTCAACACACTTGCAGCAAACAGAGACTTCTCACTAACACATTTCATCAAACAGGTTGCCATCATCTCACACTAACACAAATCAAAAACACCCAACTCAAAAAATCCACCTAAAACCTCAAAAAGTTTCAGTACCCTATTGCGGGGATTAAAATGCCTTTTCAAAGTTTAACTAATATCCGACGACATCGATGATGCAAAGCAATTTACAAACTAGAGATTTGAGGCAAATTTTCTCCAGCTTTGCTTTGCCCAAGAAGCCTGGCGATATGATTTGGACCAGAAACCAAAGGGGAACAATTATGAGAACAAACGAACAGACTGATACAAAAAGGGGCTTTTCTAATTACTACCTCAGCTCACTGATTCAGCTACACAGTAAGCTCAAACATCAGACCCGGCGTTGAATTCCATTATCTTTTCCACAAACGGAAAGCAAATTCACACAGAGAATTCACAAAATTAGAGAAAAAAGAGAAACTTATGATGAATTCAAGAACAACCCTTTTCTCCTCTTGTTGGTGTAAAAAATTTGGGGGCCTTTTTTCCTTGGATCAATCTTTTATGTGGGAAGGAGAAACACAGAGGACTATTAAAAAAAAAAAAAAAGAGTAAAAGAGCAGCCTTTTTAGCAATCTCTCTGCTTTACGTTTTTTTCCTGTAGTGAGGAATATGAAGTGCTCGAGTCTATTCTGCGCCGAATGCACAGTGCGCACATTCCTTCGCTTTTCTTATCATACGCACCCTGCGCACTTTAGAAGCCACCATATCTTGTTTGATTAATTGAGAGATTACCCTAGATTTGTATGGATGTGATTGGGGAGGTAGAGGAGGAAATGGGTTGGTTTAGATTATATAAATGAATTTGATGAAATCTGTAAAGATTGTAATGAGTAGTAATAGTTAGGTGATTTGCTTTATTTTTGTATAAAATTTGTGAAACAGTAAAAATCATATCTTTTATGGAAATGTTAAATGGCCAACAAAATCATGGCATAGTGAAGAATGGCCTCTTATCACTCTTCTTACAACTGTCAATCATTTTAAAGCACACATGACACAACCCATACAAAACAAAATAACATCACTAAATAAAGTTGTAAAACTTCCTTATTATAAGGCTTTTTTTTATCATTATTTTCTTGAATGATTTTACTCAAAAAAAGTGTGGCATCCTACAAATATACAACTCCTTGATTTGTCATCTTCCCCAATTGAATATCCCATAGAAAATTATCAAAATATATAGTTCCTTTTCCATTTGCTCATGTACCCTAATTTCCCTCAAAATTAAGGCCAAATATATAACCTATGTCCTTGAAACATAGGTTAGAAAATTAAAATATAAAAGTAACGTTATTAGAATAATTTTAGCCTATATTTAATTTTTATATATTCTCAATAATTATTTATTTTGTGCTTATAGATTTTAAAATAATCTTATCTTCTACATCATAGTTTTAAGTGGTGCTAAATCAAATTCTCAATTAAAATTTTCAACAATTTAATTATTTTAATTTTTGAGAAATAAACTAAAAACCTCATATCCCTAAATTCAATTTAATTTATGGTTCATTATTCCATTTCTATCGCATTGGCTCTTAAAAATTACCTATATGGAAAGGATGATTCATTCGGATCGACATGAGAACTATACATGCATGGACGTAACAGTGGGTTAGAGTATGCTCTAGCCCACCCTAAGAAAAGTAATAATAATAATAAGATAAATTTAATAAAATATAAAAATAAATAAATTTAGTACTAAATTAGTTGAACTAAAATAATTTAGCTCACCTAAAAAATTGAGTTAAAATTACCATACCCAAGTTTCAATTTCTGGTTTCGTCTCTAAAATTATGTTCATGTTTACAAAATCAATTTCGTAATCGATCTTTGTATTTTATGAATTTTAAAACTATATGATCCACAAATTATGTATTATACACCTACACTTTTATCAAGATCATTTATCAATCATCCATTTAATATTATATTACCTTCGTTTTGCAATACAGTATTTAGATTTTTTTTACTTTTCATATTTTTTAAGAAAATGTTAAAATATAAAAGGAAGAGAATTCATTTTTTTTAATATTTTTTCACTTTTCACATTTCTTAAGATAAATTTATAATAAAAAGGATGATAATCTTGTAAATATCTAATGAATTAAATTATATTTTAATACTTTTTAATTGAATATATTTTCAATGCATTTTGATTTTTGAAGCTATAAATATAACAAAAAGTCAAATGAATTTTATTTTTAGAATGATTAGTATTGATTCAATAAAATGGACAAATAAAACAAAATGCTTTTTTGATATTTAGAAACCAAAAATTTCATATAATTGTTATTTTCAATAGATTTAGCTTATAACATGTACTCAAAATATTTGGAAGGCTTATTTTAAGAGACTTTTTTATTTGAAAATTGAAAGGGTCAATTCAAATTCAACTCTTTAATTTAGGAGGGCTTGTCTAATCCATGCTATATAAGAGGAATCTAATGAAGAAATTAATAATGATGATTGTCTATTTTATGGCTCTACTCTCATCTATATGTTTTTCACATGGAAATGTTTGTTATATGTTGATGACATTGGGCATCAAGAATTTACCTTGTTGCACCATACCTACTCAACATCATCCTTTAAATACCATGATTTTCCCTCCCCTAGTGAGATCTCTTGTCATAATGACCATTGAGTTGTAATCATTTCCTTCATATCCTTAACTTTTTTTACCCTTCCCTCTTTCTTTTGAAGGGCAATTAATATGTAAGAAATCAATTAAATCGCAATGAAGGAGTAAAAAACAAAATAATAGATAGGGTAAAAAGAAAAGGAATGATCGCCATTCAATGATAGTTCTATATAATTACCTAACAAATGTGTTCTTTAATCAAGGAGGTTCAATTTGTCGGATGTAATACGATCCCATTCACCTTTTATCTAAGCATACTAGTAAACATCAATTATGATAAATCATTTTGAGCCAAATCCATACTTTTTGATAATGAAAGTTCAATCGATCCAAGAATAATTACAGTAAAATTTTGACTGACGCTATATTTGAATTAACACTACGTACATTTTTTTTTATAAAAATAGAGTAAAATTCCTAAAAAAATACATATATTATCTTCAGCAATCAATTAATCTGCAAATTAAAATTGCTAGATTTTCAAAAAAATCCCTAAGAAGTGACCATCCTTATCTTATTACGGGTTGTTCTATTATGCCTTTTTAAATACATTTTCATATTAAAATACAAGAATAACAACAACAATTAATAGCTTCCCTCACGAGAAATATGAAGGGTCAGGATGGAAGTACTCCTGACTTGAAGCGGAGAGGGAGCAACCAAAAGACCCAACAAGACCACAAACGAAGGAAGGGACCAAGGCAACAAAAGCAAAGCCGAAAACATAGCAAAAACCAAAACATAATAAAACATAAAGAACATAGAATTGTAAAACCAAAGCATAGTACCGGGGTCTCAAGGCCCCCAAGGGCCGGTCTGTCCGGTGGGTGACTAGCCGTCAACTACTCGTATATTCTCCCTCCAACTATCCCTGTTTGTTGCGGGTGCACGCACTGGTCATCGAGCCAACGTACATATCTCTGACTACCCTAATAAACGTGCCCGACATCTCAATAGCCTTCTCCCAAACCTTCATTTTGATGCCATGTAGTTGTTGCACTGCTGCACATCTCCCTTGTTCTTATATAGCGACATCAACTTACTAAGCCTCCATTTATTTCGCATCTTGACCGTCCTGAAGATGACATTAAAGAGTGTTGTTAACCACTCTAGATATTTATTATTTTAGATAAAAGAGTAATTTTCACACATTTAAGGTATTTATAAATAAAACTAACTTTACAATTAAAGACATAAGACAAATAAACTATCTGTCATTTACAATTCCCATTATAAACAGGAAAATTGAAAGTAAAACACTGCTCAAAGTCTCAAACTTATGAAGAAAATTGTTTTTGAACATAAAAAACATTCACATATATCAACATAATAATTGGTATGAAACACCATGACTTCTTGATCATGATCATATGTGTCTTTTTACCTTAGGTCAACCATGAACTTTATATGAGTCTTGATAGTAGATGTTTGTTTATTAATTTATACTTTTACTACTTTATGTATCCTATTGTCTATAAAGACATTTTTTTTTTATAATAGATAGATTTGAGAGAGGCCAGAAAGAATAAATGACCTTGGGGTTCCTTAATGGGCAATTTCTAGATGCTGAGTATTATTATTCATGAATAAGCAACCCCAGGCACTGATTTAAATTATCCTAAGTGGGTCTCTAATGAATAAAGTATCTACAAGATTGATTCTCCCTCTTTTTTACTTCCATTTTCTTAATTATTTATTATAAACCCTCCTTTTTACTTAATGTATGTATTAGTGTATTACTAAGTTAATTAGTTTTACAAGTAACTGAGTATTTTCCAATCAAATTCACTAACTTCATCAATAGAAGTAAACTTACAAACGAAAACAAGTGTTTTTAGATTTTGTACACAATTTCTAGTGACGGACACTTATTCCTTAGCGTCGAACAACTTTTATGAACTCAATATAGTGAACTCAACTGCAACCTCAACTCGTAAACAACTTTTCTCGATCAATCAGTTTCTATATGTGGCTATGTGCCCTCTTTTCTTCCTTAAAAGAGAGTAACAAGTTAGGTGTACACAGCTCCTAGTGAAGATGTGGAAAGCTCAAACACCACAGTTTCAAACCCGCAAAGCTTCCCTGTCTTTGCTCGTCATCCTTGTTAATATGTCAATTAATCTACTCATCAACAAACAATTTCAAGAATTGAAGCACTAGAGGTTCACAGATTTCAGGCTCATGAACCCTAACCCCTAATTCTAAAACTTGGGTATTGATACCAATAAAAACTCGTAAATTTTCCAAAATTTGAAGGGTAAAATAGTAGATCCACAATTTTTATCGTTGCATTATATTTTAAATTTAATGCAACTTAATGTATTACTATGCCTTAATCTAAATAGGGGCATATATAATGTATAGTTTCGTACAAATAAGGACAATTTATGGGTGGTTACTGGTTTTCCACAAATCCCTCTATTTATAGAGTTTTTGTCACAATTTTACCCAAAAAATCGACTTTTTGTCATAAAAATTCCCACAAAGTCATTCTTTATCGTGGTACTCACCGTTAGAGAGGAGATTAAATTTCCATACACATCATTTTTCTTAATGAAAGGGTTCAACTCTAGTAATTGTTCCCATGATTTCATGTCAATCACCCCATTGATATTGAATTAAACTTGATTAATCACATGTAATCCCGAGGTATATAAATTTTAATTACTCACATATACTTCCATGATCCCCACTACAAATATTAATATAATATATGTGTATGAGGTAATTGTTACGTAAGGCTACAAACAATTCCAAGCTAGTAGTTAAGATTCCAAGTCCACCAAACCCCTCTTGTGAATTAATATGATAGACTTTGATCACTTTCACTTCCCAAATCAAAGATAGAAATTAAATAGGGAACCAAGATCATCCTAACTAGATTTTGCAGCCTTGCTTTTTGGCAACACTCTAACTTGTTAGTCTCCTATTGCAATGAGTAATTGTCCAAGCTTCACTTCATTCATGCCAAAGTAGTCAACATAGGCAGCCAAGAATAATATATAACCCTTTAATATTAGGGCATTTTTATTAGATTTGAAATATTAGGGTTCTAGATAGTCTTTTTCTTTTAAATATATTCATATTGATATTGATAGGCATATTCCACTAGCTTAATGGCTAGCTTGATGAGTATTACATGTCCTAAGACATTGTAACTATCAAAGAAATTCCTTTTGAAGATTTTGGTGATGGCCATATATACAATATAGTCAACCCATTATGCCAATTTGCTAATTTTAATTCTAATGTCATACGAATTAGCATAATACTTTGAAGAAAAAAAAATGATATCTCCTTTTCACTCCCTTGATTTATTTAATTTTGCTTTGGCAGGCTCTTAAAAGAGCATTTTGCACCTATATATGTCACATTTCCTTTGAATATTCTTGTTCCTTTTTAAATAGTTAATCGTAAATTCTTTATCTGAAAATAAACATAAACTAATTACAGAATACAGTATTAATGATTTTCAGCCACAGAAAAAAAAGAGAGTAGAGAATAGAGATGCTTGAAACTCCCTTAATTATTATACAAGTACTATACGTGGTCGAGTGAATAGTAATGAATTTTTTTCGACCAAAAAAAAATAGTAATGAGTTTTAGTGGGTTTTTTCTTTTTAACAACTGTATGTATAGACTTATAAATAGTTGTATTTTTTTTTGTCAGAAAAATTATAAATAGTATTGTTATTTGTCACAAGGTTTTTTTGTAAATCGTAGTCTATGTTTGTAGTATGCATCAAATAAAAAAGGCTTAATGATTGCAAATCACTCGTAAAATAGGGTATATTAGCGAAAACTATTCGTTATAATCGAAGTTACCGAAAACCACCAATGTAACGAATTTCGTTAGCAAAGAACCATCCAACCTTAACTTCCGTCTAAAAATCCGTTAGTGTGTAAGTTCACACACCCCATCGCCAGTTTTTTAATTTAATTAAAAAGGAAAAAATCAAAATTCTCAATCAAATTTCATTCTCGACCTATCTTGCCGCCGTCACCACCTATCCCACTCGATAATGCATTAGATCTGCAGTTGTTGTCCAAATTGTCCCAAATAAAAACCAATGCATCCTAAATCTACAACAACCGTCCATTTCCGACCTTCGTTCAATGGGTCGTCTTCCTGCTATCACTCCAGCACATGTCGATCTACAACTACCGCCCAAGGTGGTGCGTGTTTTTCTTCCTAGTTCCACCACTGCTTGCCCATGCACCTTAACCCCACCCCACCTTTAATTTATTATTTCTATCTCTCTCCTTCATGCTTCTTCTCATTGATTCCCTCTTCCCCTCAAAATAGTCACTGCACCCGCGACCTCCATCCAACGGGTACACCGAGATTGGCTCCACAAACTATTATTGTAGTCGCTAGTGTTGAGAGCTCTTAGGTGTTCCGGGGTTGTTGGTGGAACACTTGTAGAGCTTGGTTGGGAGAGTAGGGAACTCATCGATGACTCATCTTCAGGGAACTAACCCCCAAATTTTGAATATGTTTTTTTCCCTCTTTCTTAATTATATCAACTAATTATATTTTTCATGTTATTATAACATCCATTATATTACAATATAGTCAAACTAGATGGGTAAAGGGGTAAATTACTAATTTTGACGGATAGTAAACGGAAAGATAGGCGTGTGTGGTTCTCTGCGAACGGAAGTTGTTTACATGGGTGGTTTTCGATAATAACGAGTGGTAATATGCCATATTTTACCGGTGCTTTTCGGTCATTAGGCCAATAAAAAACTAGGCTCGTGAGTATCTCGTTTAGGTAAAGTTGGCAAAAAACTTAATTAATAGAGTTTGAATAATTTTGTGTGTTAAATGAAAAATTAACTGCTTAAATTAGATTCTCTTCTTTGTATATTATTTTTTAAAAATTGTTTTATGTGAAATTTACAAATTTGTTCTAAGAATTTAGAATTTCACCTATACAATTTCTAATAAATTTTATGGAAATAAGACTAGACTCGTAAGTATAAGGCTACTAGCTAAAGTTATAGACTAGAACACATTTGTCCATAGTCAAGGACTCAAGATCTAGACCAAGATCGACACAACCTGTAACTCATCACGAAAAATTGGTCATCTCCCTCCAAACAAATTTTGGAGAACTCCATTGTATACACTACACACAAACTCGAAAAGTCATCCAAATCGTACGTTAAAACCTACCAAAGTATGTTATATGTACACTCGTTGCACTTGCATATATGCTATAACAATTAACTGTAGCAGACCTCGGCTAGACAGACTGCCTCTGAGGAGAGGAGTGGTGATTGTTTCAAAGGGACCACCACCATACAAATTAATCTAACGATAGATAGGGAATCCAATGAAATTAAGAAGTGAAAGAAATAGCTTAATTAATACCCTTTCAAATATTCAAATATTCTGATACTTTATTCACTTGGTGTATTGATTGACAAGAATATGAGATTAATTAACGGCTCATATGGAGAGCTATAAAAGGGCATCACTAGCCCTATTAATTGCCTATAGCTTCCTGTTAACTTGAAAACGAAATGTAATTTGTACTTGCTCAAAATAAATGTAATTAGTACGGAACAATAACATTATGTACTTTCTAAAAACAATAAAAAAATTCCTAATTTTTTTATTTCAAAAATAGTAAGTAATTGTATATTTTCTTTAATCATTATAAATACATTTGTAATTATAAAAGACTTTCTTTTTTTTTAACTGGGACTTTCAAAAAAAAAATCTTCTCAATTTATTACGAAATAAGGGTGTCTGCATCTTACCCCTAAGATTTTACTCGAGGGGGGTACCCTGATGTTGTATTTATAAGGCCATGTGCAATGGGGGATGTTTAAGGGTGCTTAAGGGATACTTGTATAATTTTTGGGTAAAAAAGAAAAAAGAAAAAAGCTAAGCACCAATGGACCAAGTGCTTGTACAAGCACTCTCTAAGCACTCCTATCAACTTTTAAGCAATAATATTTTGCCACATGTCATTCAATTTATACTTTTGGTATGTAAAATTAAAGGTAGAAAAGAAAAAATGGGTTCTTATAAGTACCGTAAGTTGCTCTATCGGAGTGAAACAAATAAATGGGTGCTTATGTAATATTGAAAAGAGAGAAAATATTATAATAATAATTAAGCATCTCAAATAATAAATTCTCATTGCACATGGTCTTAAGAGACTTTGACATACATTGTTGAGAACACATTAGTTATATTTTCTCAAAAATAACAACACATAAAAATGATCAATTTGATACGCTATCACATTTTTTTGGGTCGCGGGTTTTCGGGGCTCGAACCTTCTTTGCAGGGAGCGGTGCCGACTAGTCTCGTGCCTCCCCGCACCCTACCTTGGGCCACGAGGAGGGGGTAAATCGTGAGGTGAATCAATGGTGGTGCACCTCAACACAAAGGTCTGCGTCAAGGGAGCTATCTTGCCCACAAGTGAAAATTTACATGTACCATCAGCAAGACTTGAAGCCAAGACGTGGTATACATTGGGAGAAGACCTAACCACCGCACCAAATACTTAGGCTACACTATCACATTATTACAATATGCTATTTATAGTTATTTTGAGTAGGTAGCATACACATCAACTCGAAAATGGGCCATTAAGCAAAGATAAAAGAGTAATTTGAAGTTGTGGTGAGCGCCCCATTAGTGCATTACCAAATACCAATAACCAACCATCAGGCAAATACTCCATTTTACATGATAAAGACAAGGCCACTGCCTGAGGTTGGCAGTCAACTTTGAAAACCTAAACTAGAAGCTTTTCAAATTGGACCACGATAATTACCAATCATAATCTGGCCCATTTTTAGGATAAAAAGTTATATTTTAAAATAATACTCCCTCTCTTATAAAATATTTGTCATTCTACTCTTATTTTTTTATTACACAATGTTTGTCATTTAAGTCTTTTGCCACCCAAGTCCACACCATATGTCCTTCCCTTATGATCCACCTCCTATCTTGATTCTCCACCCCAATATGGTGTACAATTCCTCATAGTTTCTTACTTTGCAAAGTCTATCCTTTTAACACCATTTGAAGTCAAAGACCCCTTACACTACCTTATCCCTTGACGCTTCTCTAGTAGCATCTTCATGATATTTCTCCTAATCCACTCGAATATGGATAATATTGGCAACTCCCTTCCAACGGATATCAATTATTGAAACTCTCACAAATGTTAAGAAATATGTCTAACTTTGTGTAGTTCCTAAAACCATGTCTTGACTAGCTACTAGGATTGGCTCCATCAAGTAATTGTGTCCATCTTCACTCAACTTCTGTATCCCATCCATTGCAATGGTAAAGTCATGCATAGTGAATGCTCTAGCTGATGCCCACATTGCATCCTTGTATGTTTTCCCTGACCATCTTGCTTTGAAGTTGTTGTAGAGATGCCTCACACACACCCTTGTGTCAAAATAAAATGTAACAAGTGAATTGAAGTTGACACACCTTTTGCCTATCAAACATGAAAATAGGATTGATATCTCTAATATCTCTCATCAAAATTTCTAAGAAGCAACCCCGTGTTTCCTTCCTCTCTACTTCAACAACAACAATAGAAATAGGGAATATGTTATCATTCCCCCACACTTCCCAACTACAACAAGTACTTACCTAGTGTATGCCCTAAGATGACATCCATCAAGACCAACTATTGGTCAACATCCCTACATACAATCTCTGGAATATTGGTTTTTTTGGATCATCTAAATAGACATGGACATAGGTAGAACTTCTTTGATTCCATTTTCTAATGATGGCAGCATAATCCCACACTTTACCATATTGGACTTTAGCATCACCTTGGTCATCAACATAGGTCTAAACCTACCCCTCTGTTAGAAAAGCTGGGGGCTTTGATTTGATGGTTCCAAACGTCTGTCACGTGAATGACCTCGAATCTCTAGAAAGCGTCGCCAATGTCAGTTAGGTCGTTGACGTGTGTTGAAGGCAGATCTCGGAGATCTTGGAGACGCGTGAGATCTTGGCAGTTTGGATAGTATATTTTAGTTTTAGGAAAGATTTCATGTATATCATATTGTAAGCCGATTATTGCCTTTATCCTAAGCCGATTTTATTGTAATCTTTTTATATGCTTAGGATGATTTTGTAAAGATAATAGAAATAATATCTTGCCATAATCGAATTGGAAGATATTATTTTCTCTTATTTGACCTAATTTGTGTGTAAGGTTTTAGGTCAGATAGAGCACGAACTCATACTTCAATTAGTGCTAAGAAAGAAACGAGAGTTCGAGAGAAAGACGTAGGCTTTTGTTAGATTGAGTGCGGGTTGTAGTTACTTAGTTCACAACGAGTTCTAGAGTGCTTGAGAAGTAGGTCTAGATCCAAGGTGTTCGTGTAATTAATCCAAAAGATCAATAAAGCAAGTTACGACTTTTAATCCATCCAAGCGAGAACTTGGAAGGGAGTGGTTTTTACACTTGGTTGATTGAGTTAATCAAACAAGTGTTTCCACTATAAAAAACTTCGTGTTCAAGTAAGTCATTCTTGTAGTTTATTTCCGCTGCATTTACTTAAGCGGTTGACGACTTAGTTGAAGTCGACAACCTAGACGTACTAACGATCCTACAATTGGTATCAAAGCTTTGGCTCTAGATTTGTTTTAGTACTCATTATTTACAAAAAAGATGACTTCAACAAACACAACGATCAATGATTCATTCTGGAAGCCACCAGTGCTCAAGGCTGGTGAGTACGATTGGTGGGTCGAGCAAATGGAGACTCACATCTGCTCACTTGATGGACAAATCTGGAAGGTCATAGAGATGGGTTCTGAAACCTTTCTCAATGCTGATGGAAAGGAAGAAAAGAAGAAGGAGGAATATAATGATGTTGATTACAAGAAGTTAGAGAAGAATGCTCGTGCTAAGAAGGTTCTTCACCATGCTCTAACTCTTGGAGACTTGAAGAAGGTTGTCCACTACAAGACAACTAAGCAAATCTGGGATGCTCTCAAAAGGCTCCACCAAGGAAATGATGATGTGAAGAAGGATCACATCATTGCTCTGGAAAGGGAGTATGAAGGAGTAAGTCAAGAAAAGAATGAATCCTTGGGTGACTATCACTCAAGATTTCAAGCTGTGGTTAGCCAACTTGAGTCACTTGGTGAAAAACTTCCTCAATGGAAGCAGGTTAACAAGTTGATCCAATGGCTCAATGTAAAATGGAATGAAGCTGCTGTTGCGATGTTAACCAACAGTGAAACTAAAACACTCACCTTGGAAGATGTCATAGGAAAACTGACTATGTATGGAGGAATAAAGAAAAGACGAGATGATCGCCTCAAAACTGACAAGGTTGAGAACATTGCATTGAAAGTTGAAAGGGCCTTTGATCTTGCACAAGGTGACGATGATCAAGTTGACGGTGACGAAGAAGTTGCATTCATCTCAAGAGCCATGAAAAGGCTTTAAAATCGCAACAGTAAAACTCCATCTAAAGGAATCAAACTTGTCAGAGACATGAAGGATGTGATATGCTATCATTGTTCGAGAAAAGGACACTTTGCAAGAAACTGTGTCAGGAGGAAGTCGGAAGGTCACAAGAATGCTCTTGTAGCTACTTGGGACGATTTCGATGCTGAAGATGAGGCAAGTCAACAAGTAAACATGTGTCTCATGGCTATAGATGCTCCAATAGAGGTATATGATTATGAACTTTCGTCTATTTTGTCCAACAAAACTAAAGAACAGTTACATGCTATCATCGAGAAGTTGGGAACTCAGGTTACTCAACTCAGTGAGAAACTTGAAGAAAAAGAAGATAATATCTCTAACTTAATGCATGATAATCATGGTTGGTCTCTCAAATGTGCTAAGTTAGAGAAAAAGTCTTTGATCTTCGATTCTATTGCTTGCAAAACCTGTGATAATCTTAAATCTAAAGTAGATGACTTAGAACAGAAAGTCACAAACCTTGAAGGAGAAAATCTCATGCTTAAACTTGGTAATGCTAAGGTAGTTAATGACCTTGAAAAAGAAAAGAAAAGTAATGAGTCCAATAAAAAGAAATGGATAGAGGAGTTTGTAGCTAAGAAAACTGCTGAAGAGTATGCAAAAACTTTTGTAACTTCGAGACCTGGACTTGGATATACCTATGTGCCTGAGGACTTGAAAACCTTGTGTTCATCTGAGCCTAAAGGTAAAACACCTATGTGCGACAACAAAGAAAGTTGTTCCACATCAGATGTGGGGAACCCAGGCAAAGGTAAACGAGCTTGGTTTTCAGGCCAGAAAGCACACAAAATCTGGATGAAACAAGTTGAGAACTTGAAACCATCAAAAATTGATTTTCATGCTCGTATTAATAACAAACAAATCTATCCTGGTTATAGCAAGTATGTCGGTCTTAAATCTCATAAAACTTGCTGGTATTGTGGAAAAGAAGGTCATCTTCAACATGAGTGCAAGAAAAAGATGAAGGATAGGAAATCGTATGGATTTTAGGAAGCTCATGAACATGAGCCAACCATAGATCCTGAGAGAGTTTATAATGAAAGATGTTCTGCAAATCATCACGTTGTCCAACCCAGAAGAGTTGTTAAACAACTCTAGGTTCGTAAAAACTGACTTTTACCTTGCAGAATGAAGTGAGAGAAAGCGATCCCTGGTTCTTCGATAGTGCATGTTCAACTCATATGACGAGAAGCTTTGAGTCATTCATCTCACTTCATCAACAAGAAGGTAGCAACATCACCTTCGGTAACAACGGTAAGGGTCAAGTATTGGGTATTGGAAAGGTAAGAATTTCTAAGAACTTTTGTGTTAACAATGTAAGCTATGTTAAGGGTCTTAGATATAATATGTTAAGTGTTTCCCAACTTTGTGCTAACAATCTCTATCAAGTTGTCTTTGACTCTCTTGGATGTCAAGTTATTGATGTTAGCTCAGGTAAGACTCTTATGAAGGGAACCTGTGAAAATAGCTTTATAAAGTTGTTCCCTGGCTCTTACCTGAGGAAAAGTTGTGTTTTCAAGTGGTCAAAGACGTTGCCAATCTCTGGCATAACATATTTGGTCATGCGAGTCTACAACTTATCCACAAACTTCACAATCAGGAATTGGTACGTGGATTACCCAAGATTGATCTAACCAAGCATGAAGTATGTGAAGCTTGTGTGAAAGGAAAACAGGTCAGATCCTTTTTCAATCGAAAAGAGAGGTAAGTACTTCTAAACCCTTAGAGTTAATTCATATGGATCTTTGTGGACCAATGCGTGTGAGAAGTCGAGGAGGTAATAGATATGTTTATGTGATTGTTGATGACTTTTCATGTTATACTTAGGTATTGATCAAGTTCAACAGGTTGGTAACCCGAATCAGGTGGATGACGTAGATGATCCTAACATGCCTGCTCTACAAGATACTGCCAATGCTAAAGAATCTGACAATGATGAGTGTGATCCAAGCGAAGAGGCTTAAAATTCCAACACTGATCAAAGTCACAACAACGGGGTAGTTGACCTCACTCAACTTCAGTTAAACTATCAATAAAAAGTTGCTCACCCAGTGACCAACATCATCTCAGATTACTCCAAAGGTGTTCAGACACGTTCTTCACTTCAGAATTTTTGTGCATTCAATGCGTTTCTCTCTGTCCTAGAAGCAAAAAATGTGGATCAAGCTCTAAAAGATCCAGATTGGGTGTGTGCTATGCAAGAAGAACTTCATCAATTTGAGAGAAACAAGGTTTGGCACCTAGTTCCACGACCCAAAGATATAATTGTGATTGGAACACGTTGGGTATTCAGAAATAAGCTTGATGATTCTGGAAACGTTGTGAGAAACAAAGCAAGACTTGTGGTTAAGGGTTATAACCAACAATAAGGGATAGATTATGATGAGACTTTCGCTCCTGTGGCACGTCTTGAGACAATTCGTCTCTTGATAGCTTATTCAGCTCATCATGGTTTCAAGCTTCAACAAATAGATGTTAACAGCCTTTCTAAATGGATTTCTTAAGGAAGAAGTGTTTGTAGAGCAAACCCCAGGCTTTGAAGACGTCACTCACCCAGATCATGTTTTTAAACTCGACAAATCTCTTTATGGCTTGAAGCAAGCACCTCGAGCTTGGTATGACAAGCTTTGTCAGTTCTTGCTCCAACATGGATATGTTTGAGGACAGGTGGATAAGACACTCTTTCTTCTCAAAGAAGGAAAGCATACTCTTTTTGTGCAGGTTCGCTAACCTCATGTCCAGTGAATTTGAAATGAGTATGGTTGGTGAACTTAAGTTTTCTTAGGACTTTAGGTTACTCAAAATATTGAAGGAATAAGAGTACATCAACAAAAGTATCTCAGGGAGTGTGTCAAGAAGTTCGGGTTGGACAACTCAAAATCCTTTGACACACCTATCTCTCCAATCACTTCTCTAGGAAAAGACGAGAATGAAAATAAGGTTGATCAGACTTTGTATCGAGGTATCATAGGTTCTTTACTCTTCCTCACAGCAAGCAGACCAGACATCATGTTCAGCGTATGCTTATGTGCCAGATTTCAGTTTGATCCAAGAGAATCGCATCTCAAGGCTGTCAAGAGGATTCTAAGGTACCTCAAAGGGTCCGATGACTTGTGTCTATGGTACCCAACCTCATGTAACTTTGGTCTAGTCGGGTACACGGACGCTGATTTTGCTGGGAACAAAGTTGATCATAAGAGTACTTCAGGAATGGCTCAATTTCTTGGACCATGTCTTGTGTCATGAGGGTCCAAGAAGCAAAATTCAGTTGCTCTCTCTACTGCAGAAGCTGAGTACATCGCCGATGTCGCGTGCTGCACTCAACTTCTTTGGCTTAAGCAACAACTTCATGACTTTGGCTTAAAGTATAATGGCATACCTATTCTTTTTGACAACACAAGTTCCATCAACATCTCAAAGAACCCTGTACAACACTCACGAACCAAGCACATCGAGATTCGACATCACTTTCTTCGTGATTGTGTCGAGAGAGGGTTGGTGACCATGGATTTCTGTCGAACAAGTGAACAACGTGCTAACATATTCACTAAAGCTCTCAATCGTGAACCCTTCGTACAGTTCCGCATGGATCTAGGTAGGATTTCCCTTAACTAATCTATTTCCCATTTATTTTTCCCTCAATGATTGGCGAGATTAGATGGTCTATATATGATTCAAAAGTTTTATGATCTTAAGGTGTTCAATTTGAATGTTTCCATGTTACATACTCATGAACCATGCACATCATTATGTCTTCATTCGTTGCTTCTTGAGTTATGCATCAATTACATGTTGAAACCTCTCTTTGAGCCCAAAAGAGTCAAAACCCGATGTTCCTAACCCTCATTAAAAGCACAAATGACGGTTGACTCTACAACCTACCTGAGCCTATCATGTTAGAGAGTTTCTATGAGCCTATTTTTGTATGTTTTGATATAAACGAAGACTGATCTACTTGATTGACAAATCCACATAAATTATTTCCCCTGGTTCTCTTTGGCACCCCTGTGCAAAACCCCAAAGAACCAGGCGTATTCTTTTTTCAATGGATGTTGGCAACTTGAGTGAGGTTAGTGATTGTGCACTATATGAGGAATGTGAGTTGTTTGGAAAATTTGCTGGTTAAGTGGTTGAGGTAGAATAGGTGGAGAACGTCAGTTTCAGAGTAAGACAAGAATCACCTTTCTCCAACGGTATCTTTTCAAATAATTGAAGATCTTTTGCTAAAGGAAATTCGCCCTTTCAGTTGCATTACATAAGAGATCTTGGGAAGATCTAGTTTCCATCACATCAAATCAGCACAAGCTTAAATACGGAGACAATTTTTTTCCCAAAAAGGTACGCTCTCTATCCTGCAATTATTCTCGATCTTTTGCTCTTCTTCATCTCTCTGAACCTCTCTACCAAAAAGCTTAAACCTTTCTTCAATGGTGACACACCAAAACCCTAACCCCTCATCCCCCATTCGTGGTACTGAATCCCCACGAACCCTAGCCCGCTTGGGAAAGTCGTTGATCCCCAAACCCTGGCTCTGCTTTTAGCAGCCATTCAAACTGCCAACAAACCCGCTACACCATTGATGCTTGAAGGTCCCGAATCCACACAAAATCAAGAACCTGGTCCATCATCTCTAAATCCAACTGAATCCCTCAAGAAATCCCTCCTACTCAAACCTCACCATAAACCCTCGCCCCATCTCCACAAATTTATCTACCTAATTCTCCGAAACCCACAGAGAATGAGCAAGAGAAAACCGAGTCTTTGCTCGGAGTTGAGAGTTCCAAATCTCAAAACTTGCAAGGGGAATTTGATTCCGTTCAAGAGGTTGTGAAATCTATTGAGGCCATGGAGTCTCAGGAAAAAGAAGTAGAACCAGTCGTTGCGGAGAAGACGACTATTGTACACTCGGCGGGAAAAATTGCTCAGTTCGATGACCTTAACCAAGTCGTTGATCCAAACAAAGTGACTAACCCAGTCGACAACCCAGATTCACCTCTCCAGCCTTTGAATTTTGAAGGTCAAGATGACTCAGAACAAGGTACTCCTTGTGATCCCAAGCTCTCTCTATTCAAATCTGTTGCATCCTCTTCTAAGGCAAAATCAAAAGAAGAAATTGCTAGGCAACTGTTTGAGTCTGAAAAATCCGATGAGGATGATGTTGTGGTCACCAAGGAGTCAAGGAAACCAAATACTAGAGGATCTAGTGCTAAGGTTACATGAAAAAGAGGTAGGGAATCGACTCCCACTCCTGGTGATTCCGAGGGTGGTGACTCTGTCTTGTCCAAGAAAATTGTT
This sequence comes from Fallopia convolvulus, assembly GCA_964016875.1. Lineage (NCBI taxonomy): Eukaryota > Viridiplantae > Streptophyta > Magnoliopsida > Caryophyllales > Polygonaceae > Fallopia > Fallopia convolvulus. The sequence goes on along the minus strand of OZ024724.1, from coordinate 4,756,727 downwards.
AGGTCTAAAAAGAGCAAGAAGGCGCCCACTCAGTCAAGTGGACGACTTGCTGCGAGTGGAAAACCTAAAAAGGGCAGTGGAGAAATCAAAGGCGAAGGAAGCAACATGGTTGGACGTGACTTTGTCAAGGAACTCATCATGGACGATGAGTTCATCGAGCCAACTGGTTTACAAGGTGTCTCTGAGTTTTTGTCTGTTCAAGGATGGACTCATCTGTTTCATGATGAGGAGAGTTCCAATCCAAGGTTGGTGAAAGAGTTCTACAGGTCGTTGACTGTAGAAGACAAAGAGAAGATGACCATGGGTAATTATGAGTTAAATGGTGAGAAGTTCACCTTGTCGAGTATGGAGTTAGCCACTCTTCTGAAAGTGCCGCACAAAGGTTTTGCTGAATATAAAAGAGGTGCATGGCCTGATGAAGTAGACTCGGTTGCGCTGCTGAAAGAGGTTACACAGGTTGACAACGTTGAAAGTGGCCCCGTTGCCACTAACTCAATGACTGCTGAGAGGAAAGTTCTCTTCACCTAGGTAATTAGTAACTTAATTCCTAGGGAACAGAAGAGGAGTACGGCTATGATCCAAGACATTCTTGTCATGGATAAGATTCTTCAAAAGGAACCGGTTAATTTTGCTCGATTGGTGCTTCTACACATGGAATCTGTAAAGGATAATCCCACATATTCTCTCCCATATTGTTCTGTTGTCAAGAAAGTGCTCCTTTATCATGATGTTTATGAGGCTAAGAAAGAAGTGGCGCGCGCTCGTCTTTTGAATTCTGACATTGTTCGCAAGATGGGCTATAAGCTGATTAATGCTCAATGGGTGTCAAGGGATGCAGACAAGGATGTGGTTTCCGATGCTGAGATGGAAGATGCTGAGTTGGGCATCCATGCTATGGGAAGGGAAGGTGAGCAACCTGGTGCTATTATGAAGCTGTTAGTTGATATCCAACGTCAAAAACAGGATTTGCTTGAGAAAGTTGGCCAACTCCTGCGTGATCAATATGCGTTGAAAACTGATGTTCATGACTTATCTGTTGCGCTCGATGATCTAATTAAGTCAGTGACTTAGCTTGAGTATCCGACATCCAATTCCCTTTATTTTCCCTTGCACATCTACTATCTCAAAAACATCTCTTCGATTTCATCTATGTGTTTTTGCTTTCTCTGTGTTGCATGGTTAAGACTATTTTGTTTCTTTTGTTGTGGTTTGCGTATGTACGTTGGATAATTTTCTTATTTACCCTCTTTTGATTATCTCTTTGTGCATGATTATTTAGAGCTGTTCTTTTTTATGATGCCAAAAGGGGGAAAGGTTGGGGGTAGATAAAATAATGGGAATATTTATGTTGAAATACATGTGGGTTATCCAACTTAGGGGGAACTTTTGGCAAACTTGAATATTATTGCATATTTTGTTCGAGAATTGGTATTCCTTTGATTATACATGATGGAAGAGTTTGTCACCATCAAAAAGGGGGAATTTGTTAGAAAAGCTGGAGGCCTTGATTTTGATGGTTCCAAACGTTTGTCATGTGAACGACCTCGAATCTCTGAAAAGAGTCGCCAACGTCAATTAGGTCGTTGACGTGTGTTGAAGACAGATCACAGAGATCTTGGAGACGCGTGAGGTCTTGGCAGTTTGGATAGTATATTCTTGTTTTAGGAAAGATTTCATGTATATCATATTGTAAGCCGATTATTGCCTTTATCCTAAGCCGATTTTATTGTAATCCTTTTATATTCTTAAAATGATTTTGTAAAGATAATGGAAATATATCTTGCCATAACCAAATTGGAATATATTATTCTCTCTTATCTGACCTAGTTTGTGCGTATTTAATCTAAGGTTTTATGTTAGATAGAGCACGAATTCATAGTTCAATTAGTTCTAAGAAAGAAACGAGAGTTCGAGAGAAAGGCGTAGGCTTTTGTTAGATTGAGCGCGGGTTGTAGTTACTCAGTTCACAACGAGTTCTAGAGTGCTTGGGAAGTAGGTCTAGATCCAGGGTGTTCGTGTAATTAATCCAAAAGATCAATAAAGCAAGCTACGACTTTTAATCCTTCCAAGCGAGAACTTGGAAGGGAGTGGTTTTTACACTTGGTTGATTGAGTTAATCAAACAAGTGTTTCCACTATAAAAAACTTCGTGTTCAAGTAAGTCTTTCTTGTAGTTCATTTCCGCTGCATTTACTTAAGAGGTTGACGACTTAGTTGAGGTCGACAACCTAGACGTACTAACAATCCTACACCCTCCAAGCTTGAATATATGTGATAGTAGCACTATGGTTTCTTTGAACATCATTAATGAAAGCTTTCAATTTCCATTGTGGGTTATCTTTATAATACTCCAAGTACTTTTGAGCTAACCACACATAAGCAATCTTTGTATTCACATATTGCCACCCACACTCATGCTTTCCATCAAAAATCTTTACTTGTAAAGTTCAATTAGACTCCATCTTTCTATGTAGTCTTGAACCAATAGAGAACTTTTTTACACACACACACACACACACACACACACACACACACACACACACACACACACACACACACACACACACACACACACCTACACACCTTTTCCTAGCATTTATCATACTACATTTGTACCTAAGCTTATAGTAAGTTGAAAACCTTTTCTTATCATTATGCAAATAATAGTAGTCACCCGCATTCTCTATGGAATATTGCCTAAGAGCCCTTATAAAGATCTCATTTGAACCAAACATCATGCCTTTTTTAATCAAATTCTTTTCTTAAAGTCAACTAAAGGGTTAAATTCAGAATACCTTGCATGATTAGGATTATTTGAATCACTCAAATTCTTGAAACCTTCATAATCTTCAATAGCTTCCTACTCATCTAACACAATATCATCACCAGTTGGCTCCAACAGAGTAGTTGTATCCCCAAAATCATCCATAGAAGCATTTTACATTTAACTCTAATAGGTCATCATCTTCATCCTCAGTTTCTATGAAGTCATCTTCATCATCATCATCTGATGAACTTTCTTCTCCTAAGACAGCTTCATCTCCATCTTCAACTTTATCTCTATCATCACTTTCTGAACTATCTCCTCAATCTAGGTTGATAGGAATGTTTAGGGTTGAGATGTACTTGGGCCATTCTTTCTTAAATCTTTTGGATTGACATCATCACCTTGCATAATATACAAGTGGACCAACCTATCCTTACCAACTACAGTCACCATGTCTATGACATCAATGTCTCCAACAATGAATGTCAACCCATCTTGAAGTGTCATTCCAGCTCTTGAGTACCACATCTCCTTCAAAGCCATTAACCCTATTTCTTCTTTTACCAAAGTCTCTATCACAACCCTTGAAACCAGGTCTGGATCAACGTCTTTATAGAAGTGGACCTTCCCCTTTTTTTAGCATAGTGTCGAACTAGGACATGTAAAAATTGCCCTCATACATGAATCTAACACTGTGAGAGAATTGATTTGTTGAGAATAGGTAGAGACATAACATTACCAAATTGCATGTCGTCATTGCCGAAGTAGTTGGATTGAATGGACAAGTTACCGAAATCTAAAGTACAATGATTGTTGGCACCAAAGTCAAACAACCAGACATGGTCTACAATATTGGATGGTGGATTGGAGACGTGGTAGACTTGCCTATTCGGCTGCTGTTGTTGTTGTTGATCATGTGAGAAGTTTTGATGGCCACACTGCTGCCCGCCACCACGCCTATTGTTGTTGCCACGCTGTTGGCGCAATTTTGTCATGGGAAAGGCGTCAAAGTTGTCCCGATGCCAGCATTTGATTGCCTCATGGCCAGGCTTTTGATACAACTGGAAAGTTGGACGAGTGGACTCCGACGATTCAGCACGTGAAGAGCTAGCCTGTTTACTTGCAACATTAGCCAACAAATTCGGTGAAGGAGCAGATTCGGTGGGATTAATCCTCTCTTCTTCTCCCAAGAGAAAGCCAAGTAATTCATCAGACGAGATTCTCCGAGTTTGCAGATTAAAAGCCGAAAGAAACGACGAGTAAGATGAGTCGAGACCATTGAAAACAAATTCAACAAAGTCATCATCAGGCACAATATAAGAGCATTCAACCAATGCGTCAGAAAAAACTCGCTTCCTTTCAACGTACTCTAAGATCGAAAGAGTACCTTTGGGAAAATTTTGGAGTTGATTCATGAGATGCATCATTCAGGCTCGAGTCTAAGAATGGAACATATGCTCGAGTATGGTCCAAGCTTCAACCGGGGTTTTTGCCCTAGCCACATGAGCAAGGAGTGGCGATGTAAGAGCATGGACGGCCTACTAGCATTCCTCGTTACTTGACTTAACCACAATCCAAAATTCAACAGACCCCTTCTTTTCTTCTTGCGAAATAACTGACATGAATGAATTTTTTGTCATAACTTTAGGAATCCATATAAATAGATATAATTTAATTTGTAATTTCACTTCGTCAATTTTTTATTAATTTACTTTTTTTTATTTTACGAATATGAATTATACTAATCAGTAATAATAATAATGCACCCACGAAGTACGAAGTGAGGGAGGTGTGCTCTCTGGGATCGAATGTCTCTCATTGTGGTATTTTTTTAAGCTCGTACAATCAAGGATTCCTCCATCTTGAATGAATGGATCGGTGACTAGATAAGTCTAAAGGTCTGAAAAGGTCACAAAAGCCCCAATGTTGAATTCGCTTTCTGCCTTCGACGTGCCCCCTATCACAACAAACAAGGTAGACCTACTGATAGCTTGCATTTAGGTAGTATATAGGATGCATATTTATGTTTATTTTGCATAATTTTTAGTTAGTTTTAGTTGGTTTTAGTTTAGTTTCTAGGATCTTGTGTTTTCGGGTAGTTGCGCTTGTTTTGTTCGGTTTTGCAGATCTTTAGTTAAGCAAGCATGGATGGGATGGATCTTAGATGATTGTGGTGGAGTTTGATGAAGCTTAGAGTGATACAAGTGAAGATTAGAAGAGTTAACGCCCAAGAGCTTGTGTGAAAAGAACGCTTAAACCCGGGCTATGCATTGGAGTTCTTGTTTCGACACCTCTATCTTGCAATGCTTGGTTTGGTAGCTATAGTGCTCGGATGAGGCTCAATTTGGTATCAATCGAAAGCTAATTCAAAGAGCTACAATTCATATTTACTTCGAGTCTAAATTCCAACTCTAAGTGGGTCAAAACAGCCTCTAAAGTGACGCCTGAATGCTGAACCGAGGCAATTGCGCGAGATGACTGCTAAAAGCGCGGCCGCGCAATTTAGCACCCTATCCCGAGCAATCCCAACTGAGGGGACGCGCAATTATACGATCCCGCGCAATCGGGAATTTCACGCGGACATCATAGTGTAATATCTGTAGTTTTTATGGATATTTTCAGAAATTTTCGGGCATCTTTCCAAGACCCATTCTATCAATCCTGTTACGCGTTACGATCATATTAATGGAAATTGTTCCTAGAAAATTATAGGTGACTGAATAAAATCATTGGAACTGATTTTATTAACTCATATAAATTTTAGGATTACTTCCATGAAAGAAGTACTTTGATCGGGAGAGATCCTCTTAATTAATTATGTACCCGTTAAGGATATACTCTGAAACAGAAGCCTTAAAATTAAAAGTAGCAAGATAAAATCATTCGAGTTGATTTTACTAGTCTACATAATTTTTAAGACATTTTCTATAAAAGAAGTATTATAAACCGGGTATATAATTTTACCGCCCGAACGCAAATCCCGTTCCAAATCAGATATACTCGTACCGTTTTAAAATTGAGGGCTATCCACTTTTGTTCTTGCAAGTTACGTTTTTTTATCCCAGCTTGGTGGCCAAGCTTGAATTTCAACTTGGTGCCCACGCATGAATTGGCTTTATATACATCCGTTTGGATTTTTGTTCCCAAATTACAAACGAAATCTCTACTTTCTTTAATTTTTGTGAGACAGTGTGTGAGGCCAGACCCCACTTTCTATCTCTCTCGTTTAAAATTGCCATTCACCCTCTCCGTTCATATTCGAACGTGAATAAACCCTCCATTCGAGCAATTCCTCCGTTCGAACTGGCCACCAGCTCCACCGGTAACCTTGTCCAGCCCACCAACGAGCCACCTGCTCTCCCACTTGGACAGCCCATTGGTCCGCCCGCCACAGGAGACACTCGCCAGGGTCTTCGCTAGCCGTCGCCCTCGCGCACCAGCCACGTGAACAGCCCGCCGATCATCGGCGTCTTCTTTTTTCGGGGCTTATGTCGAACGACTCGGGGCTGTTAGGTTTTCCGTTGTTGACGTCATTAGGATCGTGACGTTGCCACGACGCCATAGGATCAATCCGTTCTTGGAACCGACGTCTCGAAGTTCCATAACGTCAACGTTTGGTAACGAACTTTCGACTCCTTTATACGTTTCGTTGGTCCATATTAAATTCCGAGAATTTAACACCACATGCGTATGATATAAATGAACACTTTTCATTTATAAGAAAGTACCAAAAATAAAGTGTAGTGCTGTCAAAATCTTAGCCTAAGTAACGACGTTATAAAAGTTATATATAATCTTTATATATATATAAGAAAAATACGTCGTTACGCTGCTCGTTTTCAAGAAGACATTAAGAATTGAATAAACAATTAAGGAGTTTATTCATATGTCTTTTTGAATGTTGTATACTTTTTCTTACCAGGAAAGCTATAAGGAGTCAGCTTTATTGTCTTGATCGGACTTGAGCTCACTTTTCAAGGCAAGTGGGTGGTTCACCCTTTTCTGAACTCGATATCTTTAAACTCTGTTTTAGATATCATTTTGAAATAATTGATAATCAGGAACCTGTGTTCTGTTATCATCTCCATGTTGGGAATACTTGCTTGCTAAATAAATGAATTAGGTTTATTTACTGCTTAGATTTAACGACTGTTCGTTATATTAATCGTACTGATAGTACTGTTTAGGGTCGTTGATTGTGCTCTTATTTGTTCAAGAGTCTCGTTTGAGATCTCTTTGTTGTGGATAGGTTTTAGAACTAGGGATCTCGGGGATGCTCTGAGAGTCTCTTTATAACTGTGTTGGGAGGTATACTTTGGTATCCGTGTCCGACACTGGTCATGACCTACTTTCTCGACAATTATTGAGAAAGTGAAGCACCTTTGAGTGCTTTGGGATTTGATCCCTTGCTGTTGTCGGTATAAGTCTCACTGGTTGAGCATCGACATTTAAAAATCTATAACTGTAATGCAGTATTCTTATGACTAATAAAAGACTAGTGCCTCGAGCATAGTAATGATAATCTGCAGGGTGGTTTCCACTCTGGCTCCTCGCTATGAAAATTTCCATTTCTCACTCTGGAGATGTCCAACATGAGGGTGGTTATAGAACTGATTAGTCAATGGACGCACCTTTTGAAAGTAAATGCGTGTTTAATAATATTCCCAACAAATATCAAACACATTATCGTTCTTAGGAACTACTTTTGGTGGTTTCCTATTTTTCAAGAAAGCCTTTGATCGGTTTACCACATATCATATTATTGCCGTCCTATTAGTCCTTAGGACTATTATACCTTTACCCATTTAATTTCGGGTTATGGTATTAAAACGTCTTGGCCTTATCTTTGTGAACCAAAACACATTCTCCTACTTGCTTAGTCTCTTCGAAGACTAATACCATTGCTTCTTCCCGGTTTCGTCCGGCTGGTATTTCTGTCTTCTATGGAAATATCAGATTTTAGGAAGAAGACTGAAGAAGTTCAAGCTTGGAGACAGCGGAAGGATGGAAAGGAAAGGAAGTCGGGAGAGAAAGAAAAGAAGAAAGGAAGGAAGCTTTGGAAGACGTGTTGTCTCCACACAGGCGTTTCCACGATTATGAAAGTATTTCCAGAACAGCGATTCCTGTTTTATGTATTCCGCTATAAACTCTTGTAACCATGGTTATGAATATAAGACAATCTTTTTATCAGATTATGTTGTTTAAACATGTCTTTATTCATTTCGGTCACTTAAGCCTCAACGGCCTTGGAAGGGAAAGTCCGAGTCCGCCGGCGGTAACATCCCATTATAAGTCGGATAAAATGGGGGGTGTTACACATAGGCCGACATTTGGGCTTGATTTTCGGGCCTAGGGTTATATCATATCCGAGTATAGCTTAAAGATAGATCTTTTGAGGATTATTTGGAAGACATATATAAACCTTATGTTAGTTTTTTTAAAGAACTTTGGATCATAACTTTGGATCATACTTTTGGAGGCTAGGGTTTTCTCTCAAAGAAGAACCTTTGAACCTTTGTAAGTTTGATTTTAATTCAGTTATGCATTGCTAAATTTATTGTGTTTGGCTAGTTATTGAAATCATGATTTGTATATAGTTGTGAGATTTGATTGATTCTCAACAAACTTGAATAGAGTTTATTCTCTGTGCTTAATTGAATCTAAACTAGGGTTTTATTAGATTGATCACCTAATTGAATTTCTAGTTATAACTAAATCTGATTAATTACCGGTTGGAGTTAATTTGATCAAAGAGTAGACTTTAATCAATTTAGTACCGATTGGACTAGTTGGTTGAATAAGGGAATAAATTCACAAGTCACTTAGATGTCTGGTTGCTCTAAGTGTTTGTTTCTATTGATAACTTGAATCATCATGCTGTTATTTAATTGAATCTAGAAAGGTCTTCTAGGTTGTTATATAATTAGGGTTGTTAGACTGGTCTTTCTACCAACTAAATCTGAAGTTTGGGTCTTAATCCTTAGTAGGGTCATTATTCACAATAGATTATTCAAGTGAGAAGAGAATCAAGAGAATCGATGATCAACAAATCAATATCATGATGGATTTAACTAGTTGAACACGTTTGTCTCTCATATATTTAAATCAACTCTTGCATTCATATTTATTTCTATTCCTGCATAGTAGTTTAGATAATCATTCATAAAACCCCCCTTTTGGTTACTTGGCATACAAGTAATAGCACAAATTCAAGAGTCTCTGTGGGATCGACCCTTACTTGCCGCTCTACTGAATTGGTAAAGGTAAGGTTTCTTTGATAGATATCAACGACCACCGAAAATACCTCATCAAATTTGGCGCCGTTACCGGGGACTCGTCGCTATTTGTGTTTTACTTTGTGTGTTATTCTTGGTGTTGTGAACCTATCTTACGGTTCATAACACATGTGCTACTAATTTATGGCTTTGTTCGATTGTAGACAGCAGCAGGATGAACACTTCCATGACTATTTTTCAAGATTTCAAGACCATGTGTTTGAACTAGGTGCTTGGGGTTTACTGTACAGTGATAGAGAGGTAAACATGGGAGTTATCCATGGTATGAATCTTGAGACAAGGGGATTGGTTGACTATATGAGCAATGACAGGCTTTTATTTATGGGATCTGAGGAGTGTTGGGATTTCTTCTATTTCATGAGCCATCAAAGCTTTCTGGTTGAGTCATCATCCCAGCCACCCCAGTGTTGAGAGGGTTTCTTGACAACAAATAAATTTATAATCAAGACCCCGCTGAGTATAGGGGAGTCAGAATCGTTCCACAGGAAGCAAGGTTTGTTTATCTATCGACTACTAAAAACAAAACAAAAGCAAGCAAAACACACACAAGCAGCCTCGTTGATCTTGGAAGAAATCAAATAAAAACAAAGATGTAGGACAAGGGTTACCACAACATAGTCATGCACACAAGCTCGTAAGAAGATAAATATCATGCCTTTAAATAGATAGATGCATCAACTTTCATTGACTTAGCAAGTAAATTAATATACTTTCATAAACTAATTCACTCAATTGCTTGTCTTGGATCTAAAGCTTGAAACTTTCGTATTCAAACAATATCAACCTTCAAGTTTATAACTTTCTCTTTCAATCAAGTCAACAACTCAAATTACCTCAACTTTCATCTCGATATAAGCACAACAAACAATCTCAATAATAGATAAAAGGCATTCAACACATAATCTTACTCACCAAGCATGCATAACTATGCCGGGTTTCAACCCCGACCCTAGATAAGAAGACTACTCACTAATCATGACTAAGAAACAAATAATTTCCATCAAAGAAAACATTGAAAACAAAATACTACTCAAATTAATAAGAAATATCGTCTTACAGAAATTCAGAAGAAACCGACAACACCAAAAATACCGAATCAAAAACACAACTAACGACCCCGGTAACTCTCGTCCACCGAGCTCTTCGATCACGACTCCGATCCGTTTCTCTCTCTATCGGCTCTTCCTCCTCTCTCTCTACTCTATCTATGATCGATCTCCCCCTCTTTCTCTAAGCTAGATAGAAGGGTATTTATACTAAAAAGTCTAGAAACTAAAAAAGGCTAAAAGATATAAACTTTCCTATTCTAAAAGATAGAAATAAAATCTAGAAAGATAACAAGACCTAAAATACATAATATAATAACCCTAAAATCATAAAAAGATACTCTACCGACACGGAAATAAATTTCCGCACGGGATCGGTGAGTCACAAAGTCAACTCTCGAATATCTCCATCTCGTTGCCTCGTTAACGAGCCCTCACAGCCTCGTTAACGAGCCTGGGTTTGGCTTCTTCAACACTTCTCTTCCCAAAACTCGAATTTCATCTTCTTCATCTTGTATTCTTCCATCTTTTATCATAGCTCTCCAAATTCAGCTCCAAACAGCACCTTATCCCTGCTAAAACCTACAAAAAGACACAAAACGGAGTAGCTTCCATACTTTTTTCAAAATATGCAAAACTATCCAAAAACTCACTAATCTAACCCTAAACTTATCAAAACTAAACCTAATAACCTAAGAAAACTTATCAAAAACTATACCAAAAACACGAACATCAAAATACCCCATACTTAGACTTGCTTGTCCTCAAGCAATCACTAAACATTAATCAAAAACCAAACAAAATACTCATCATCTAAAAAGCAACTTCAAAACATATAGAAGAAAAATAGCAAAGGACTATTAACGTCATCACACACATATGCGCACCAAAAATAGACACAAGAAAATACAATCCAACCTCACAAGGGATAATGTGTTTCTCTCAACTCTCAAGTGTTTAGGCTTATAAATATATCTCTCAACTCATCTTATATACAAAAACTCATAGAAATTGGAACTTATATCACCAAACTCTCCACCTAAGATTTGTCAAAACAAACAAAAATCATCAAGAGAACTTAGGGGGCTCAATGAAAAACTTCATAGAAGCTTCCATTCGGCCGGGTTGTAATGGAGCTTGGTAAAGACAATAAGGCATGAAAAATTTTGGCTATGTGGTGCTAATAATATCCGGGAATCAAAGACTCCTAAAAACTCACACCTATATCCAAAACTCTCATAAAAAAACATATACCAAACTCACTCTTCATTATGCACACTCATTTTCATATACCCCTTATACTAGAAAGTCTCATAAAACTAAAGAACCTCCGACTTATCTCGTAAACACTATGCACCTCAAACTCTTCATTTTTTTTCTCTTTTTTTTTCTTCTTCTTTTTTTTTTTACTTTGCCTCTCGCTGCCTCGTTAACGAACCCCTTCAGGGTCGTTAACGATCTTCATCGTGTACTTCTCTTTCTAACAACTTCTTTTTATGCATCTTTTGTAGCAAGAGACCTTTCTTTTTCAAAATTAACTACTTCCAATCTACCCTTCCCAATAAGCCTTTAATTTCAATCCAAACATAACATCTCTCTCTTTTCTTTTCTTTTCAACACTCAACAAAACAATTTCCTCTCCAAATCTAAGTCCTAATCCCCGGATAAGGTGAAGCTTATCTCGGCTAGGGAACAATTTTGTGGAGCTAAAAATAAAAGGCTCCAGGCTCAAGTTGGCTGTCAAAAGAAGGATAATGTATAGGTGGATAAGGAATAATAGGGCTTATAAAAATAAGTTCTCCATCATATGATTTTCATAAGTAATGAACTATAAATCCTATATAGGTCTCAAGTAATAGATAATCATCACAATTCCAAGAGATAATATGCATATAGAGAGTAAATCACCTAAGAAAAGAAGAGGGATTCCTTGATGTTCTCCCTAGTAGGCCAAAAATTTCTCACAAGGCTAATTTTTGTTGGATTGCATCACTTATGCTAAGAAGGTATATGTGCTCAATTTCATCAAATGCTATTCCTTCCTAAAAACAACTTCAAAATAAGAATCCGGCTATATTCTCAAAGGCATGATTGCAAGGAATTAAATGATCATGCTAGCAACTACTATCATAGAACATAAGAAAGGGATATCTATCAATTCTAAAACTCTTTTTTTTTTATAGATTTTTTCTAATTTTTTTTCGAATTTTTTTTTGGAATAAAAACTACTTAAAACAAGGCACACAAACAAACAAGACACAAAACTTTCTACTTTCTCCCACCCCGTACTTAAAATTACAGTGTCCCCACTGTAAGAAAAATAAGAAGAAGGAAGGAAATAGAAAAGAAAAACACAAGAAAACAAGAAAAGAGAAAACAAAAACTTACAAAGTCTCAGAAGTGGAAAACAAGGAAAACGTCTTCAAGTTGAATCAACGGTTAGGTGGAGGAAAATAGTGCTCAAAGTTCCCCATAAAGTCGTACATCGTCCTCCAACGCTCGAAATCCTCTGTCTCTCTCTGACGATGCCTCTCATCCTCAAATGTCATCCGAGCTGAATAGACAGTTTCCCATCTATCCATCCTCCTATGAATGTGGTCCTGCTGGAGGTGAAGTTGTTGCATCCTAGCAGAAAGATCCTCGGCCCATGGTGGCGGAATGCTCGATCCAATGTACTCAGGCTGAGGAGGTGGTGGGTAGTGAGGCTGAAAGTGATCATGGTGAAGCACCGGGTGGTATGGCACAAGCCCATAAGAGTAGGGGTCGGTAGGAGCTTGCGGAAGGTTGGTAGCTGCCCTCGGCGGGTCGTTAACGACCCTGGGTACCTCGTTAGCAGCAGATGTAGAAGGCTGGAAATGATCGTTAACGAGCCTGGTGGGCTCGTCAACGAGGACGTTGGTGCCTAAAACTTCTGTATCGAGGTCTTCTTCCTCGAGGTTGAGCTCCTCTATGCCGCCTTCTGTGTCGGCCTCCTCGGTGTCTTCTCCAACTAACTAGACATCCTCATCTTCATCTTCATCTTCATCCATCACATCTTCCTCTCTTTCAAACCGGGACACAAACGGCCTAAGTGATAGCCCATCCTCCGACTTGGGCTCTAACGGGAAAGCATGTCCCGTCCACGCCTTGTACCAATTTGGTACGTATAAAAGCTCCATTTTCAGTAGTGTGGGCGGTACATCTCGGCCATGAACTTTTGTAACGAGCCTCTCCCGGACTCGAGTGAAAATTCCGGCGCTAAGCCAATAGTTTTGGTTGAGCAACTGAGCACGAGCCGACGTGTAGCGAGTGAGGTCAACTCCAAGGTTTGTGGCCAAAAGACTAACCAAGTTACCACACAAAACTTCCTTGGACTTGGTTGATTTCTCTATGTAGTAGAGCCACTCATACCCCAAATTCAAAGGGTCGGGCTCCTCGAAAAGGATAGTGCGGAGACAAGCAACTTCCGTCCTCGTTGGACTGTTCAACTCTCGCTTTGGCCAGAATGTAGCGGCTAGGACTCGGAGAATGATCCTGAAGATGGGGTTGATGATGATTGCCCCAGATAATGCCGTTGTGGAGGATTGGACCTCCCCAATGATGTAGCTCCAAGTCCGAGTCACCTTGTAGTCTTTCAGGCTATACTCTCTAGAAGGGTTCGGGAGCTCCAAAATTGCATTGAACTCTGCCATGGTGAACTCACGGCTCACAATGCCGAGTCGAAACCGGATGCGTCCCGCCGAAATCTTCGATGTGAAACTCGTCTCTAGAGTGGCCAAGAACTCGGATGTGAGGGCCGGAAAGTGTGGTAGATTTTCTTTCTTCTGTAGATGAGATGCACCGAGAATAATGAATGTCTCCTTGACATCCGTGTAAATCCCTATGTGTACTGCACTTGACTTCGAGAACCACCACGTGTTGTGGTCCTTGTCTAAGATGGCATGGTAATGATTCGCTTGCACCTGGGTACGCATGATCACATTATCCATGCGTGGTGGAGATGGGGACCTCTGATTCCTCCTCTTCTTTTGAGCTCGGGTAGCGGGTCTGCTTGAACTTGCCATTTGATCTACAAAACGATCATGATTTTCCAAGATAAGATCCACTCAAAATAGATAGGCAAGAGACCCCATACTTGGTCTCAAAATAGACCTCGGAATTATTCGTTAACTACCCAATTGGGTCGTTAAAGAATCTGGACTGGTTTAGAATCGGTGAAGCTTACGCAGGGTCGTTAACGAGCTTGGGCGGGTCGTTAACGAGCTGCCGAGAGCCAGTTCACAGAATTCCGAATGTCATCAACTTTAAAAATCAGACCATAAATCAAGTATGCATCCTCTATACTCCTCCACTAGACACACAATCAGGTTTATGCACCCCATATTTGCTCGATTACCCATCCCGAACATGCTAGAATTACCCAAAATTGTCATGCAAAGATTGAACTTAATACTAGAACAAGAAAAATTCATGCTTTTCTAATTAGAATGTTGCAATGGAGAATCTAACATGAATAATCTTCCCTAGAACAAGAACAACTAAGCACAACCAAAAATTTTCATGAGCAAAATCCAAACATGCAAATCGATCCTCTCTATAAACAAGATTCAAGACATGAAATTTCTACCCTAAGAACCATGAATCATGCAATTTAAGAGTTAGGGGTTAGAAATTATACCGGAGAATCGGGAAATTGAAGAATAGGAGATCGAAATTGGGTGGCTAACGAGCGTGGACCTCGTCGGTAGGAAAAACGGTGTTTTTTGGCTTCGTTAACGACAGGGTCTCCGGCGGTCGGTGGAGTGAAAGATTCCAATTGATGGTGAGAGTATTCGGTGGAGATTTTGAAGGATTTGGAGTTTTGAGATTTGTGGGTAAGAATTTTGAGAATTTGGGAGGGTTAAATAGAAGGGGGTAGAAATAGGAGGGGAGGGGCAGGTAGTGGCGGATGGGGGAGGGGTAAGAATTAGGGTAGAAGATAAAAGATAGATTAGGGTTAGAAAAACTTACCTGCCCGAGTCGGTTCGCCAAACCGGGTCGTTAACGACCCTGGGTGGGTCGTTAACGAGCCACCGTAGCCTCCTTGAGTAATTTTCGAGCCCCTATTCCTGCATCTTGTTAGCTCTAAATTTATCCTAATTTCTATCCTAAAAACTACCAAAAAGAAAAACGCAAAAGAAAACTAAGAAAAAGAATCTAAAAAGAAAATTCTAATCTATACTAAGAGCGGGTTGCCTCCCGTAAGCGCTATGTTTAACGTCGTCAGCCCGACGTACTTCCCTTGCTCAGTCCGACGTAGTGAGAGCCATAGTGACTCTAATCTCTTCATTTGGGTCGGGTTGCTCGTGGAACTTTTTCAGTCGGTGGCCATTAACTTTGAAGATTGTGCCTTGGTTATCGATCAACTTTACCGCACCGTGGGGATAAATGTGATGAACCACGAATGGCCCACTCCATCTTGTCCTAAGCTTCCCTAGAAATAGACGGGGTCTAGAGTTGAAAAGAAGTACCTTGTCACCAACCTCATAGGTTTTGGGCACCAATTTCCGATCATGCCACCGTTTGGTGCGCTCCTTGTAAATTTCAGCATTTTCATACGCCTTAAGTCTCAACTCCTCTAGTGCTTGCAAATCCATGAATCGTTTTGCTCCAGCTGCATCGAGGTTCATGTTGAGCTCTTTAAGAGCCCATAGTGCTTTATGCTCCATCTCGACCGGTAAGTGACATGCTTTGCCATACACTAGGTTATAAGGAGTGGTGCGCAGAGGCGTCTTGTATGTTGTCCTGTATGCCCAAAGAGTGTCATCCAATTTAGAAGACCAATCCTTCCTTGAACGTGACACTGTCTTCTCCAATATGCTCTTTATTTTCCTGTTTCAAACTTCAACTTGGCCACTAGTTTGGGGATGATATGGTGTTGCCACCCGATGTGATACCCCATACTTTGCCAAAAGTGCTTCAAAACTCCGCTCAATGAAATGGGATCCGCTATCACTAATGAGGATTCTTGGAACGCCAAACCTAGGAAAAATGTTAGTCTTAATAAACTTGGCCACGGTTTTAGCGTCTTTAGTCCTTGTAGCTACGACTTCCACCCACTTAGAGACATAATCGACCGCCACTAAGATGTACTTGTAGGGGCCTGATGCGGGAAAAGGTCCCATGAAGTCTATCCCCCATACGTCGAATAGCTCGACCTCTAGTATCCCGGTTAGTGGGTTCTCATGTCTCCAAGTAATATTGCATGAGTGTTGGCATCCATCACATGCTGTCATATAAGCTTGAACATCCTTGAACATGGTAGGCCAATAAAGATCACTTTGAAGAATCTTCGTCGTGGTTTTGAAACCTTTTGCATGGACTCCGGTAGGTAATGTGTGACACTAACGGATCACTTTCTCTATCTCCTCTTCTGGGACACATCGTCTAAAAAGGTGATCACTTCCTTGTTTAAACAAGTAAGGGTCATCCCAATAGTACTATTTTACATCATGTAGAAACTTCTTTTTCTTCTGTGGAGTTAGTCCGTTGGGAATTATGCCTCCTACAAGATAGTTAGCAAAATCCGCGAACCAAGGGACTTTCGACCCTCTAACAGCATAGATTAATATTGAAGTAGAAGAAGAAGTAGAAGAAGGAGAAGGAATTGAATTGGATTGAGCTTGTTCTGGTTCAGAGATCTTACCTGGCCGAATCGTCATCGGACATGAGTGGGTCGTTAACGACCTTGGAGAGGTTGTGTGACCCTCGGTAACGACCTCCCGTGGCATGGTAGCAATCTGCCGAACTGATGTGTCGATGCTCCTTGGGGCTTTACTCTCGTGATCTATGCATTCCAGCCTCGGTGCCTCGTTAACGACCCTGAAGGGGTCGGTGACGAGGGTCTTGTTGAGTTCGACCTTATTCAGCATGAGGTGTTCGTCTGGCCTGGAATCATTTATTGGCACTTCTTTGTTGGATTCAGTGATATGCTCAACCGGTAGTTTGGATAAGTGGTCTGCCACTAGGTTTTCTGATCCCTTCTTGTCTCTTATTTTATTGTCAAATTCATGCAGTAAGAGCATTTAACGAAGCAATCTAGGCTTGGCATCCTTTTTGGCCATTAGGTATCTAACGGCCTCATGGTCAGTATAAACAATCACTTTTGATCCAAAAAGGTAAGACCGGAATTTTTCAAAGGCAAATACCACAGCCAAAAACTCCTTCTCCGTTGTGGTATACTTACTCTGCGCTCATCCAGCGTCTTACTGGCGTAATAGATGGCGTGGAGTTTCTTATCCTTCCGTTGTCCCAAAATTGCGCCGACTGCATAGTCACTTGCATCGCACATGATCTCAAAGGGGAGTGTCCAATCTGGAGACTGCATAATAGGGGCGGACACGAGGGCTGCTCTTAACTTGTAAAAAGCTTCAAGACACTCTGGGGACAGCTCAAACACTACATCTTTCATTAGTAGGTTAGTCAAAGGTTTAGTTATCTTAGAGAAATCCTGAATAAAACGTCTGTAAAATCCAGCATGCCCTAGAAAACTCCTAATGTCTCTGACAGAAGAGGGAGGAGGTAGTTTTTCAATAAGCTCAATTTTTGCTCTATCTACTTCTATCCCTCTTTTAGAGACAAGGTGTCCTAGTACTATCCCCTCCTGAACCATGAAATGGAATTTTTCCTAATTCAAAACAAGGTTGGTTTCTTCACATCGTTTAAGCACACGTGCAAGATTAGCAAGACAAGCATCAAATGAAGAACCATAGACAGAAAAATCATCCATAAAAACCTCTACAATCTCCTCTATCATATCCGAAAAAATGGCCATCATACACCTTTGAAAGGAGGCGGGGGCATTGCAAAGCCCAAATGGCATTCTCTTATAAGCAAAGGTTCCATAGGGACATGTAAAGGTAGTCTTTTCCTGATCGTCAAGATGAATGGGAATTTGCCAAAAACCGTTATAGCCATCTAGATAACAGAAATAATCATGCTGGGCTAAGCGCTCTAATACCTGATCAATGAAAGGAAGCGGAAAATGATCTTTTCTAGTAGCACTATTGAGCTTCCTATAATCAATGCACATCCTCCAACTGGTGGTGGTTCTAGTTGGAATAAGCTCTCCCTTCTCGTTTTCAATAACAGTCATCCCCCCTTTTTTTGGAACTACATGGACCGGACTCACCCATTGGCTGTCCGATATAAGAAATATGATCCCAGCATCAAGTAATTTAATAACTTCCTTTTTAACCACATCTTTCATGTTAGGATTTAATCTACGTTGATGCTCTATGGTGGGTTTATGACTGTCCTCCATGTATATCCTATGCATGCAGATAGAAGGGGATATGCCAGTTATATCATCAAGGGAGTAGCCTATGGCTTTTCTATGCACTCTAAGTATGCTCAACAGTTTCTCTACTTCCTCATCTTTTAATTTGGCATTAATGATGACCGGTAAAGTAGAATTAGGACCAAGAAATTCATACCTGAGAGAGTCTGGGAGAGGTTTTAGTGTTGGAGAAGGTTCGGCTGGAATGAGAATTGGTTCTTTTGGATCCGTCTTCAACACTTCTTCCAGGTATTCGAATGTTGAAATCTCGCAGTCCTCAGCCAGGGTTGTTAACGATGCTGATGGGGTCGTTAACGAGCTTCCTTCTTCTGCCAGGAGAATCGGTAGTGAGGTACGGGGGCTCGTTACCGAAACTGCAGGGGCTATCTCGGACCATCTTTGACTGGAGAACTCTTCATGCGACACCAATCTTCCAACAGGGTCCCCACATTCAATGATTTTATTGTGGGTGTAGAGCATCTTGACTTCGGCTCTATCGGTATCCTTCATAGTTTGTTTGAACCGGAATTCCGTCACCTCATCCCCAATTTCGAAAGTTAGGAGTCCCCTCCTAACATCAATTATGGCTCCAACGGTGTCAAGGAACGATCTCCCAAGAATAATAGGAACTACTAGGTCTTCGAGCATTGCCAAGACTATGAAATCATTCGGAACAAAGAATTTGCCCACTTGTACTGGAAAATCTTCTACAATCCCTGTTGGTCTGATGCAAGAGCCATTGGCCATGTATAGCCGCATGTTGATTGGCTCTAACGGTCCCATGTTGGCTTTTGACCAAATGGAAAGAGGAAGCAAACTGGTATTGGCTCCCAAATCACATAAAGCTTTGAATTTGTGGTCGCCTATGCCAATCGTGATGGCAAATCTCCCTGGATCTCCAAGCTTTTCTAGTAAAGCAATGGATCGGACTTCATCCTGCAATTCAGTGATGGATCTTTTCCTGCTAAGAATATCTTTCAAAAATTTTGTGTAAGCCGGCATTTCGCGTAGGGCCTCAGCGAATGGTATGGAAATATTAATGCCCTGAAGAATCTTCACGAAACGCTTGAACTTACTCTCAGTAGAGTCCATAGATTTCTTAGTTGGAAATGGAAGAGATTTCACCATTTTCGGAACCAAGTTAGGCTCGAGAGGTGAAAGTACCGGGTCGACACTAGGGTCGTTAGGTGTCCTCGGCGGGTCGTTACCGACCTTGGTGGGGTCGTTAACTAACCTGGGATGGAGAGGAAGGCTCAGATTAGAAGACTTACTTGAATTAGGGACGTTAGATACCCTCGGAGCCTCGTCAGCATGGTATGCTTGTTCGGTAACTACCCTCGCTGGCTCGTTACCGAGTTGAATCATGACATCCTCTTCCTTCTTGTCCTCAGCTTGGACTCGCTCCGACAATGTCTTCCCACTCCTAAGGTGTACCGCTGCTATTTGTCTCCTAGGGTTTTCTTCGGGACGGCCCGGAAGTTGCCCTTGAGGCCTCGGAATCTGTGCAGCAAGGTTCCCTAGTTGGGAATCGACATTCTTCTTCCATATATCGAACTCTTCCCATCTTTTATTTTGTTGGTTCAGGTTGGCTTGAACTTCGTTAACCTTGTTAGTCACTCCGTTAATGCCTTCTTGTAATCCTTGAACCCATGATGGTGGCTCCTGATGGCCTGGAGGTCGATAAGGTGCGGGTCGTCTATCTGGCGAGGGTGCTGCATAGTTTGGATTTGGAGGCAAGTCCTGATAGACTTAGGAGGCAAGCTCTCCAACCAGCTCAGGGCCTTTCCAGCAAGAGACCACCTGAAAGCTTTTAACAGAACATATTCAAGTGAGACACCTTCAACAACTATGGTGTCACATAAATCAAGAAAATTTCTAATATGTTCCATAGGGCACTCAGAAGGTTTTCCAGAAGTTTTCTCTATCTCCAGAAGCACAATTGGAGACTCGGGCACCCTCAGTTCTGGATGCATATACTGTTTGGCATTCCTCGGATAGGCATTCAGCTCTTCCTGTAGACAAGCATTGTTAGTTCGTTGCCGCTCAGCCTCGGCATCAGCGCCTTCCTTCTCGGTTTTCAACGCCTCTATCTGATTTTGGAGGACTTCCAACTGACGAGCCATCTCTTCAGGTGTGGCCATGGCTCGGTTCTCTCGGCGTCTACGGTGCAGGGAACGTTCAGGTTCTGAATAATAACCAGCGTTGTCAAATTCAAGCCTCCGACGTCCTACTGGCATACGCTGAGAAAACAGACAAAGAAAACAAAAATTAAAAACAAAAATTAAAAACAAAAACGGGATCGGGCTATTCCCAGACCCACAAATAAACAAACAAAACACGTTGCTTCCCCGGCAACGGCACCAATTTGTTGAGAGGGTTTCTTGACAACAAATAAATTTATAATCAAGACCCCGCTGAGTATAGGGGAGTCAGGATCGTTAACGACGTTGTCAGCCTCGTTAACGAACCACCGTACACAAAAAAACAAAACTAACGACCTAGACAGGTTCGGTACCGAGCCAACGAACTCAGTAAAGAATATGATCTTGGAAGAAATCAAATAAAAACATAGATCTAGGACAAGGGTTACCACAACATAGTCATGCACTCAAGCTCGTAAGAAGATAAATATCATGCCTTTAAATAGATAGATGCATTAACTTTCATTGACTTAGCAAGTAAATTAATCTACTTTCATAAACTAATTCACTCAATTGCTTGTTTTGGATCTAAAGCTTGAAACTTTCGTATTCAAACAATATCAACCTTCAAGTTTATAACTTTCTCTTTCAATCAAGTCAACAACTCAAATTACCTCAACTTTCATCTCGGTATAAGCACAACAAACAATCTCAATAATAGATAAAAGGCATTCAACACATAATCTTACTCACCAAACATGCATAACTATGCCGGGTTTCAACCCCGACCCTAGATAAGAAGACTACTCACTAATCATGACTAAGAAACAAATAATTTCCATCAAAGTAAACATTGAAAACAAAATACTACTCAAATTAATAAGAAATATCGTCTTACAGAAATTCGGAAGAAACCGACAACACCAAAAATACCGAATCAAAAACATAACTAACGACCCCGATAACTCTCGTCCACCGAGCTCTTCGATCACGACTCCGATCCGTTTCTCTCTCTATCGACTCTTCCTCCTCTCTCTCTACTCTATCTATGATCGATCTCCCCCTCTTTCTCTAAGCTAGATAGAAAGGTATTTGTACTAAAAAGGCTAAAACATATAAACTTTCCTAAAAAGATAGAATCTATTCTAAAAGATAGAAATAAAATCTAGAAAGATAACAAGACCTAAAATACATAATATAATAACCCTAAAATCATAAAAAGATACTCTACCGACACGGAAATAAATTCCCGCACAGGATCGGTGAGTCACAAAGTCCTCTCTCGAATATCTCCATCTCGTTGCCTCGTTAACGAGCCCTCACATCCTCGTTAACAAGCCTGGGTTTGGCTTCTTCAACACTTCTCTTCCAAAAACTCGAACTTCAGCTTCTTCATCTTGTATTCCTCCATCTTTTATCATAGCTCTCCAAATTCAGCTCCAAACAGCACCTTTTCCCTGCTAAAACCTACAAAAAGACACAAAACAGAGTAGCTTCCATACTTTTCACAAAATATGCAAAACTATCCAAAAACTCACTAATATAACTCTAAACTTATCAAAACTAAACCTAATAACCTAAGAAAACTTATCAAAAACTATACTAAAAACACGAACATCACCCAGCCGGTTGATACGTCTCTTGAGGATATAATCAAGGATCTCTCCCTACGGGCGGATACTAGAATCAAGGAGCACTGTGAGTCTTGTTCTTCATATTTTTATTCCACAATCTCATGCCCTTTTGAGTTGTGTGAAAGGAGAGGTGGAGTCACATTGGAGTCAAACGTTCATGAGTCAAACACTCAAATTCAAGTTAAGGAGCAATCTACTACACTTGATGTGGGTTATGAGGATGAATTTGATGCCCAATATGAAGTCACACCTATAAGGCAAGTTGAGCAGATCATCACAAAGCCAAAGGAAGATTGTGCTGGCATAGAGATTCTTACAGAGCTTAGGGAGCCTGAATCATCTTCACTCACGTGGAGTAAATTGCTTGAGGGTTTTACGGTTTTGGAAGAAGACTCTTTTGTCGACCAAGATGACTTCTTTGCTGATGAAGTAGATAGCCATGAGGGAGAAAATCAACATGATATACCTGTTAAGGTTCCCGTTGTCATGGTGCACCAAATGTTAGGCCTTGACATCCCATGCTTCAGTTTCCCCACCTTCTCACATCAGGAGCTTATGGAGTTCCAAGATGAGGAGTCAAGTCTGCAACACAAGGTGGAAGGTGAAAAATACACAAAGTTCATCTTTGAAGAAAGTGGTAGTGATTGCAAGTACTTCAAACCATATTGTAAGTATTTTCTAAAGCCACCACTTGTCCTGAATTTATTTGAACAAATGTCATATCATGCCAACTGGGCACACATGTTTGATAAGTTAAAACGATCTTTGAAAGTTATATTATGCATCTTTAATTTATCATGGTGTTACTTATGTTTTTCTGAGATGTGTGCACATGGATTTGACAGGTTGCTAAGGGCATTGACAATGTCTAATCTTGTCAATTTGTGCTAAGGGTCAAGCTAATGACATTAAACAAGCGCTTCTTGGGAGGCAACCCAAGGTTTAGAGTAGTTTTGTTTTTCAGTTATAATCTTTTGCTTTTTAGGTAGTTTTGTGTGTGTGTGTGTGTTAGATATCCTAGGTCTGAAGATTGATAACCCGAAGAAGCCTTCACCACCACCACCGTCGGATTTCCCGCCGCATTACCCGGATAGCTAGTTTCTTTGTGAGTTTTTCTCTTTCCTTTTCTTTTTACTATACTTTGGGGACAAAGTATGTTTTAAGCATGGGGGAAGGGGATTACTTGTGCATTGCATGTAGTTGCATTAGATTAGGTCATATTTCAATTTTTGCATGCATTGATTAAAATCTTGAAAAATGAAAAAAAAAATCAGAAAAATTTGAAAAAAAATACAAAAATATTGCATTTAGGTTCTTATTTTCCCATTGTTTGATTCCTCTTGTGTTTCTAAGTTAAGTATAAGTTCTAACCCATGATTTGCATGATATACTGAAGTTGATATGATATAAGCATGATCATTGATTAATTGACTTGATTATAGGATGGAGCATGTATTTAGCTTAAGTATTTGATTCATTCTGAAGTTCTAGACAAAAATTAGCCTTGTGAGAATTGGCCTTTCATGATATATTTGTTCTCTACATTCTTGAGTGTATCACCATGATTATCTAGCTCTAGAACTTGCGTTATGACCCTTTGTCAAGACTGCTTATATGATTGAATGCATGACATTAAAATGATTGAGGCAATGTTTCATTATAAGCCTATTATATCCCTTCCTACCTTACAAGATCCATGTTCTTGACACCCCCTTCTTTGAGCTTTAAGCCTATTTTTTATAGCTCCACAAAAATTTTCCTAGCCTAATAAGCTTGACCCATAATCTGGGATTTAGGACTTTAGGTTGTGATTGTGTTTTGTGTGAGTTTGATGTAAGTATGGGGGAGTTGGAAGAAAAGGTGGAAAAGAGGAAATAAAACTCTTGTGTGAGCAAAGTGAAAAAAAAAAACTTGAAGATGAAAAGTTTGTGCAAAACAAAAGAAAGAAAAGTTGAGCTTAATTGTTAGTAGTCTTCATAAAGCAAAGAAAGAGTTGAAGAAGAGGCAAAAGAAAAAAAACAAAATAAGCAAAGTGTTTAAATGTAAATGTAAGGAGTTGGTAGAGTGGAAGTTGAAAAGTATTATGAGAAGTAAAGTGTAAAGTTTGGGTTTAGGAATAGTTCTTTATCCCGGATTTAGCACGACAAGCCAAATATAATCCCTTCCAAATTTCTCTTTACCTTGGCCCCATTACAAGCCTTAAAAAGACCTCATATTTTTGTTATGTGTTTGATCCTCATCGGTGGAGATTTAGAACGTTGATGCAAGCATATGGTAGTCTAGTTTTCATGGTTGATTTTAAGTGAAACACATACCCTTAAACACTTGAGAGTTTGAGTGCAAACACAATTAACTTGGTGAGGTCTAGAATGAAAGAATGGTCTTTGCTCTATGCTTGTTATAATGCATGTTAGGAAGTTTTGGTCGGGTTTTTAACTATATGTGAAATGCTTGTTTGATTTGAGATGGATGTAAGATTGTATTTCTATGGTGTGATTTGGATTTATGTCTTGCTTGAGGGCAATCAAGGGTTAAGCATGGGGGACCTACTTTCTTCAAGATACTAAACGAGCAGATGGCTGCCCCTATTGTATTTTAGATGGAGTCATCAACAGGGCTAAGAATCTGACCTTTACTTAGAAAAAGGCAGCGGTACCACGCTCTTCCGTGCTCGTAGATTGGCAAATACAAAATAAAGCAAAAAGAAAAATCCAATACCCTTTTATCCAAACTAGATCGCGGATCCGAAAGACAAAAACGACCTAATAGGTTAGGTCATTTAGGAATTCCAGAGATTGATCCGTAATCTCTCTTTCTTTAAAGGGATACTGCTGGAGGATTTGAACTGCTCTCTCGAGGTCGTCCTTCTCTAGGTACAAAAAGGACATTAAGGGATATCTCAAAAATTCGATGTACTTCTTAAAGTGTGGGACACATCTCATGTTTGCCAAATCTAAAAACCATCGCCTTTGTTTGCATTCCGATTAACAAAGGAACTGTAAGTGGAATAATACCAATTCCAACGAGCCTTTCAAACTAGTACTTTTTGTAATCGACTCTATAGCTTCTTCAATAAACGCTGGTTCTTCGATCAAGTTTTGAATGACTTTCTAGACAGACTTTTTGGGTGCTAAGATCCAAAGTCGAGTCCCAAACCACATTGCGACATCTCCTTCTGGAAGAAAACCTTTTTTTTTCCTTATTCTCTCGAACCGGGCCGGGAGAGTCCCATTGGCGACCCGGGGCAGGAGAGGTGTGTTACAAGATGGGTTTTAATAAGTTGGTCAGTGGCATATTGAATTCGTTGCAGGTCCTACTTATTTGGGCGGCACAAACCCATTTTTGACCTATTGGTCCTAGTATCATAGGCGACCGAACGGCCTCCCCCTAATTACTGGAGAGGAACTATTTCAAGCAAGGATGTTATGACCTCGGACATATTCCCGATTGCAGAAGCAGAAGGGCGGATAGCTTAGACTGGTTGGACAGTTGGACATATGACCGAAGAGCTAGGAATTCTATGAAAGAGTCCCAGGAGCCAAGATGCATGCCAGTTTCATACGACCAGGTGGAGTGGCACAAGATCTGCCTCTTGGCTTATGTCGAGATATTCATTCCTCCACACAAGTGGAGCGAACCCAGAGCAGAATGTAGCGGTCTTTCTGCGTCCAATCGTCACGTTTAGGATTGGTTATAAGGGGCTCATTAGAAGCTGACGTCGTCAGCACCATCTTGACATGCTCGTATGAGGATAGAAGAACACCATTGAGTTTGTAGGCTTCAAAGCCGATTTCACTGTGTGACGCCATAGGGTATAGTTGGTGCGCTCTAAGTTGATGGAGAGCGTCAGAAAGTTGAGAGTGAAGGTTCCCGAAGAACCATAAGCAACTACAAGCAGATTGTTGTTGTTTTGTTTGTGCGACGAGTCATTGGGCTCATCTTTCTGAGATGTGATTAGAAGATCAGAATTAGTCATGGTGGTCGTGAACTGGAAGAAAGGAGGCGGAAGCTAGGGTTTTGGTTGTTGAGAGGATCTTTTCAGGCTGATACCATGTGAGAGAATTGATTTGTTGAGAAGATTTTGATTTTCTCATTAATGTAATAAGTATTTATACATGGAATTCAAGGTAAAACTTGGGATTCTTATGCTCCAAGAAACTCTAGACTTTTCTAAACATAATAATTTATAAATACGTCATATTTATCCTAATAAACACAGTCGTAGGTGGTGGTTTTGTTGGTTCTTTATCTAATTCCCTTACTTCGTGGGATCATCATATTTGCAACCGTCCTTTGACATCGATTGGAAGAGGATGATTCACTTGCTTGAAAAAATCAAGAAATCAATTGATGATAAGTTGATGGGTAAGATATCAGATTGATGGATCTTTAATGCAAATTCTTCCTATTACATGATAGAGATAGAATTTACTTTTGCATTTCCATGAAATTCCTCCTTTAATTATACTGCTTGATGCTTCCAAGTCTACTGCTAATTTTGTTGGAATAGTTGTGGTGTGTGATAACCTAAAAATTGAGAATGTCTTATTTGTTCCCAATTTTACGTATGCTTTGGGTTAAATTGTTGCATTAATCGATAAATGATGAGTTACTCAAGATCACACTTCGAAGATGGTGATTAGAGTGGGTGAAGCAAGGAAAGGAGTCTTTTAGCTTTGCTCGGGTCATGGCAAGAGTATGATTGGTCAGGTCACTACTACTTAGTCTACATCTTTAGGGCTATGGCACAAGCATTTGGGCCACCCTTCTTATCAATCTATTATGTATTTACCTGGCATTTGTCATTTTAGTAGCAAAAAAAAAAAATTGAGGATTTTTAGTTAAGTTTCAATATCTAATTATACTCCTTCCAATCCAAAATAAGTGTTGTTTTAGTTTTAGACACAAGATTTAAGAAAAATATTAATTAAACTCAAAAGTGTAAATTTTTAATAAAATTTACCACTCATCACCTTTTTCAACCAATGAATGAATAACATTAGTGAATAAACTCAATAACAATTCTCATAACTCACTCCTAATCAATTGCCTAGAAAACCTAAAACGACACATAAATTGGATCAAACTTAAAGTGTTAAAACGATACTTAATTTGAATCGGAAGGAGTATATTCTTATCCTTTATTATATAGCTCGGGGCTCAAGTCATATTTTTCTAACATATTGTAAAACCTATCAATTAATGAGATAAAGAAGAAATTTTTTCCAATTACCGTGTCTTTGATTTCACATACATCAAACATGTTTTGCAAAGATTCTATATGTGTAACACTAAATCGGTTAGTACAACCTTGGCAAGTCATTTTTGCCTATCCATGGATCAGTCTCATTGGACATAAGAAGATAGAGATGTCATGGTTAAGGTCCATTATGCCTCAACCGTTAGGAATTTGATGTACACAATGGTTTGTTTGGAACATGCATTAGACATGCGATGGTAATTATCAACAAGTAGATGTCTAATCCAAGATAAGCTCGTTTGGAAATAATGAAGTAGACCTTGAGGTATCTACAAGACACCCAAAAAAAGAAGTGCTTAAACATTAAGGGTAAATTAAAAATA
This sequence comes from Fallopia convolvulus, assembly GCA_964016875.1. Taxonomy (NCBI): domain Eukaryota; kingdom Viridiplantae; phylum Streptophyta; class Magnoliopsida; order Caryophyllales; family Polygonaceae; genus Fallopia; species Fallopia convolvulus. The sequence continues at coordinate 4,728,965 of OZ024724.1, read as the reverse complement.
CATTGTTTTCTAGATGTTTACTTTAGAGGTGTAGTTAATCACCGGAAAAAAGCACCATGGGATATATATAGAGCTGTCAAAAGTTGATCGAACCCGCCAACCCGACCCGAACCGTCCGATAATTTTAGGGTCAAGAACCGAAAATTTGAACCCGAAACCCGAAATCAACCGAACCCGAAACCCGTTGGGTTGACCGATTTAGTATATTTATAGAAAATTTAAATTTTATTTTGAAAATTATAGTATATTTTATTATTAAAATAAATGAAAATAATATATTATAATTAAATATTATTATTTAATTAAAAAATAATTTTAATAATCATTAAAAACAAGGATATTTTAAACCCGCTGATCAACCCGACCCGACCGAAAACCCGCTACAACCCGACCCGATTGACCCGTGACCCATAACGAAACCGAACCCGATTTAACCCGAACCCGAAATATCCGAACCCGAACCCGCCCGACCCGACCCGATTGACAGGTCTAGATATATATTATTTATTGAAATTGTTGTTAGTTTGATTTCACAAGTACAAAAGATTGTTGCTCTATTTACTACATAGGTTATGTAGTGGTGAATGAAACAAGTTAAGAGATAATATGACTTCAAGGTTTATAAATTGAGTTAGGATTCAAGCAAGAGAATAATTAACCTATAATTGCATAGAGTGAGGAAATCAGTCTTCAAGTAAGATATTGTTATAGAATTAACATTACTCTTTTTATAAAAGGAATAGACCCCATCTTTTTTTTTTGAAAGGATGCATAGGATGACAATTTAAAATGGGAGGTATATAGTCAATGTTCTAAAAAAAAAGGTTTAGGTAGCCACCTAAAAGCTGGGCGGTGGCCCACCCTTCTGATTTAGCCTTGGGCACCTAAGAGGATTGTACAGGCTAGGCGGCCTAGGTGGACTCTAGGTAGGGCTAGGTGGGCTCTATACTTAAATTTATTCGGAGATATTATCAAATTACAAATAATAAACCTATAAAATAAAAATTATACTAATTCGCCTAAACTCCATCTAGGCCCCGCCTAACCATCTAGACGATAGGCCTCAGCCCACCACCTAGCAGTTTTTAGAATATTGTATATAATCATTGGTCGAATTCTACCGTCCATTATATACTTCTAAAGCCTGCCTATATAAACCTCTCAAATGTCATTTATTAGATAACCAAAATAAAAGAAAAGAGCTTAATGTAATAACGGTTAAACAGAGAAACTTTCTTGAAAAAAATTACTGAATGTAATTGGGATATAGGTTCTGAGTTATAAGTGTTGTAAACGCTTTGTTTATCTTTTATCTTTCTATAAAAGATTAACAACATATTTAGAAACGGTAAATTTAGCTATTATTTCTCAATCTCACTAATCTTATACACAGAATAGAATAGGGAAAGTTGCATAGTATTTTCTCAACACCCAACTCATCACAACTTGATTGAGATGCTTTTTGGGCACTTGTTCATGAAAACATGGGCTAAACCAATAATGAATGCAATCTTGTGCATGTCCAAATTCTGGGCTGTGGCCCATGCCAAGCTCTTTCAACCCATATCTTAAGCTGACTAGCCTTACTTGAATAGATTAATCAAACCGAGGGAAAATAATCACATTAGAATGCATAAAACTGGCATTAGTGCTTTACTTGGCCATTTACAAAACTAATTTTAGTGTGCACTTCTCCTTGCTGCCATTGAGAAGATGAAAGCAAGAACAAAGATGCTACTAGTTAAAGCTGCAATAAAGAGGTTACCCGGAAAAGTTATTCTACATGTGCCCAAACTGAAAACTTAATGGAAGTTAATCAGTCAAATCAAGCAAGCTTCTATTATGTATCACTTCTTTAGCACAAAATTTTTAACTGATGTCGAATTGACAAGCATGTAAAAAGAGGTACGGAATTATGCTTATATAGTACCAGGGATGCCTAATTGCAGAAGCCTTGTGTGGAATTTGTTATAAAGAAGAAAGAGCATAAGCAGCCTAGCCTTTTGTTGACGTATGTCGACGTCTGCACTATTAGTCCACGTCTTTGCTTCCTGTGTGGAGAAAAAGAAAGAACATCTTTCTCCATTTAGAGCTCTTAGCCACCCTGATGTAGAAAAATGAAATTGAAATTGATAATAATAAAGAAAGAAGTGAGGAATAAGATAGAAAAGCAGCAGAGAATAGAGATGAGGAGAACCAAAGAATAATTTTTAGCTTCCTGCAATGTGGAGAATAAGCATTTAAATATGCTACACACATTATCAAGCAATAAGCATAAAGTTATCTGAATATTTAGTCTGACATCTTTTTCTTCTGCCTCGTTCTTCTTCTCACATTAAATTAGTGTTCATGGCAAAAGATTGATTCTAGCACTATAACTGCCGTATAACCAATTAGAACTTTCACAAATTCGTAAAAAAAAATTAAAATGTATGATAAATAATGAAAAGGAGAGCAGAGAGAAATGCTAACAGAAAATTATATATATGAAAGTTACAGTTAAGTAAGGATTACAAATCTGATTTCATTTGCCTTCATGTAAATATTGAGCAAATCACCTGATTTGTTGATGTATCATGTTTCAAAGTAAGAGAAGAGAGTATCATATCCTTAAGAGATCTTGTCATTTCCTTTTTTTTTTGTAGGATAGGCTTTAATTTTAAAGATGATGGTCACTGTCAGGGTCTTATCCTCTTCTATTCTACAGAAATTCGGGTGGTCCTTGAGCCTAGAAACAGATCATGAAGCAATGAATGAGTGGAGAGTTTAGAAGTGAAGTTCAATTAAATTAAAAACACTTACCTAATATATAATGCTGAACTAGTTTCAAGTTTAGCAAAGACAAAAATGTATTCCAACAATGACTGTATATAAAGCCAAAAAAAAGGACTTTCCAGCTCAAAACCAATTTGGTACAACTTTTGACTAAAGAAGCAATAAGTTAAAAGTGTTAATAGTGTTGTGCTGTAACTTACAATACTATTGCTGTGAAGGTGATTAGTTATGTTCAATAAGCTAGGGATCTCAATGGTTACAGCACCACTCTACATAACTTTACAGATCCTTTATTTTTTACTGTACATATTACACTTTCACAAGTAATTTATAATCTATCAACAGTCGACCAACATGAGGAAAAGAATAATATATCTCTTGTTTGATTTTATATGTTTTCCCCGGACCCCTGCATATTTTACTTAACCATAGTCCATTAGTCCCCCAGAAAATCTTTTAAAAACTATTCACTTTTTCCTGACGGGAAATGGTAGATAGAACATGATACTTTGCAAGATGACCAAGAGAATCACACGACCCTATAAGACTATGTGCTAGATCAGCCAACAAGAAGGGCAGAGTTGAAGAAAACACTTTTGAGGAAGAGAGAAAACACTTACAAGAGGGAAAAGCTGATGGTTCATCAGGTCTTGGGATTGGTGGCCACATGTAAGAGGCTGAAGCCACACCTTCTCATGATCGTGGTTCAAGTTGCATCAGCTTTCCTTTACTTCATAACTGAAGCTGCTTTCAACCATGGAATGAACCCTCATGTTTATGTTACATATCGACATATTGTAGGTGCCGTAGTGGTGCTCCCGTTTGCCTATTTTCTTGAAAGGTATCTTTCCCTTTTAATCAGCTTACTGGTCATTGTCAAGAAAATCAGAAATTAAAACCCTTGACCATGCAGTTTCAGAAATTTTAAAAAAGAAGGAAAACAAAAGATTTTAATTTAAAAAAGAAAACAACCAAGCAATTGGAATGGGCACAATGATAATTGTGGAGTTTCTATATATCCCCAAGTAGAATTTATAACTACTCAAGTTCAACGTGGTTTCAATTCTTGGCAATGTAAACTTATATGGAAGTATAGATCACAAAGAGCACACCAAGGGAGAAACAAAAGCTTTCATATGACATTCTTTTGATAGTTGGTTTTTCTAAGTGCAGAAAAACAAGGCCAAAGCTGACTTTAAGGATATTTGCTGAGCTATTTGTGTTTGCTCTACTTGGGTATGAAAAACTCTTCTTTTTTTTAATAAGTAACTGCATTATTTGCAATGAAATGATCAACAAAATAAACCTTTCCTTTTTTTTTCCCCCACTTCCCAAATCTAATTGATTCAGGGTTGGATTGACAACAAACATGTACTTTGCAAGCTTGAAGTATACTTCACCAACATTTGTCTCAGCGACAGTAAACACCATCCCAACACTAACTTTTATATTATCAGTTGCATTCAGGTAAAGCTATTGAATTCTTCTAATCCTGCTATACAAATCTTGATTAACTTACAGTAAAATTCTGTTCTTTTCCAAACCCAAATGCAGGATAGAAGCCCTCAATATTAGACACCGGCATGGGCTAGGAAAAGTCATAGGATCTGCAGTCTCATTAGCAGGAGTGATGACACTGGCATTATACAGAGGACACCAAGTTAAGAGCTTGTGGAGCTCTCCTCTCCACTTTTCAGCAAGCACCTTTCATCATGACTGGATTAAAGGTTCAGTTCTTTGTGTGGCTAGCTGCATTTCGTGGTCTATATGGTTTACAATGCAGGTATATGACTAATAACTTTAACTCGAGGATCATTAATTGCTAACCTGTAGATATAAATCTTTGGAACCACTAGCCAGAAGTAATTAACTAATGTCTTCAAATCTACTTTCATAACTATTTAAATTTTTACCAATAAAAGTACAGACTTAATGGTACCTGCTACTTCATTTCAAGGATGTATTAAAGAAACATAGGAGAGAAACCTATCGGCATATTTTGCATTGGATCAAATGACACAGCATTAAAAGGTTGTTGCAAGCGATAAGTATAAAAAATGACTCCTAAACAAAAAGAATGTTTATTTTTACTGTATATCAGTATATCTGTATATGAAAGAAGGATTGTTGACATACTGTCAGAAAACTTAATAGGGGTTTCTTCTGAAGAGATATCCTGCACAATTATCATTAGCAACATGGGCAAACTTGCTTGGAGCTGCACAATCTGCTGTCTTTACTGCATTCACCATTCGACATGAACCAGCAGCTTGGTCTGTCACATCCTGCATTGACATTACAGCCATCCTGTTTGGTGTTAGTAACTTAAAATCACCTATTTCACACATGTTTTCTGCATATATAAATTTCGTTTCTCATCATAATGAAGATCTAAAAGAAATAGGCATTGATCAATGGCAGGGATTGGTATCATCAGCTTTAAATTCAGTAATGTTGATCTGGTGTACCAAAGAGAAAGGGCCAGTTTTTGTGACCATGTTTTGTCCACTTCAGACGCTGCTAGTGGTAGTCTTTGCATATTTTATCCTCAGTGAAGGCCTATACATGGGGAGGTAATTCATGCCATAACTTCTCATGCTTCCAACATATTTAAGATTTCAACTTGTCCTAAGAAATTTTTCTTTGGTGGTTTGACAGCATTGTGGGAGGATTTATAATTATAACAGGGCTATACATATTTCTATGGGGCAAAGCAGGGGATACAAAGGTCTGCATTAGGACCCAAGATGAATCTCTTCCAAAATTCAACGAGCAGGACAATTACAAACTGCAGAGCATAGCTGTAACAGATAACAAAGAAGCTGTAGAGCATTCTCAGCATTAAGGCAAACTGTGCATAAGATGGTGGTGAATGATAAGCCTTGTAGTATGCTACTAAGGAATTTGAAAAAAGAAATCAAAGAAGTAATTCAAAGTCAATTGTTGATATCTCAATCTCTTGAAATAGAAGCTTGTTATCTAAAGGACAGAAAAGGCAGTCCCAAAGTTCAAAAGTTTGTAAACACAAGTCCAAAGAATATAACACTGTCACTTTGGCCATGTCTCCTTTCCGATTTCATCCAATCCTTTAGATTTTCTTTTCCACTAGATCGAAGGAAGAATTTTGACATCTTTCACAGCATTAGCAAGTTTACGATCACTGTCAAAGTGTCAATTGATTCACATCTACAGGAATCTCATTAGGCAGAGAGAATATCATCTAACTAAATGGGAGTAGAAGTATTACATGTATCTTAAAAAAACTGTCTTTTAGGATTTGCCGATTTGGTACAGCACAAAGCAGAATCAGATTAAATGTCATTCAGCAACTTAATCATTCCATCCTAATCAAATCACACCGACCATCTTTTTCCAAGCAAAATATCAGGTCCACGTGTTTTATAAACAAAATTTCAAAACCGTAATCGCCATTATCGTTCAAAATTTAGACTGATTTTCCTAACAATGCACAAAATTGCAGAATTCTGATACAGTTTATAAATAGTGCATGAAGTTTCATGCGCAATTTTAGACCGATGTATCCACAGTGAAGTTTCATACCTTGTAAATCGCGTAAATTGTGCCTAATTGTTTCTTAGCATGAACCGTCAAATCATAATCACAGCTGTAAAATTGTGCTTTATGCATCGGATTCGTCTGATTTAAATTTGGATCCGGCCGTTGCGGATACCAATTCTGGAGAATCTCTACACCTTATAGCACCTTCGACCGACACCGCCAACACTCAGGCCTCAAGCCGGTGGTATCCGTTATCGTCTTTAACTAATCCGACGTCGTCAACAAGAAATCCGCGAAACCTCCCGCAACAACTTCGCCGGCGGATCGTTGGATTCTTCAACTGCAGAAACAGATTTCGGAGCAAGGAGTTTGGCGGGAAGCCTGACGTGTCAAGTTGGTCAATTTAGCTTCGATCCAGAAGCTTCATTTGCTCTGTTGCCCCAAAAGCTAGGGTTTCTCTTGACCGACGATGGGCTTTATAAATGGGCCTGACCCAGAAGATCAATTAACGCAATTTTGGCCCATTTGAAGATATCCAGCCCAATTAACCTTTTTTCCTAAAGAGAAGACAGAAAATAATCCAAATGTGCAAACACGAAAAGGTTTGTTGCTGATTAGACGGATTAGTAATCAGTAATCAGTAATCAGTAATCACACCAATAATCAACTTTTTGGCAGGATTGTATTCGCCATTCATAAAGTATCTATTTTTTTTTCCTGATTTCTGGAAATAAATTAGTAAAATAAGTTTCATTGCATGTTTCAAGGTGATTGAAAAATTGGAAGAGCATTTATGTAGAGAACATGCTCAATTAGCTTGTCTCCATATTAACACCCATATAAATATATAAAATTCCGTGTTGAGAAATCTGAAAATGGTTGCTTGTTAAGTTGTTTTGGTGTCTTCTTCCACACGATCAAAACCCAGAGATTCAGAAACTCACCTTTGTCTATTCCATCTCCTCTAAGCAACATCTGTCCCTTTTCCAAATGTCAAAAGAAAGAACAACTAGACAATAGACATTACCACCTATACTGACAAAATCAACACTTTCGCTTTCATTTTCATTTTCATTTTATCTTTTCATGTTTAAATTTGTTAAATTTGTTTAAAAATTCATTATTTTTTTTAGTAATGCATCATTCAAACTCGTCTAACATCAACTTATTAAAAATTTGGTTAGATTTGAGCAAAAACAGTGGGGCGCTTGTTAATTTGAAAAAATATATAAACTAAATATAATACATAAGATTTTGCATTCAACATTATATCTTAGTGTAAGATTAATATATAAAAAATACTTGTAATTAACAAGTAAGCAAAGTACGTGATTTGTGAGCGTGCATCATATGATCGAATATACATCCAAATTCTAGACAGCATTAAAAATCATTGGAATCACTGCCTTTAGAGACCAAAAAAAAACTGTGTAAGATGTGGGGTTTTTTAGTCCTTAATTCTGAGAAAAAAACAGCAATCATTTTATAAGACTAATTGATTTTAATTAAACTAGACCCCACATTAAAATTTGGACGAAAGGGGTATGTAGTCCTTGCGGGCTACATTATGGGGCGGGAGGCCTCCCACAAAAATAAATGTGGTGTGAGTAGACCTGTCAATCGGGTCGGGCGGGTCGGGTTCGGGTTTCGGTATGTCGGGTTCGGTCAATTTCGGGTCGGGTCATTTCGGGTCACAAATTTATCGGGTTCAAACAGGTCGGGTCACTACGGGTTTGTTGCGGGTTCGGGTCGGTCAACGGGTTAAATAACCTGGGTTTTCCTATTTATTTTAACAGTTTATTTGTTATTTTTTAGTTATTTTTTTCATTCTCGATTATTTACCTAAAAAGTTATAGTATAATCTAACTTGACCCTAAATATAAGGATTTGGATTTTGGATACAAGACGCTCAAATTTTGTATTCATTAATATTAATATTTAATCATAAAGTGGTATCTCACTATTTTAGGAACATTTTTGTATTGGCTCAAAAAAAAAGGAACATTTTTATAACCAATCATGTGTTAGACTAAGGGGGTGAATAAGCACAATGACAAGTCCCAATTTCACATTCATGGTGCTTGGTGGCAGAAGAATTTCAACAAGAAATGATTGACCTCAAAGTTCAAATCGTAAGAGATTCAAAATTGATTATGAAGAAAAAATAACACATGACCTCATAGAGTTCTTGTATGCATATACTAGGAAACATATATCAATTCAGAATAGGAAAACTTACAATCCACGTATTATTAAAAAGTATGGTATTCCCCCATTTTGTATATATTTCATCTTTGATAAAATCATAATCATTTATGTAACCTAGAACATCTTTAATCGATTGGCTATTAATAATTTTAATTGGTTACTATTAATCGTTTGCCCAAACCTTGAGAAGTATATATGTACATCTTTTTCGGAGATATTAACTTATAACATCTTCAACTAATTGGTTTGTTTAATGTTAATAATCTAGAAAATTAGTTTTTCAAGCAATCAATTGGAGTCAAGTCCAACTATTGATTAGAGGAAGGAACGAGACTGCAACCAAACTTGACTTGGTATGAATTTTTTTCACCATTCTCACTTTTTAGTTTGACCCAACGGGTTGAACCAAACCCGGTCGGGTTTGACCCAGAAATTTCTCGGGTCATCGGGTTCGGTTAAAATCGAGTTTCGGGTTAATTTTTTCGGGTTATGACCCAAAAAATTTCGGACGGGTCGGGTCCGTTTTTCGGTTCGGGTCATATTTTGCCAGGTCTAGGTGTGAGGCCGTTTTTCCCGTTTTGTCCCCGTTCCATTAATTCCTTTGAATTTCCATTAATTACAAAAATCCAAACGCGTCCCCCCGTGCCATTGAGCTTCTTCATCCCAAGAAAAAACGGCGCCGGCGTGGTGGGCGATTTTCGCTGCTCCCTCGCCATCGTTCGCCAGCAACGTCGGTGCGAAAAACGAAGCCGTCACACCACCGGCAAGCATTAGCCGACGACGCCGACGGGACCTCGCTCGGCAAATCCAAGCATTTGCGATGGAGATAGAAGATTTCGAACGAGAAAGTACCACAACCTAGTTTGAAAGATTTCACAGCCGATTTCTGCGCAAAACAGGTATATGAACTCGAAAACATTAGACCATCGGTATGAGGACTGGTTGTGTTGTAATGGAAACACAAACGCAAATCCATGAGTTTGGTTGTGTTGGAATGGAAACACGTATGACATGGTTTTTCTGGTGACATGTGGACGTTGATGAACATTGTGAATGTGTATGGAGTACTGACAACTCTATGCTGAAAAATCCATACGTAAAAGTGTAACCGTATGACAGGGTTTGTGTGTGACAACAATTAACGAGAATAACGTAACGTATGACAGTTTGTTCTCTGTGTGACACGTTTGTTTACACTTAAAAGTGGATGAAATGAATGACACTTGTTTTAGTGTGTGACACCTTTGTTTTCACGCATATGGGTTTATGTGGTGACAGGATAAAAAATTTGAATGTGGTGACATGAAATGACTGTTATTGTATGTGTGACAGGTTTGTTGTATTTTTTTGAAAAATGTGAGTGTGTTTACAGACCTGTCAACTTATGTTTCTGTGTGTTTTGTGAATTTTTGTATGACAATGTTCTACAATTTGTTAGATCACAGGCTTGTTGATTTTTTTGTGACAGGCTTGTTTACCATTATGTGTGACAGGCTTGTTTTCCAGTATTTGTTAGATGACATGCTTGTTCTTCACATGTTTTCTGTTTCTCTTAGATGACATGCATTGTTTTGAATGAGTGACAGCCTTGTTTGAGTTGATAGATGACAGGATTGATTTTCAATGTGTGACAGGGTTGCAGACATGAAGATCCTCACTGTTTCGTATGGTGGAATGTGGACCTCTGAATGTGAGTATGTAGGTGACATATCCTCCAAGGCCGTGTTACTAAAGGATGATATCAGCTTAGAGGAGTTGAAGAGCACAATCAACCAAAGGTGCAACATGCTGTCACCAACCAAGAATATGATCTTGTCACACCTCCATCCATTTCAGAAATTGAAGAACCCTTACACAATGGAGAACGATGAGGATTTGAGTTCATTCCTAGATATCAATGCAGCTCCAGGAGTTGATTGGAAAATGGCTCTGTATGTGAGTTTCAATGAGAACAAGGTAAGGACTGGTGACAACATTCAGGATGTAGCAGAACATGTGTGTGTGACAAGTCCATCTGCAGGGATACAGTGTGTGACAAGTCCAGTTGCAAATGTTGCACCTATTGAGCTTCCAAGTGAACCTATTCTGCCACCACTTCCACCTATTGAACATCCAGTTGCAGCTATTGAGGATGAATACCAACCAATAGATGTTGGTGTGGAGGTGACAAGAGCTGATGAAGATATGGATGACATTGCTGATGAAGATATGGATGACACGGATGAAGAGGGCTACAGTGGTGAAAGGCTTATTGCCAGTGCTGATTTCATACAGGTTGGGAAAGTGTACCAGTCCAAGAAACATTTGAAAGATGTTGTGGAGCACATTGCTGTTCATAGGAGGTTTGGGTATCGTGTAAGCAAATCAAACAAACAGATCTACAAAGTGAAGTGCGTGGATCCTGAATGTGCATGGCAAATGATGGCTTCAAGAATTAAAGGAACAGACAACTTTGCGGTTAGAAAGCTCACATACAAGCATACTTGTTCATTCGACATCAGATTTAAAAAACAACATAAGCCGTCATACCTAAGTATTGCTGACCAGATTAGAACAAGGTGAGTAAAGTTTTGTACCATCCTGCAGCTACATTTAAAGGAATTGTGAGATTGTGTATGTATGACAGGCTGGTGGTGTGCATATATGCAGGTATGAAGGTGTGAAAAATGGGCCAGATGCAGCTCAAATACAGAATGATGTCCAGAAGGAGTACCATGCATCAATCAGCATGTGGAAGGCTAGGAAAGCAAGAGAGCGAGCTCAGAATTTGATAAGGGGAACACCTGTTGAAAACTATGCTCTTCTCCCATCATATTGCCACATGCTCAAGCAAGTGAATGAGGGGACATATTACAAGCTTGTCATTGACAGTTCTAACAGATTCAAATATGTCTTCATCTCATTTGGAGTGTCCAATAGAGGTTTCCAACACCTAAGAAAGGTACATCCCTGTCACCATTACTATATGGCCTTGGTATGACCTTGTCACACAATTATATTACAACCTGTCATACCCACTAGTTGAGTGTATGACAGTAGTTTGTTGTATGACAGTAGTTCAATTGTATGACACATGTTTATTGTATGACAGTAGTTCAATTGTATGACACATGTTTATTGTATGACAATAGTTTGGTGGTTGTATGACACATGTTTATTGTATGACAACCATTGTTTATTGTATGACACTATGTTTATTGTATGACACATGTTTATTGTATGACACTATTTTAATTGTATGACAATAGTTTGATGGTTGTATGACACTATTTTAATTGTATGACAGCCACTATTTATGCCCTTATTGTACATTAGTTGTAGGCCACTAGTTTGTTGTGTGACAGTAGTTTGAGTAATGACAGTAGTTTAATTGTATGACACTATTTTGTTGTATGACAGTACAAGGTTGTATGACAGTAGTTTAATTGTATGACACTATTTTGTTGTAGGTTATATCAGTTGATTCTACATTCCTCCATGGCAAATATTTTGGGCAATTGATGAGCGTTGTAGGTCAAGATGCAAACCAACAAGTATATCCTCTTGCCTTTGCTATAGTGGATTCTGAAAATGATAAAGCATGACACTAGTTTTTTGAGCAACTGCTTAATGTGGTACCACATTCAGAAGACCTAGTTGTTGTGTCAGATAGACATGTCAGCATTAAAAATGCAATAGGAAATGTGTACCCATTAGCTAAGCATGTTTGTTGTAAAAGACATTTGCAACAGAACCTGAGGACAAAATTCCATGATGTTGGTGTTCTAAGCTTGTATGAAAAGGCTGCAGAGGCATACACTAAGGCAGAATTTGAGGTCCACTTTCTAGACATATGCAAAGCAAATCCAGAAATGGGGAAATACCTACAAGAAGCTGATTTTTTCCAAATGGAGCAGGGCTTATTGTCTTGGTGAAAGGTAATTAATTGTATGACAGCACGTAATTGTATGTGAGTAGCTATTTGTATGACAGTAGCTCATTGTCTTGTATGACAGGTACAACATGATGACATCAAACAACTCTGAGTGTGTCAATGGAGCCTTGAAGATTGCTAGGTCATACCAGTTGGTATCACTGTTTGAGTTCATCAGGGACATGGTCACACGATGGTTTCAGATACGCAGAAAGAATGCTGCAAAATACCAGAACCAACCCCCTCTGAATGTGAGGGCAATCTTGTTGGAAAGGATGAGGCTTTCAAAAAGGTATGACATCAAGCCTTTGAATGATGCACAATTTGAGATTTGTGGTGGAGATTTTTCTGGCATTGTTGATCTAGCAAGAAAGACATGTAGCTGTAGGGTATTTGATCTGGATCACATGCCTTGTGTGCATGCAATCTGTGCAATAGAATACATGGAATACAATTGCTCAGATTTCTTAGGTGAGTACTACACAGCTGCAGCTTGGTTGAAGTCATACCAGGAGACTATATACCCTACACCATCTAGATCTGAATGGGATGTACCAGAGGAAATTAGCAAGCTGGTATGCAAACCACCATTTGTACGCAGGCTAGTTGGAAGACCAAGGGTGAATAGGCTGCCATCAGTTGGAGAATTTAAAGGCATTGTGAAGAAGAAAAGGAAGGTGACCACATACAAGTGCAGCTTGTGTGGGAAATCTGGCCACAACAAGAAGACTTGCCCAAGTAGAGACCAAGCAATCACTTTCAAATTACCATTCTGAAGCTGTCACCACTACCACTTTCATGCTTCCTTTTGATATTAGGCATATTACTGATTTTTGCACAGTTATCATTTCATTCAGCATGAATAGAACATTGATGGTGTAAAGAAGTATTTTAGGTAAATGACATTGGGTGACAGGTCCTACTTTTGTAACTACATAGAAAAACTTGGTGTTGGCCTGGTGGTGACATGTTGTAATTTTGTATGACAACCTTTAAATGTTGAAACTGTTATTGTTAAATTCAGCCTTTTATGTTGTTTTTAGATCTGAATGCAAGGTATACATACAACACACATTCAACAACACAATGTTGTCATTAGATAGACTTGTCACCAACAAGTGACAAGTATGATATTCATACAAACAAGACAACATTAGATAGAGTTCCTTCACACATCACAACCCAAACATTACAACACATTACAACCCCTAAAAAAACAAAAAAGCTGAATATGAAGAAAGGAAGAAAGGAACATAAGTAAAACATGATGAAAGGCTGTCACACATTCAAACATCCTGTTGCTCTGGTGTTGATGGTGCTGGCTGCAGAGGTGGAAACCTGTGGCCTGGTGGGAGGTGTTGTGCCCTGAGCTCGCTCCCATCTTCAAGGCCAAACTGGTAGGAAATAAACCAAGGGTCAAGAGAGTACTTGGAAACATGACATTTGAAATTCACACATGAGTGACAGGGTACCTGAATGCATGTATGCTGCATTTGCTCGTGTGTCACACATTCTTCATTATCATTATAGAAAAAATTGACCCAGCCAGGAGGGACATTAACCTGCAGGCAATAAGAACTATAGATCTTGTCCACCTTGTGTGTAGGATTGAGAAGAAAACCTATCCTGTTATTCTGTTACATATGAACAAAAGAAAACAAATGTTATCCTTGAAATGGCAGAGATAGGGAAGATGGAGAAAACACAATTTGAAGCTGTCACCACCCCATGTTTGACATAGACCCGAATCTTCAAGGGTCGAGCCTGAACCCTCCTCGTGGTGGTGACAGGTCTGAGGCCTTGGGAGCTCATGGCTGAAGGTTTGAGGAAGAGGTGGATGGTATGAAAGTGGTGCAAAATCATATTTGTGGTTGTATGTATTTATAGGCAAACACTAAACCTGTCATACGTTTTTTAACATGTATGGCCAAAACTGTGTATGACAATTGATGGTGTCATCCAAACGAGACAAAAATAGGCATTGGGTTTGGTGGTCAATAGGAGGTATTAAAGAATAGGCATACTAATGTGGTCAAAGCAAAAAAGAATCTCAAAGATTGACAAAATTAGGCATGAGGGTTAGAAAAGACAAGTTGGTCAAAGCAATAAATTATGACATAGCTGCCACCAAATTTACAGCTGAGCTGAATTTATACCCTATGACATCAGTGACACAACCCTAATACCCTAACTCAAGCCTTTTGCTCACTTGTCACACAAGTTGTAAAAAATATAAGCTGTCACCGACACTATATAATGTGAACTATTGATCCCTTACAGCCACACATGTCATTCCTAGTGAAAATACTAACCTGTGATGCACTATAAACACTCACACATGCATTCACCCAAGTAACACAAGCCATTCAGACTTGTCACACACAGATCTTAGAACCTGTCACCCACACCCTAAACTGGAATGAAAAAAGACATGTCATTCAGCCATGCCATACTACATGCCTAATCTTTGTTCAATTGTATATGTTTCAACATAAGATAGACTTGTCATTCACAAACACATGCATTGCTTAAAGAGCCTGTCATTCATAACTAAACCTTGTCATACAACTATTCAGAACCTTGTCATACATACATTCACAGCATTGTCATTCTAACTAATGCTAAACAAATTACAGCAACCTTTGTCATACACAATGTTCATGCTTACTAATGCTAAGAAATGTTACATTCACAGGTTTTTACTCATCACTCTCATTAAAGATCCATTTGCCCCTCTGCAACTCTATTGCCATCTTCTCCCTGTGGGCATCAATGTTGTTCTCATCAACATTGAATTCACTTTTAAAAGCCAGGGATTCAATGTACTTGAGAGAAAACAGACCACAATTTCCTCTGCAAAATAATGAGGATACATTAGCAAAACCATTAAAATGGATCAGAGGAAAAAAAAGTTATGTGACTTTGATGCATTACCCTTGCTTGTCCACTGGAGCATCTTCCACCCTACAAACAGTGAAGGGGGTCCCCAAATCCTTCACTAGATGAACCATTCTTTCATTGGCATGAAGGAAGTAAGGCAACATAACACAGAGTGGTCCCAACATGGACTGCAACTCCTCATTACTAAAGAGGTTTGGAGCACAATCATAAATGTTGATATGATTTTCTTCCAAGTCTATCTCTAGAGCAATCCAATGGATCCTGGGGATGTTAAAGGGTACATATACCTTTTTTGCCTCAAACCATTGTTTCCCATAAGTTACAAGCAGCAATCCATCCATGTAGCCTGTCCAAATCTTGTAAAAATGAAAGCTCCCATCCCACAGACCTTGCATAACCCCTGGAGTGAACCTACTAACCCAAACACAGTCAACCACAACAACATCTTTCCAACGTTCAGGCTCTGAGTGAATCCTCTTCCTGTAGTGGTGCAATCCCTCATTCATATGCTGCATTAAAACAAGGGAAGCATATCAGATTCTATACCTGTCACACAATTACAGACCTGTCACTAAGTTCAGAGCCTGGCAACTCATTCAACAACCCTAAACCCTAAACCCTAAACCCTAAACCCTAAACCCTAAAAACGAACTAAAACCCTACACACAACAAAGCATAAACCCTGTCACCCTAAAGCATAAACACTAAAGCCCTGTAATTCACAACCTGTCACACAATGCACAACCTGTCACACAATGCACAACCTGTCACACAATTGCAACTTCTCTAAACCAACACTAAAACCCTACATAGAACAAGCATAAACCCTAAATCCAAACTAAAACTCTACACACAACAAGCATAAACCCTGTCACCCTAAAGCCCTATAATTCAAAACCTGTCACACAATTCAATAGCTGTCACACAATGCACAACCTGTCACACAACTGCAGCTTCTCTAAACCCAAACTAAAACCCACACAGAACAAGCATAAACCCTAAACCCAAACTAAAACCCTACACACAACAAGCATAAACCCTGTCACCCTAAAGCCCTATAATTCACAGTCTGTCACTCAATTTAATACCTGTCACTCAATTTAATACCTGTCACTCAATTTATAACATGTCACTGAATACAAAGCCTGGGAACTCATTCAACAATCCTAAATCCTAAACCCTAAACCATAAAACCATAAACCCTAAACCCTAAACCCTAAAAACAAACTAAAACCCTACACACAACAAAGCATAAACTCTGTCACCCTAAAGCCCTATAACACTAAAGCCCTGTAATTCAAAACCTGTCACTCAATTCAATAGCTGTCACACAATGCACAACCTGTCACACAACTATAGCTTCTCTAAACCCAAACTAAAACCCTACACAAAACAAAGCATAAACCCTAAACCCAAACTACAACCCTACACACAACAAGCATAAACCCTGTCACCCTAAAGCCCTATAACCCTAAAGCCCTGTAATTCACAACCTGTCACTCAATTCAATAGCTGTCACACAATGCACAACCTGTCACACAACTGCAGCTTCTCTAAACCCAAACTAAAACCCTACACAGAACAAAGCATAAACCCTAAAAACAAACTAAAACCCTACACACAACAAGCATAAACCCTGTCACCCTAAAGCCCTATAACCCTAAAGCCTTGTAATTCACAACCTGTCACTCAATTCAATAGCTGTCACACAATGCACAACCTGTCACACAACTACAGCTTCTCTAAACCCAAACTAAAACCCTACACAGAACAAAGCATAAACCCTAAACCCAAACTAAAACCCTACACACAACAAGCATAAACCCTGTCACCCTAAAGCCCTATAACCCTAAAGCCCTGTAATTCACAACATGTCACTCAATTCAATAGTTGTCACACAATGCACAACCTATCACACAATGCTTTAATACAGAGTAAGGCCATGTACCTCATCACCAAACCAACATCTACTTGTTATGATCTCTCTGAAGAATGTCTTGTTGAGTGTTGTCTGAAACCCACGAACGCCAATGTGTGTACTATATAAGACAAAAAAATACAACCATTAGGGGATTGGAAAACAAACAGAGAACAAGTTCATATAAAGAGGGCAGTGTATCAGACCTTGAATCATAATACCAATCATAGAAAGCTCGTCTGTCTTTTGTATCATAGAAAGAATTCTTGGGTCTTCTAGGCATTAGTTTAACCTTTTTCTTCTTTTTCTTCTTCTCTGCAGTGTAAGGAGAGACAAGCTTGTCACTGGGCTTGATGTTCCTTGTAGACTTCCTCATAACTGTAGGTTGAACTTGCTTTTCAGTTTCTTCTTTTTCTTCTTCCTCTTCAGATTCATCAGATTCAGCCTTCACAAGCTCTACAGTCTTCACAAGGCCCTCATCATCCACTTTGTCCTCATCCCTTGTCACACCAACCTTCTCAACCACCTATGTCACACCAACCTCAGTTTTCTCAGCAGAATCAACATGCTCTTCCTTCTCAGCAACCTCTATCACACCAACATGTACAGCCTTCTCAGCAGAATCAACATGTACAGCCTTCTCAACTACCTCTGTCACACCAACCTCAGTTCTCTCAACCTGTACAACCTTCTCAGCAAGCTCAACTGTCTCCTCTTGCACTTGAGCCTTCACACCCTCCACTTGCACTTCATGCTCAGCAGGATCAACTTCTGCAGCAGGTGCAGACTTTTCTTGAGGTGTTGGAAACAAACTGCAATTCTCATCGAATTGAGAGCTTTGAGCATGTATGTCCTCCAACACTTCAGCATACTTCTCCTCAAATATTTGTTGTTGTCTTTCATCCTGATGGGTGGTGGTCTCTTCTTCCACAACCCCAGAGCTTCTTAAATCCTTCCTCAATGCATACATCTGGGAAGTGAGGTCAACCTGCCGATCATTAAGCAGCAGAAGTTGCATTGACATATCTTGTTGTATCCCTTTCACTGATTTTAGAGAATGCCCTAAAATCCTAATATCATCTCTCAATCTCTTGGCCCACAGAGGCTCATCAGACATGGGATCAACTGACCTGTCACCACCAGTAGTCTTTTCTTGTTCATCCACAGCTCCCTTCTTCTTGTGTTGAGCCTTGATATGTACATTAACTACTGGTGCAACCTTGGATCCTCTTCCACTTCTCAGCCTGGAGGAAATGCCAGTGGCTGCACTCTTTGGCCTCTCAGCACCCTTTGCCTTCTTGTTCACCTTCTTCTTCTTGGCCTCCTTGTTCACCTTCACAACAACTTCTTCAACTGAGGACTCTTCAACATCCATGTTGTCAACAGGCATGTTGTCACCTACTTCATTCTCTTCTTCTTTCCCCTCCTTCTCACCATCCTCCATTTGTTGTTCACCTACCTTATCTGCAACCTTTTCTTCTTCCACAACCTTTTCTTCTTCCACAGCCTTGTCACCTACCTTATCTGCAGCCTCCTCTCCTTCATTCACATCCTTGTCTCCATCAGTCCCTGAATGTGTGACAAACTTAACCTTCTTGGCTGATTTATTGGGGGATTTTGTTGCAGCAGCCACACGCCTTGGGAGCTTGAACTTGTCACCAAGAATGTGCTTCCCCATATGAGCAAGGCTCTCAAAGTCATCAGAAGAATCATCTTGTACCTCCTCCTCCACCTTCCTTTTCCTGGATGGTGTCATCACCTTCACTTCCTTCTCCTCACTCTTGTCCACCTTCTCCTGCCTCTTCTCCTCCTTACCAATTGAAGTCTTGTGCCTGTAGGTAACCACTGCATACTTCATCCTCATCCTCATTGCCTTTGACCCCATAACATCGTCATTCTCCTCAGAATCCAAAAGACTCTTCTCCAGCTCTGCAGACATTACAACCTGAGGCAGCCTCCATGCAATATAGCTGTCGATGACAGGGTCTTTCTCCTCGTTTGACCATGAGAAATCACCAAAATGGCAAGAGTCATACCTGTACACATCCCCCTGAAAACAACAGAAATCAAGAACCTGTCACACAAGAGAAAATGGGTGTTGTATGACAACTGTAATAGCCAACAATATAAGTACACATTAACCTACCAATTTCTCTTGCTCAAGTGCAATATCCAACTGTCTGATGGACAAAGATTTGTCAGAGGAAACAGAATACCATATAGGACCAGAAATGGTATTGTCCTCCAAACTGTAATCAACCTTACACATGTCACACAGTCTTGGAAAAGTTTCAAAGATCCATATCTGATATGAAAAAAATAAAACATATGGTTACAATATGAAAATGAACAACTACTTCTACACCAGGTATGATATTGAAATTGTCATGAATCTGAATTTTACCACAAAGGCCAGAGGATAACCACCCAAATTGAATCCTGTCCTGCTAGTAGGAGAAGTATGCTTGGCTTGACAAATCTTGGATAATGCATCTGTGGTGGCCTGGTAAATCTTCCTACCCCAAGGATACCTTTGGAATTTGTCCATATCAGATACTAATGCAGCATGCTCAATGCTTAGCAAACTGTTAGGCATGTGAGGAAGCAGCACACCCTCAACCACCAACAAATAGGCTAGCATCATCTTCCTTTTGCTGTTTTTCTCCTTGCAGAACATGTCTTTCAAATCCCCCAGCTTGCATTTATTTACTCCCAGCACATCATGCATAGACACCTCTGGACATCAACATCCACTTTTGTACAATTTAACCCAGTAATGGCAGCAAACTCAACCATAGAGAATCTAACTACCTCATCCTTGACCTTGAACCACATCTCTTTGGTCTTCTTAGTCTTTACTTGATGCATCATCATAGCATGGACAGCCACTCCTAAGAAATCCAGCTTGTCCCCAATCTTAAAAATTGTACCAAAGCATCCAGAACATAAGGAATCCCATTGCTGTTGAGATACATTTTTCCTTATTGTTTTGAAGATAGAGAAATCTGAAAAAATATTGTATCTCCCCCTAAAACGATGACTCTCTGGGAAATAGTACTTCAATGACTTCAAATGTTGCATGTCAAATTCAGTTGGAGGAACATATGGAACTAGCTGTGACATTATCACACCTGTCACCAAAAAAATGCAAACCAAACTTGTCCTTAAAATCATTCTAACAAGCTGTCATACAATCTCTAACAAACTGAAATACAATCTGTGACAGTTGTCATACAACTCAATTGCAATCACATGTCATACATAAACATGTCATACAACACAATTGTAATGACATGTCATACATATAACAACCTGTCATACAGTCACATGTCATACATATAACAAGCTGTCATACAACACAATTGTAATCACATGTCATACATATAACAAGCTGTCATATAGTCACATGTCATACATAAACATGTCATACATAACCCTACTACACAACAATTGTCATACAACACAATTGTAATCCAGAAACCTGTCATACAATTGTGATACAAACAAAAGACATCCATATTCCTGTCATACAAAGGTTGTCATACACACCAATAATCAACCAGAATCCTGTCATACAAACACTTGCATTACAAACACCTGTCATACACCATAATTGTCATCCTAACAGGTTGTTATCACTAACGCTGTCATTCCAATACTTGTCCTAGCTTAAACCTGTCATTCCAAAACCTGTCATACCAAATAACCACAATTTTCACACATGCATTCTCCACAGAGGGAACGAAAAAACATTGTCCACACTGAACTACCACATGGTCATCACTTTCGAAAATGGCTAAATCATGCATTTCAGGCAGTGAAAACGATTATGCACAAAACAAAGAACAAAAAACCAAAAATTACTCCATTAAACCTAAATCAACACAAAGCAAGCACACACATTGCAAAACAAAGACGGAAGAAGCCTGAAAACCTAGATTCCACTGAGATTACACACAGAAATTGCTCGGGTTCGAGGACTTACCGCAGGGAGGACGATGGAGGAGATGATACAGCGAGGGAAGTGGTGGAACCAAAGTGAGAGAGCTGCGACGGGAAAACAGCGGTGGAACGGCCGGAATTTGGTCGAATTCGGAGGCGGTTGAGGGCGGTTTCCGGTTGGACCGAAAAAGAGCGAGAGAATAGAGAGAGATAAGAGAGAGAAAGGAAAAAGGAATGGGGTAAATTTGAGGCTTTTATACGCGGGAAAAGGGACTAACTGCTACATTAAATTTAGCAGGGGGTTAGGGGCTCACTAAATGTGAAGTGGGCGGCTTCACTTCCCTCTTAAAATTTTCGTAACTCAAATATATACAGTAAAATTGAATTATTATTAATTTATACTATACTTGTTGTTGTGGTGATGCATAAATTTTACACTATAGGCTATAGGAGGTGGTATTAAATACGTCATCTTATCAAATAACATATCTATATATACGCAAGTGGTGGATTTCAGTAATGGTAGTTTATGGCTACCATGAATTTACCTACTAATAATAATAAAGGAAGAGTCAAGCAAGTATCTGTCTACCTAAATTATCTTTCTTGATTCTTTAGGCTTAGTTAGATGCATGTAAACCAATACTGGAATCCACCACCTGCGTATATAGACATATTTAATTAATAATACCTGGTGTAAAATTAAATTTATGGTTCACCACGACAACACATATCGTATAAATTAATAATTTAATTTTGCCATATATATTCGAGTTACTAAATTAGTAATGTATTGTCTAATTTAATTAGAATCTATATGTCTTAGAAAATTATTCAAAAGTAAATCATACAATGACGCAACTAAAAATCATAAATAGAGCGTTTGAAAAAGGTGAAGACGTGAACTGATAACTTGAGCTATCAATAATTAACAAATCAAATTGACTTTTGCAGTAACAAGTAATCTAATTAAATCAGATGCCCAATGGTTTAAAGATGTCCAAACTATATTTTTTGAGTAGCAAAACCAAGGCTTTTTCTCAAATGAAAAAACAGCCTAATTATACTTTTAAAAAAAATACGGTAATAATATTTTTTCATACAAAAAAAAACTAATGATATAACGCAAAGAAGAAAACACTAGTTTAGAACAAAGTAAAAATTTAGAAGTCGAGCAAGTGAATGCATGGAAATGTCGTCTCCTCTAAATATACTAAGCCTCTTCATGTCCACCTTATTTCCTATATCATCTATCTATCATGTAAATTATATGACTTATCTACCATATCACCCTTATTCTTTACCATGTCTAACTTATGACACACCTACCATCAAGTAGTGTAACATCCAAATTTACAACTTAACAATTAGACACTAGTCTAAACCTTTAAACAAAAACAATTTAATTTCACAATCAATACATATACTTAATAAGGTACTTTATAAAATCAAACAAGACATTACAACTTATACTGAAAAAATAACACATTTCATCTTTTTTTTGATAAATCTCAGTATCTCTAAGTTTAAGGATATTCCGGTTGGTATCCTAAGATTACCTTTACTTTAGTTGTTTCCCCTAAGATTTTGAGTATTCCAATTGGTCACCCATTCAATTTGAATTGATCAAATTCAAGTCTATTGTTGTGTTTTATCATTCTCAAATTATTAGGATTCGACTCTTGATTTGACGCAAATTCACACCTAAACCATATATCCCAATTTTTATTTCTATACAACAACCCATTTCTAAGGACTTTTTTGTTGACTTTGAACCATATTGAGAGTTGTTGCTTGCCGCCTTCCCGCTTCGATGCTTATATTACATCTCGTGGGTCTAGTCACATTCAAGTCGCACCCAATTGAGCCCATAAGAGCCATGTTCGACCAACATAGACCCCCTTTCCGACCAAGATTACAGAGCAAACAAACATAAAACCTCAGGGGTACCAACTAGGGTTGTATTGAACCAAGCCGAGTCGAATTTTGAATTGTGCAAGCCCGACTTTGTTAAAAATATGCGAGCTCGAGCTCAAAATCTTGTTTGAACTTGGTTCTTTTAAATGCTCGCCGAGCTTGATTGTGAGTCTCTCTTTTAGTTGTTTTATGATACAGGTAAATGAAAATAAAAAATTAAACTACGTAGTTTGAGAGAGATAGCCAAAATTGTGTAGTTTTACTTTGAGTCCGGAACCTAAAACCACCCGTAAAACACCCTCTGTTATCTCAACACCACCTTCCGTTACTTACCCCGTTAAAAAATTATAAAAACCCAAAAATACCCTTATCCTCCGAAGTTGCGAGCTTTTTATGATAGCTTTGTCTACCACACCCATAAGCAATGACGAACATTTCGTTAGTGGAGTTGAATTTGCTTGTTTTTGGATACCTTCAAGAATCAGGTAATCTCGATCTTCTTTTCTTTTCTGGAATTCTTCCTCTTGATTTGGCTCAAGCATGACCAACCACACAATATTCAGTCACTACCTCGCACTAGATCAAATACTCATCAAATTAGGCCCCCACCCCCACCAACAAACAACCCATCCATCTTCAAGACTCAAGTAAGTTCATACTCCATAGTAGAAAGATAGAACCCTCCAATTTCTTGAGCAAAACCCATACAAACAAGATCGATTTCAAAAAGGGGTATTTCATCTTCTAACCCACTAAATGCCAACACCTATGCTTCGATTTTGCAACGAGGAGTGACGAACCGGGACAAATTTTTAAGATGTCCTTGCTTCTAAGCTCCGATTTGCTCTAGGCGGTGTTGTTCGATCTTCGTCCTCTTCAGTGACCGGCAGATAAAATTAGGTCAAAATTGAAGAAATGGTGGTTGTGGATAGAATGGTAATTGGGTCCTCTGACCCCAAAGAACCCCTTGGCCTTCGTAGATGAGTTTGATTTCAAAGGTCGGTTTTCTACACTCGTCGTCGGCGAGTTATCACCCGACATCCATGGAGTATCTCAAAGGCACTTGGATCTCGTGCGACGACCTTGCCGGAGACGAGTCCCTCGTGGTCGGAGATCCACCTGCGGTGTCGGATTCCAACTCCGTCCCAATCTCGTTGCACTGATTATTGAGGGACGCCTCGCCAGAGACGAGTCCCTCGTGGTCAGCATCCATCCATGCGGAAGCCCAATCGACGGGAGAGGAGGCGGTAAAAGGAGGTGAGAAACCAGAACAGCCGTGCGAGGAACCAGAACCAAAACAGCCATGTGAGGAACCAGAACAACCATGGGAGGAGACGGTAGAGGGTCGGTTCCAAAAAATAGGGTTTATAAGGGTATTTTTGGGGTTTTTAAATTTTTAACGGGGCAAGTAACTGAAGGTGGCGTTGAGATAACGGAAGGTGTTTTACGGGTGGTTCAAAATAAATATATATATTGCATAATATATATAGTGGAGCTAATCGTGAACGTATAATCTAGTTTGCTATGAACGTATAATCGAGCTTGCTCAAAAGCATATAATCGAGTTCGCTCATGAACAAACAAGATGAGTTATCTTGTCCTCAAGTTTGGTTCATTCATATATTTTTCGAGCCTAAAAAGTGTGCTCAAGCTCTACTCATTTATAAATTGACTCAAACACGAACAAGACTTAACCAAAAGAAATACCAAATTTCTCACGAACAATTCTCTTCATTTACCGCACTAGTAAAAATGGAAAAGAATTAATTTTTAAGATACCAACCGAAATGCTTTAAAAAAATTAGAGGAATCAACAAGAATTTTCTTTTCTTTTTTAACTTTTCAAGTTAAAAATTCTTGTATCACGCAATTATGGTCAAAATTTTGTTATTTATTCGAGTAATGCATCATTAGTACTCATGTACTCTCTCTGTTTCTCAAAAGTTGTCCAGCCCACTACACAATTATTAAGGAATGAGTTTTTTTCTTGAATTTGGTTCAAATAAAACAAACTCTTATCCTAAAACGAACTCTTATCCTAAAACGAATGCACTTTTCATAGTTAGTAATGCACTTTTCATATAAAAGTGCATTGAAAAATACAAAAAGTGCATTACGAAAAAGTGCACTAAAAAAATTTGAAAAGTGCACTAAAAAGTACGAAAAGTACAAATGCGAAAAAGTGCACTCTGAAGTAGGAAAAGTGCACTACTAACTACAAAAAGTGCATTCGTTTTAGGATAAGAGTTTGTTTCATTTGAACCAAACTCTTTTTTTCTTACCTAAATTACTCTTACATTTGGAAAAATGTCTACTCTTAACCCCTCCTAGAAAATTGTTAGAGTAATTATTACTTCTATAAAGTATTGCTAAATTTGAGAAAAGGTGGGATTTTTTTAAAAGAACATGCATGTTTTATGAAAAATGGAAATGGACTAAAAAGATATGTTTTAAGAAACGGAGTGAGTATTATTAACTGTCTTTATAGGCAAACATACTATTGTAAAATTGTACTACGTATATAAAAATTTACAATGTATAGTTGAGTATTAACTACATGAAGAAGAGTCACGTGCGAATGGGCGCCTAGGTGAGAAATAAGAATAAATCTCGTTCGTTCCTTCCAAAAAATCAACGTCCCTGATTAAACATTCATTTAAAAAATTAAAATACGGCACGGACGAATTTTTTCAGTATTATTCGCGTATTTTTCAATAAAATACGGCACGGACGAATTTTTCCCGAATTATTCACGTATTTTTCGAAAAATATGTTTTTATGAGACGCGCCCAGTTTGTTCATCAGAATAGCGATTTGTTCATCAGAAATAGTGATTTGTTCATCAGAAATAGCGATTTGTTCATCAATACTAACTAATTGTGCATTGAGTTTTTGATAACATTGTTCATTGATTTCAAACTTTTTAAACTTTTATTTTTATTTTTTAACCTTATTTATGTGTAGGAATACAATATTTATGTAGTTTTTTTATGCACATATAATTAGTATTGATATACTCGTATTTGTTCATTGATATACCCCTATTTGTTCATTGATATACACATGTTTGTTCATTGGTATACCATTATTTGTTCATTGGTATACTTCTTTTTGTTCATTTGTATACTAGTATTTGCTCAATGATATACCATTATACCCTATTTGTTCATGTATATACACCTATTTGTTCATTGATATACACTTATTTGTTCATTGATATAACCTTTTTTGTTCATTGATCTAACCTTGTTTGTTCATTGGTATACCCTATTTGTTCATTGATATACCCCTATTTGTTCATTGAATTAACCTTTTTTGTTCATTATTATACCCTTATTTGTGAATTGAAATAAACTTATGTTTATGTGTCAATGACATCAACTTGTACAAATATGCATAAACTAATTAACAAATTGATGTTACAAATGAACAAATATGCACAAACCGATGAACAAATATGCCAAAATCAATGAACAAATATGAATATAACAATGAACAAATCCACAATGTTGATGAACAAATCCACATTGTTGATGAACAAATTGATGTTACTAATAAATAAATATGCACAAACCGATGAACAAATATGTCAAAATCAATGAACAAATATGAATATAACAATGAACAAATATGCATATATCAATGAACAAATATGCATAAATTAATGAACAAATTGATGTTACAAATGAACAAATATGCACAAAACCCGACGAACAAATATGCCAAAACCAATGAACAAATATGTCAAAACCAATGAACAAATATGTCAAAACCAATGAACAAATCCACAATGTTGATGAACAAATCCACATTGTTGATGAACAAATCCACAATACTGATGAACAAATCCACAATATTGATGAACAAATCTGGGCCGTTTTGTTTTCAAAAATACGCGAATAATTCGCCAAAAATTCGTCCGTGCCGTTTTTTCCCCTTTTAAGTGAAATGATCATCGTCTTTGATTTTTCTTGATCCAACGACTCTTGTTCTTTCTTATTTCGCATCTGGACGCCCATTCGCACCTGAACCGGACTCTAACTACATCATCAATTAATTTCTAAGCGAAATGATAGAGATTCACATGTGGCAGAAGATGAGCCCAAAAGATAAACTTTGCACCTAAATCCAGTTCACCCTTTGTGGGCGTGCATAAACCAAGAGTATGATCGAATGTACACATCAACATTCTATCTACATTAGACTAAGAATCATTCAAATCACCACCTTTAGAGACAAAATAAAGAAAGCCTGTATAAGATGTGGGGGTTTTCAGTTCTTATCAGAAAAAAAACAGCAATCATTTTCCATTTGTGAAGAACAAGAAGAAGCCAATGAAGTTCCAAAACGCAATGATTTTGTAATGCCCACGCCTTCATTTCATTTCTCCCAATTTTAATTCATCTTTGATATCATCTACCACTTTACAACCACAAAATCCATTCTCCCAAACTAATTAAATAAAACCCAAAAAGAAAATTAAATAAAAAAATCATAGATCAGATTGAACAGGCAAGATTGCACTCCCATGTCCAAACGAGAAGAACGATCTCCTACTCGATCTACCATTACTCGAACTCGCGGCCTCGTTTCCGATTCGCCTGTTCTGCCTTATGATCCGCTGAACTTGCAACAGAAGCTGCTGATCCATGGCCGAATCCATCGAAAACGATCTCCTGATCGGTTGCTCATGATCATGATCTTTCCTCACATTGATACACTCATCTCCCATAATCGACGACCCATGATGATGACGATGACGATTATGATTCTCCGAGATGATCTCAATACTAGTACTCTCCACAGGAGGGTTATTCGAGGTGATGATCTCCTGTGGAGAGGAGCTGGGCGCTACGATGTGCCCTCGTTTAGCACTACCATCAGAAATGTTGGATCGACAAAGCGGGCAATTGGCGTTGTTCATGAGCCAAATGTCAATGCAGTCGAGGTGGAAGACATGGCCGCAATGAGGAAGAACTCGGAGGAGCTCTTGGTCCTCGAATTCGCTCAAGCAAACCGCGCATCCTCGGAAACTCCTCTCTCCAATTTTGGATTTGTTGTTGGTTTGATGATCTTTTGTTTTGTATTTGAACGTTGGGATGTCTCTGAGGATGAGCTCGTCGAGGCCTCGGTGGGGCTCGGTGGTTGCCGGGGAGGAGAAGGCGAGCCAGGACTCGTCGGTGTGGGGACCGCGGTGGTGGCGACGGAGGGATTGGAGGTGGGGCCAGGTGAGGCAGCATTTGATGACGAAGATGTAGTAGCTGACGAGTAGGAAGGCGGTTACCGTTATGGCGAGTAAGGCTATGGCTAAGATGGGGAAGTTGGTGAAGCTTGAGGAAGGTGATGGTGGTGGTGGTGGGTTTAGATCCATTGGAGAGGAAAGTTGAGGTGTGTGTTTTTGGAGTGTGTGAGAAGGTGAGATCTTCAAATAGAAGGATGGATGGATCTCAAGTTTTTAGGCTTTTGAGTTTGTTATATATCAAGGGAAAACTACATAAAATAGCCCAATCTCAAGGGTGGTTACAAAAAAAGACATGAACTTTCGAAGTTGCGACAAATACCTTCAATTATTTAAGGGATGAATTGTGATAACTAACCTAAGTATTGTGGGTATCTTTTTATCACTTATAATCATTATCATTGAGCAGAATCTGGGAGTTAAGATCAGATAGGGGTACCCCTGCCCAAGTTTTTATCACTTAGAATCATGTGATATATAAATATATAATCACCCATAATCGATTAGCTTATCACAATTTTTAGGGTGGTTACAAAAAAAAAGACCTGAACTTTCAAAGTTGCGACAAATAGCGTTAATTATATATGGGATGAATTGTGATTACTAGCCTAAGTATTATGACACCCAAATAATCAAGTGATTATTAGACAAGTGATTGTAGTTACTTCTAAGTTGAGGCTATATGTCCCATCTTTGAAAGTTTAGACTAGTTTTTGCAACCATCCCTAAAAGTTGGGTTATTTTCTGTAATTTTTCATAATATAAATTAGAAGAATATGGAAGGTGACTAAAGTAAGCAAAGGGGGAAAAGAAAAAAATTGGGTTAGTAATGTGAAAGCGTTTGCATTAATGGGTTTGCCCAAATTTTGATGGGATAATTAATATTTATGGGTTTTAAAAAAGAAACGCTTAACAGAAGTCAACAATTAGAAGAGAAGACTTTGTTTATGGGGGATTATATTAACACATGGAGAGATGGGAGGTCAGAGACAGATGGATGGGTTTGGATCAAAGTGTAAAAAATAATGATGAGAAATAAGTACAGTAGATCATTTATTAATTCATATTCAATTTTCTGTTTTTATATTTCAAAACTGTATATACAGCTTAAGAGTTTAATTTAAATAAAATAAAAAATTTATCATGAAAAATGAAAATTACACTACAAAATATAAAAAATATAATTCGAAAATATATTACAAAAAATACGAAAAGTGTAGTATAAATTACAAAAAGTGCAAATGTGAAGAATTGTATTTCGAAATAGAAAAAATACACTACGAACTAAGAAAAGTACATTTCTTTTAATTTTTCACGATAAGAATTTTTTCATTTGAATCAAAATCTATATACTTAAGTTAGTAAATTGATAAATTTTACATAAAAATAATATAAAAAAGTATAGTAAAACACTAGTACACAACACAATGTCAAAGATATATAATCTGTATCTGATCTGAACTTTAAAATATTGTGTGTTGACTAAATGGACATCATGGGCTGTAGACAGTAAGACATGGAAGTGCTTACTAGTTGGGATTTATTTTATAATAACTGTTTATCCATGTTTGCATTTCAAGTTTTATAAATTTAAGTTATAGTTATTTAAAATATAGTTTCTACTAGGGTTTAGGTTTGCAGTACTCCTCAAATTCTGTGGTTCTGTTTGTGGAGCACAAAAATTGGAATACTTAAAACACATACACCGAAGTTCTATAGTGTCACGATACTCAATAAATCAAGAGTATGATATGTTTGATTTGTAACATTAGTAATGGTGTGATACCTAACCTATAATTTCCACATGATGTTAAGAAAATGGGTGTGCGTGTGAATGGTGTGATATCGTGCATTGTTATTATCTACTATTTTTTTAATGAGAATATATAAATTAGGTTGATCAGATTAACTTAGGACATTCTTTCGGATGAGCGCTTGGAGTCCACTGTGATTTCTAATTTGATTGATGCTATAGGTGTGATGTAGTTTTGCAATCAAATCTACCACATAATTACAATCACGAGACATGTGTTTGAATATAACTCCCTTGAAAGATTGTATCGTCAAAAGAGTATACACAATTATCATGTCTATGGTCCGTGGACTTAAGCAACATCCATTTAATGCGTTTATGACTAATAGACTATTTCCTTTTATATTCTATTTTCATGAATTCTCTCTTCACTGTCTCCATAACGACTCCATATAAACTCATCGTCTCCGCTTGAATCACACTCTATTATGCTTACTCGATTTTGCATTTAGATCAATTACATTGCCAAATTGGCCGTGTATGATATATGTAGCAGTTGCATTGTCGTCCTCTCATTTTGATCCATTGAAATTTATTTTTACAAAATAGTCTTGTGGTTTTGTCCATTTCCTAGTTTTCTTCTTTGAACGTTTTCTTTTCCTTACATTGGGTGTCATCTATTTCACTAGAGAAATATTTTGTTTTGTCCCACCACAAAATCTGGTTACATATTAGATCTTCAATGCTTTTGCATGTACTGTTAGAGTCATTGTTGAAAAAAAGTTAATTTCTTTAAAACCAAAAATCTCTGTTCTAGAAAAAAGAGCTTATAATAACGCTCTCTATGGCCAGTTCGAATACCCCACCGGAAAATAACACCGACGATGAAAATAGAGTGATGCAAATGGATATCGCCACCGGTACCAAACCCCCGGACCCCCCGAATCCGCGAGTGTCTTGGAAGGAGGTGGTCACGTCGGGGAATGCTACGCACCAAAAAACGACACTGAATGCTGATTTTCTCAAAGATAAAATATCTATTGCTTTCCCCGATGGAGAAGATGGTGATCCGACCATATCGATAGCGGAGGATGTCATGGATGCGCTAGCGTCTGTATGGAGGCTATCGGTGGTGGTCAAACTTCTTGGGCATCCGATGGCTTTTTTGATAATGGAGAAAAAGATCCGCGAAATGTGGAGAACAAGTTATAGGCTCCATGTGCTTGATCTTGCTCATGGTTGTTTCCTTGTCCGTTTCGAGAAGGAGGAAGATTATCTGATGGCCTTAACTCATGGTCCATGGACTGTTTTTGGGAGGTGTATGACGGTCAGAACGTGGGCACCTAATCTTTGCACCTCGGACCCGATCAAGACTACGCCGACATGGATCCGCATTTTTGATCTTCCGGTTACTCTGTATGAAGAAAATGTCTTTCTCAAAGTTGCAGCAGGGATTGGTAATCCCATCCGTGTTGATCCTCGTACTCTCTACACTAATAGGGGGAAGTTTGCACGGATTTGTGTGGAGATCAACCTAGAAAGACCGCTCAAAAGAACGATCACTATCAATAATGAGAGGTACTTGGTGGATTACGAAGGACTACCAACCATCTGCTATGGTTGTGGACGCTTTGGCCATCTGAAAAGCAACTGTCCTTTCCGTCAAAGCAGTTCTAGCACGTCGGAACAAGTGAAACCAAAGACCGTGGAAACAACCAATTCTTCCCCTGAGCTACAAGTTTCGTGCAATGGCGAGGGGACTCCGATGGAAAAAGCGTCGGCAACGGCGCATGAGGCGGCGAGAACCGGGAAAGGCTGCTATGGAGAATGGATGATCCCGATTAGGAAGTTCCGGCCTCAAAAAGGAAACTCGAAGTTTGGAGCGAAATCAAAGGATCAATCCAAGGATCAATCAAAGAATATTCAATCGAAGGAGGGCCAACCTAAGCCGGATAAAGGGAAATGGAGCTTTTCCCCTTCTGCGTTGTCTCTATTTCCGGAAGTAAACATATTCGAAGCGCTAACGGTACAAGAAGATATGATGGAGAATAATCATGGAGGTATTAGCAAGGAAAGGATCTTCTCTAGAGAGAAGATGGGAAGAAACAATATTAGCAGAAAAGAAAAAAAGGCGATGAGTGAAACTAAAAGTATGGAGAATACCGCGAAGATTGCGGAGGTAGGCAAAGGAAACAAGATCGGAAATTCTATTTTGAAAACAAGTAACAATGTAGAGCACCACAAGGCCCCGGTTGGATCAGAGAAATCAGAACCTATTATTTTTCAAGCCCATAAAGTTGGTGGGCCGGTTTTGGATAAAGCCCAAGTTAGAAAACGAAATGAAAAAGGGCCCAAACGTTCTTCTTCATCTCAGC
Organism: Fallopia convolvulus; assembly: GCA_964016875.1. NCBI lineage: Eukaryota > Viridiplantae > Streptophyta > Magnoliopsida > Caryophyllales > Polygonaceae > Fallopia > Fallopia convolvulus. The sequence goes on along the minus strand of OZ024724.1, from coordinate 4,696,505 downwards.
CCGGTCAATTTGAGAATGCAGGGTTCCTTGAACATTTTTCTGGGCCTATCATAGGTGGCAATGCAAAGCGACGGAGACCTCCAGACGATGTGTTTTCGGCGTTGGAGCATGATTTAGTCACGAGAAAGTATGGTCTCCCACCAGAGCCTCCGCAAACACAAGGGCTGACAACTGAAAATTTAGTCCATTTGCAAGCAGTGGTTAACAATAATCCTTTGTTTACCATGGATCAAGAGAACCATCAACCTAGTTTCGGGATGGAGAGTCGCGAAGACACTCTATGGCAGAGACAAATTCCGGCCATCTAGGATCGAATTATTAATTTCTTTCTTTCATTATTTGTTGCCTTATGAATTGCCTAATGTGGAATTGTTTTGGTGCAGGAAAATCAAGTTTCCGTCGCGCTATCCGCTACATGTGTAAACGCCAAAAGATTGATGTTTTGGAACTCTTTGAGACTAGAATTTCGGGAGATAGAGCTCAAGCCGTTTGTGATAGATTGACAAGGTCTCACTTTACTGATTATATCAGAGTTGAGGCTGTTGGTTTTGCTGGAGGCATTTGGATTCTTTGGAATAAAGGCAATGTTATCCTTAAGATTATTGAGGAGAACAACAACTTCGTCCATGCTTCTTTCATTGAAAATGGTCAGGACAATCATCTTTTCTTTGTGTATGGTCCACCTACTGCTAAAAAGAGGGAGATTTTTTGGAAAGAGTTGAAACGTGCTGTGAAGAGAACCAAAGGTCCGATCTTTATTGGGGGAGATTGCAATTCTATAATGTCTCTCAATGAAAGAAAAGGGGGTGCAGGAGGCTTGCATTCTGATTCGGCCACGTTCAATACCTGGTGCGGTGAACTTGGGCTCGTTGACATGGGTTTTATGGGCCCTAACTACACTTGGAGTCGTAAATTATCCGAGACTTCGACTGTCTACAAAAGACTCGATCGCGTTTTCAGTAACGTTGAGGGACGGATAAATTGGCATGAGGCTAGAGTGAGACACCTGCCAAAATTCTGTTCTGATCACTGCCATATTCTTCTGACCCTTAGCCCTGTCTTGACCGTTAATAAGAAAAGGCGTCCCTTCAAATTCGAAGCAGCGTGGTTCTCGCATCCCGAGTTCATGGACAAAATTCAGGGGAGTTGGCATAGTGAGATGAATACTCCGGCTGCGTTGGAAGCTCTTCGTAGAGACTTAATTAAATGGATCAAGAAGGTGTTTGGATGTATTCACCGCCGTAAAAGTATGCTGACAGATAGGCTGAATTCAATTCAACAGAGATTGCAGAGCAATGGGAATAACAGACTATTGGAGATCGAAACTGAGATTTAGAGAGATCTCGGCAAGGTTTTGGAACAGGATGAAATGTTGTGGTTCCAAAAATTCCGTGAACAATGGCTCACTCTTGGAGATAGAAATACCTCTTTTTTTCATACCTCAACTGTGATCAGGAGAAGATACAACCGTATAGAAGGGTTAAAAAATGAGCAAGGAATCTGGATTGATAATTGCCATGAGTTAGAAGCTTTGGCGCTGAATTTTTTCCAGAACCTGTACAATGATGATAATAATAGTCATGTGGATCTTCCTGCCCTTAGAGTGGGGTTTCCTGCATTGAGAGACCAAGACGAACAGGATCTCATTGCTCCCATTACTAGTGCTGAAGTGTGGAAAGCCATAAAAGACATGGGTCCTTTTAAATCTCCGGGCATCGATGGATTCCAACCGGGTTTTATCAGAAGTGCTGGAGCATTGTTGGTGGTTCGGTTGTTCAATTTGTGAGTGATTTCTTTCGGACTGCTCAGCTGCCAACTGGAGTAAACGACACTCTTCTTGTCCTCTTAGCTAAAGTCGAGAAGCCAGAACTGATCAACCAATTCAGGCCGATTAGTCTTTACAATGTGTTGTATAAGACTATCACGAAGATTTTGGTTAATCGGGTCCAACCTATGATCATGAATTTGATTGGTCCTACTCAAGGGAGCTTTCTTCCGGGGCATTTGATTACGGATAACATCGTCATCGTCCAGGAGGTTGTTCATTCTATGAGACGCAAGAAAGGGAAGAAAGGATGGATGATCCTTAAATTAGACCTCGAAAAAGCATATGGTATGCTTCGGTGGGATTTTGTGAAATCTACTCTTGAAGAATCTGGTTTTCCGACACCTTGGATTAAGTGGGTTATGTCTTGTGTGTCGACACCACGGATGTAAATTTTATGGAATGATGAAGTGTCGAATCAGTTTCCGGCTTCGAAGGGAGTCCGACAAGGGGACCCGATATCTCCCTATCTCTTTTTACTTTGTATTGAGAGATTAAGCCACTTGATTTTGGATTCAGTTGAGGAAAGGGAATGGAAGCCGATCAAGCTGACTAGAACCGGCCCTTCCCTGTCACACATATTCTTCGCTGACGACATATTGCTTTTCGCGGAAGCCTCTATTGATCAGATTAAGATCATAAAAAGATGTCTTGATATGTTCTGCACTGCAGCTGGACAGAGAGTTAGCCTATCGAAATCGAAAATTTTCGTCTCGCCTAATGTGCCGGTGAGAATTACCCGTTTGATAAGCAGGGAATGCAGCATAAAAGTGACTAAAGATCTTGGCAATTACCTTGGATTGCCAGTGTTACACAAGCGAGTAAACAAAGACACTTAATCAGCATTGTTGGATAAATTCCATTCCAAGCTTGTAGGGTGGAAGTCAAAGTGTTTGAGTTTTGCGGGTAGAGTGACGCTCACCAAATCCGTCTTAACCTCTCTCCCGGTTTATGCTATGTCTTCGTCACTGATTCCGTCAAGCTTATGCAAGGAGAATGGTAAAATTAACCGCGCTTTCATATGGGGTAGTAGTCGTGAAAGGAGAAGAATACATAACGTTTCTTGGACGGAAGTCACTAAACCGAAGGTTCAAGGGGGCCTAGGTATTAGAACCATGAAGGAGCTTAACCTCGTGCTTTTGGGGAAGCTAGGATGGCGATTCGTTATGGAAGATGGGGGACTTTGGATCACGGTTTTAAAAAACAAATATGTGTCGAAGGCCCTCGGAGTTTCGTCTGCAGCGTCACAAATCTGGAAGGGAATTAAACAGGGAGTTTCTGAGGTGATCACCAAAGGTGCGAGATGGAATGTCGGTAACGGTCTTATGACTAGCTTTTGGGATGATTTGTGGCTGATGGAAATTCCCCTAAAAGACATGGTTATGGATCAAACTGCTTTTGTGAATCAAGCAAGTTGTGTCCGTGATTATTGGGATAATGAGAATGGTTGGGACTGGAATACGCGTGTTCATCTGCTTCCTAACTCGGTTATGCTGAAGTTGGCTGCTACGCCTCTGCTGTCGGAGGACTACAATAATACGGATGAGTTGTCATGGATCGACACTCGGGATGGTTGCTATTATGTGACTTCTGGTTATAATTTGCTGCAGGATTTCTACCTTTTGCAAGGGATGGATACGCAGTTTCATAAGATAATATGGAAGATTCAAGCACCGAAACGAGTCAAACATTTCATGTGGCTCACATCGAAGGGGGGAGTGCTCACTAATGTCGAACGAAGCCGCCGACACATTGCAACTGATGCTACGTGCGCCTGTTGTGGCTTGATGGAAGAGAGCCTTGAACATCTTTTCAGAGACTGCCCAAAGGTGAGGTTTATTTGGACTTATTTAAAAGTTGCTGACTTTGTGCCTTCTTTTTTTCAGGATCCCTTCTCGCTTTGGATCAGAAAAAATTTACTTGAGGGGACGGCGTGCGTTGGAGCCGGCTGGGGCGACACCTTTGCAACGGCTTTGTGGTGGGTGTGGAAGTGGAGGAACGGCTACGTGTTCAAGGACAACATCAATGTTATGAATAAGAGTACTTTCATCAAGGAAAGAGTCCAAGAATACCATAATGATGCAGGTAAGTTCCCTAATTCTTGCATCAGTAGTACTAAGGTTATGTAGAATATTTCATGGGCTTGTCCCGAGGAAGGGTGGATCAAAGTGAATACGGACGGTGCGGTGAGAGATGGACATGCGACCGCGGGTGGTGTGTTAAGGGACAACAATGGGCAATGGATTCAGGGCTTCGCACACAATGTGGGCATTTGTTCGGTACCCAAAGCCAGTGATCAATGGTTTCAACCTCGCTTGGGAGCTTGGATACAGGAAAGTCATTCTTGAAACCGATTCCCAAGTTATTGTTAAATTGATCAATGCAGGTGTTAGTAGAAGTCACTCCCTTTTCAGCTTGGTATCAAAATGCCAAGGCTTTTTTAGTAGGAACTGGTCTATCCAGGTCCGACACATTTACCGTGAAGCCAATTATGTGCCTGATTGTATCGCTTCCATTGCTTTTAATTTTCTTGTTGGATTACATGTATTGAGTGCCCCGCCTGGGGGGATTAATTTAGTACTTTATGATGATGTAAGGGGTCGGGCTATCCCCCGTTTGCTGACTACTTAGCCCTCTTTTTTCAATATTAATAAAACCCCCCTAGAAGAAATGGAGAGTACCGCCTCTCCTTCTACCAAAAAAAAAGAGTCATTGTTGAAAATAGTCTGGTTTCGCCCAAACCAGATACCCCACCATCAGTTTATGAGCTCACAAAATTTTTTAGCCTGCAAAATCATTTTTAGGTGTTTAATAAATTGTAGCAGATTTGCAAATGTGCCCTTGGCGTCCATAATTGCGTTGGTAAAAGCAAGGTCTATTTTTTGTAGTGTATCGAGCATAAGCAAATAGAGTTGTCAAAAGTTGACCCGACTCGCAAAACCGATCCGAATCGCCCGCGAATTTTAGGGTCAAGATCCGAAAATTTGAACCCGAAACTCGATAGACCTGCAACCCGACCGATTATGTATATTTATAAAATGTATAAAATTTATTTTTAAAATATAATATATTTTATTATTAAAATACATAAAAATAATATATTATAATTAAATATTATTATTTAATTAAAAGTCTATTTTAATAATCATAAAAAATTATATGTTTTGACCCGCTGGTCAACCCGGCCCGCCCGAAAACCCGCATTGACCCGACCCGGTTGAACTCGTGACCCGTAACGATCCGAACCCGACTCAACCCGAACCCGTCCGCCCCGATCCTATTGACCGGTCTAATCAACACTATAATCCAGTACTAGCATTTAAAATCATCGGTTAGATTAAACTAGCAAGTTCGGTAATGACAAGGACAAGTTCGGTGATACTAATCCTAAATCCTTCGCTCTTGAGACTTTAGGGGTATTGTTGGGCCTATAATTCTCTAAACCCATTAAACCCCTATACAAATGTTCGGCCCACCAATTGGCCCGAGAAGTCAACCTGCAGTTGTGGGTACTTTCACATGGGATTAGAGTTAACTACTCAATCTTGGGTTTAGTTTCTTCATTGTTTAGGTTCGGTTTGACTTTAAGGAGATTGAAATGTAAGTCATTGGTTGTTTGCGCTAGTTATAAAGAGATTAAAATACTAAGGTTCCGTTCGGTAAATCGATATTTATCGGTGTTGATACTGATGCTGATACTGATACGTATGGTTGTTGATGTTGATCTTGAATGCTGATATGAAATACTGATATGAGTTTTTGTTTTTTCAAATAATCCGGGATGTGTTCGGTAAACTGAATTGCAGATATTTTAAGCAAGAGGTGTAAAATTAAGTCTCGCTTACTTATATTTTGGTAAAAAAGTTAGCTTATTTGAAATAAGGTGGGGTGTTGATTATTTTTTCAACAGACAAGTATCGAAAATAAGTAACTTATTTCAAATAAGCAAATTTTGCCGAACATGTAAAACAATGCTTATTTTTTTTCAGATAAGTAACTGGGTACTTATAAGTATCCAGATAAGTGTTGCCGAACGGGACATAAATCCATTATTCAAATGTCAATTTTGCCAAACTAATTGTCCTTATGAAAATGCGTTGGAATATAATTTCTTACATGAAAAAGTTGGAATTAATGTAGCCTAGTGTATAAGCTTGATAGACTCGTATGATCAATTAATTTTAAGATATTTTATTAAATTTATATACTCCCTCTCTTTTATAAAAGATGTCTTTTTAGATCATTTATCATTTTTTATAAAAATTGTTCTTTTATCATTTTTTTTCAATTTATGTCCTAAAAAGTGGGTTTTCTTTTTTTCATTTTCCCATATAATTATTCATATTAATAAAATAAAGTTATTTAATGAGGGCATATTAGTATTAAAAAATTCCTTAATAATCGTGTAATTATTCAAAAGGATATTTTTTACAAAACGAAGGGAATATTAAGCTTTATGATATGATCATAGATAATAACAATGTAAAATGTCTCCTATGTAACCATCGTGCTGAAACAAATGATCATTTACTGCTGAATTGTTTGTTTATATAAAATATACCCAGGATAAGCAACTATTACAATAGCAAATTTGAAATTGTCATTCAAGAGAATTAGAAAAATCTATTAAATTAACCATTTATAAACACTCAAAAAAATTAAAACTATGAATAATTTATAACAAAAGAAACTTGGTGATAAGATTTAAAGCCAAAAAAACTCAACAGTTCATGTCTTCGAAAAAGAAATTTGATTTTGTGAGCAAATGGCCCTCATTTTTTCAAAGGTTGATGTCGTCTTCATTCAAATAACCTTCACTAAATTCCAACATCACACGCTTAGAAAGCTACATTGGAAGCTCATTTTTCAAAAGAAAAAGATGGGTGATAACGACATTTTAACATCATCGATTAGATTAGATACATGATGCCAATTTTGACCCAACAAAAAAAAAAGATACGTGATGCCAATAACAATATAACATGGTTGGTGCTTGAGCATAGCCAAAATAGGCACAAGTCTAGGTTTACAATAAACACTATACTATTACTAATTTATTCTTCCAAATAAGCTCATCAACAAAAAATAATATATTAATAAAATCTTACAATATGACTATTAAAAAAAATATTTGTGTGGATATGTTTCTTGAGTGTGAATCATGTGGGACATAAAAATTGTATAATATGAGGCTCACTATTGATCGTTGAATTCTACGGTCCTTATTAAAAGTACATATCGTAAGAGTGTCAAAAGTGCATTCAAATTAGAAATGCACTTTTGATACTATACGAAACACTTTTAATACTTTACGATGCATCGTAATATTGTCCATTTAGAAGTTCACTTTTGAGGCCTTATGATGCATTTTTTATGCTTTACAATGTACGTTTATTTGTCGCATATTCGCACAGAACATTTAATCTACGTGAGATACAAACATATGCTTTATAACCCACTCTAATTTTTGCCTACAACTTCCTCATAGTCAATTTAATCAGCAATTTTGAGTAAAATGCTAATTTCAAGTCCCAAACCACTCTCAATTAGACTTCCTCAGAGTCATTCATTATTGGGCGTTACACTGTATGTATATAGAAAGGAATCTCAACTTATCAAATACGGAGTACTAGAAGGTTAAAGATTCGTACAAATATATTTAGGTCCACTAGGCCCACCGTAGATTAATTACTTCTTAACGGGGATTGCAAGTAGTGGCTTGGCCTTTTGTATTGTAATACCAAACTTGTCATTCATATCAACGTCTTCTCCCTTCATCCCATTTGCAAGCTTCCAATCAAAGACATGGAGAAGACTAGCCAACAAAATATGCAACATCCTATACGCCAATGGCAATCCCGGGCAAATCCTTCTCCCCGCTCCGAACGGAATGAGCTCGAAATCAAGCCCTTTCATGTCAATCTCACCGCGCTCCAAGAACCTCTCGGGCAAGAACTCGGTTGGGTTCTTCCAGGTCTTGGGGTCTCGCCCGATAGCCCAACAATTGACTAGCACTTGGGTGTCTTTGCGTATGTGGTAGCCACGGAATTGTACGTCGTCGTTGGCCTTATGAGGCACCAACATCGGTATAGGTGGGTGGAGCCGGAGTGTCTCCTTCACTATTGCTTGCAAGTAAGGCAGCCTTTCGATGTCGGATTCTTGGACTGATGATGAAGCTTGTTTGTTGAGAATTACCTCGTTGAGCTCGGCTTGAGCTTTTGCCATTTTTGATGGGTTGCAGAGTAGCTCTGTCATTGCCCATTCAAGTGTGCTCGAGGTTGTATCGGATCCTGCAACAAAGAAATCCTGCATAGGAATATATTAATTGTTAGCAAGTGTTAGAATGTCTATCCCACATCTGAAAGTTGGGACTTAGGTGGACTATTATATAACTCAACAGATTACTCTTCCTATTGCCAATTGGTTTTAAGATGGAACCCCGCTGAGCTAATATAAAGTAACTAATATAAAATAAGAGCTATCTCCTCTAATCTTTATATACCAAAAGGAGATGTTTGATATCATCAAGACTGAGATCAGAGCCATCGTCTTTATTCATTCTAAGAAGTGTATCCAACACGTCGGCATCAACACGCGAACGATATTGTCCATTAGCAGACATCCTTTGGTTGATCATATCATCAAACACCACAAACAATTTGGAGCAATGAGTCGCAAATTCTCGCCTTATGCCAAGAGGATCAAAGTAACCAAGCACCGGGAAAAAGTCAGCCAAATTAGGCTTCCCGGCGCACTCCATTATACCACGAAAAACATCCCTAAACTCCTGAGACGACGCAGCCTTGTACCCAACCAAATCCTTAGAGAAAAACGTACTCGACAACAAATTAAGCGACGTTGTGAATGCAACGTGACCAATATCCACAACGTCACCATCCCTACAACACTCGCTCACATGCTCCATAAGCTCACACACTTTCTTCTGGCGGAGTGGTTGGCTTTCGTTCAAGCATTTCGCGGAGAAGAGCTTAATAACGGCCAATTTTCGTAGGCTTCGCCATTTGGGTGAGACGGGCAACCAAACCATGGAATGGAGGTTATGGTTGAGTCCTCTTAGAGCATCGGGCACTTGGCGGCTTGAGAAGGCCAAGTCATGCTTTGTAAAAACCTCTCTTGCCATGTCAGCCGACGACACGATTAGAGTGTTGGTCATGCCTAGCTTGAGATGCATCAGAGGGCCATGGATTCTTGAGAGGTCAGCCAAAGCATTGTGAGGCTTGTCAGTGAGTTGAAAGATGTTGCCAAAAATTGGAAGTGGTTTTGGGCCAGGAGGAAGGTTGTTCAACTTGCTATTTCTATGGATTGATGAAAAGATTAGCTTTAGAATGAAGAGAGATAGACAAAAGGGCAATATCAGTAGAATTGAATTTTCCATTGTGTTTGAGATGTGTTGAGAGTGCTTTGGGGTTAAGATATATGTACCCCAAAGCCACTATATATTATAATGAGATTGTGTGAATTAATACGTATTTATGTTTTTAAATTGTACATTTTTTATGATTATTCAAATTAAAAATATCTCCGTATGGGCCAAGATATATAGATGAAGATGACTGACTACTTGGATATATATGCATCCAACGACAAATACTTGGATATGCATTAGAGTCGAGTAGTGGACCACGTACACTGCGTGTTATATCTTCAACTCATCTACTCTAATACATTAATAAACAGAATCCAAATCTGTTGTAAAATTTGCTCCACGTGACATATTTAAATAAATTAATTTAAAATTATATATTAATAAATTTTGTAACAACTTATAGTATTCTTGCTATATATACTAAATAGATAACATGTTTATATAATTTTTATGCATACAATTTTCTATCTTTGGATTATGTATTAGTTTACTACAATGGATAACATATTTATATAATAATTTTTATATACATAAATTTCTATGAGATTTTTCCATATTAACTTAATATTTTTTATCTCTTAATAAGATTTAGAGTCTTAATATATTTTTTTTTATATTTTAACAAGGCTTGAGCTCCAAGTATAAAATTTATATGTATATAATAATATAATTTTAAATAATAAATTTTGTTATGTTGATATACTTTTACTTTGAGAAAAAGATATAATTTTTGTTGATGACTAAGATTATATGTAAATGTCAAAAAATAAATAAAAATTCGAATTTTAATTTCAATTAGTAATATTAGTTTTCTTTATCTTTTTATGCATTTTTATTACAGTTTTTTGCTAAATCAAAGTTTGATAAAAAAAATAGAAAATATACCAATCTTAATGAATACTTGCTTAAATTGAATTTTGATAAAAATTTACATTGTTTTTATCTTAATTTTCTTTTTATTTTATTTATGTAAATATAGAATAATTTTTATCTAGCTCCACCTTACATTTAATATTTTCTTATCTCTATGTTTTTTTGTAATTTAATATGGATGATAGATTTATTAATAGATTGAATTTTGTATTTTTCATATACATTAATTTTCTTTATATTTTATTTCTTTGTTATGTAAATTTAGTAGGGAAAACAACTTTATAGATGGATTGAATTTTGCAAAATAATACATAGATAATTTTCTCTATATTTTATCTCTTAAATCAAGGACAATGTTCTCTTCTATACTAATCTTTATATTGTATTTTTCATATTTACAAACATTCTTATTATTATAGAGTAAACGATAAGAAATCTAATATATAATTTTAATAAATTAACTTTAAAAAAATATTTTAGTAAATTATATTATGCTTTGTAGATAACATATCCTAATTATTATTACCTTTAGAAAAACAATTTAAGTATTTTATACATATTAGTGTCTAAAAAAATAAGAAAATATTTTTTAAAAAGATTCAATAAAAAGAAAAATCAATACTTTAATAATTTCAATCTAAATTTGGAAAAGATCTCCACAAATAATGGAAAAATATTTAAAAATATATTCAATTAAAATATGTAGTACAATCTAAAAAAATAATTTGTCTATTGCATAATTTATTATGATATTATATAAATATATTTAGTATTTTAAATTAATATCGTAAAATTTTATAGTTTTTAGTAAAATTATCCCGTGAATATCATGGGACTTCAACTAGTTAAATATTACGTTTAAAAGAAAATTATAACATGGCATTTAAAAGTTCGTTGTTAATATAATTAACTCAAAAGTATTATAGAATTGTATTTTTTTTTTCTCTCGCGCCTGGTTCACCCGTACGGGCTACGTCCAGACCGGGGTACTGAATGGGATTACGGCAGACCCCTCCCAACGACATTGTGGGGAATCGAACACACGGTTCGTCCTACCAAGCGTAGCCCCAACGCCACTACGCCAATGCACCGTTGGTATTATAGAATTGTATTTGCATTCTACACTTGAGTATTAACTACTCCGTAATACTCTCCATTTTAAATTTAGTTAGTCTTTTAGGCTCAATAAGTTGTCTAATTCTATTTGGCCTTCTAGCTGTTTTGTTCAATAATTTTTAATTTTATCCTCAATTAATTTCTAGTTCATTGAATGCAATAATTAGGTTAGAATAAAAAAGAGAATTAATTATATTTATTGATGATTAATACGAGTATTTTAGTAAGAATATATAGTGCTTGTCTTAATATTTGTAAAAAATGCTTAAAAGACAGATAGACCTAGACAGAGGGAGTATCTAAATATTATATTATCATTTACCAACATAATCATCAATATATATCTTTTATATCTGAAATAGTTAAGCATGGTTTTATAATTTAGATTTTATATTTGAAATAGGCTAGTTCGAATGTTCTTTTACGGTTTGTTTGAGCCACCTCTATATATGCTTGCTAGAACTATCGTAATTCTAACGTCCAGTTTAATGATGTCAATGTATTTAGTCAAGAACACTACTTCCATTCTATCCCTCTTCCCCTGTCCTTGATTCTGCCTCGTCCCGCCCTCAGTCACCTGAGCACAAGAGGCCAACGGACCATCTTTCAGTGGTTCTTACTTATCTCGGTTACTCATCGAAGAAGATCAGGGCACCTCGATCCCGGATCCTGGCGGATCATGACCCGACCCCCTTGGGCTGCTATCAAGGTGCATACAATAAACAATCAAATTAATTTTTTTTTGACCTTGTGTTGGGTTGTTGTCGTACTAGGATGTTGTTGTTCCTCCTGGGTCTATCGAGCACACTTCCCATGTTGTGTCAGGGCAGGAATGTCGCTTGGACCTCAAGATTCCATTCCAGGAGGACTATACGAGGTCAATATTTTAATAAACTTTAAAGTTTAATTTAAAAAAACTTAGAAAAGAACAATTTAGGAAAAAAATACTTAAAATTAGAAAGTTTGGGCTAGGTTGAAAACAAACCAAATATGAGGGAGCAGTGTTCTACATAATGCTAGGTGGATCCTAGGCGGATAGGGACTGTCTAGTGCTTAGATGATTTAAACGGGTGGATTAGACGGACTCCTAAATGAGTTGGAAGGCTAGACAGGCTAGCACCTTTCAATGCCTAGGCGGGACTTAGACGGAGCTAGATGGGGATTTTTAGAACAATGTAAGGGAGACACATGACATTAGCAAAAAAAATGGGGAAGCCTCATTCTGATTTTGGTTTTCGTATCATAGATCTTGATTCGCGCTTTATGACATTTTGGAGTCAATATTCACAATGCAATTCATCCAACGATAAACAAAACCTAATCCGAATAGTGCCATGATATTTTTACTATTTTTATTCTCTTCACTTACACCTTAGACTTTCTCTTAGTCTAATGAGGCTCAGGCGCCGATTTGTCAACATGGTTCTTAGAAAAAGACGAAATGCTTACCTTTTTTTAAAATTTTAATTAGAGATTATCGCCAGGACCAAAGCCTCACCTTTTGAGTTCAAAAACACATTCAAAACAAGTAAATGCTTTTGTTGAATAATGCACATGTAAAACTTTCCATCCATGCCATTTATATACACAATAGTGCAGTTTATGCTTTTACTTTTTGACCTGTGAACAAGAAATATTCGAACAAAAGATCTCCCACTAGCTATGCAATATGACTAGAGTATTTGAATACACAGTTTAATTGTATTGTTGTTACACAAAGACTGAACAATAGATCTAAAAGCTAGAATATCAATCATCTAATAACTAAACCATATAATTTAGTTTTAGCAAGTGTTCCAATAGTGAATTTCTGTGTATATATTGTGAATTTATGATCGAGCTTTTTGCCACATTCTCCAGCACAATGGTGTTTACCAAACAAACGGACTCAAAAGATGCATTACCACTTGTCGCCTTACTATCTTATAATCTTTTTTTAAGTTTCAAAGAGGAAATTGAATTGGAAAAAAACACATTAATGGAGCTAAGAAGCACATTAATGAAATTTGAGGCCAAGGTTGTTCTTGTGCCTTGCCAACAAAAAAAGTCGCTCACTTCTCCTTCAACAACTTGTATCTCATCAATTATGGGTTTGTTTAGATCACAAACTATAATGCATTGTCTTGCATTATAATACATGATCTTATATTATAATGCATTATATGCCTGAGCAGGAAGAATGAAAGCGAATTCATCCCATCTGCAACTAACATCTTGCTAATACTATGTCGCTTCTTAGCTTATTCCTCTTCCTGGATTGTATATGCTACCAAAATAAGTTTGTTCTTCCATCAACAATATATGGTTGATCTCAAATAACACCCTTTTGTATTTAACAACCCCATTCCATAATTTAGACACAATCCTTGAGATTGTGTGTGATTTTATATAAATTGATCGCCCCATATATAGATAAATTGCTAGTAGCTGTTTTGGGCATAATAACAAGTAACACGTAATCTGCTAAAATGAGGGGATCTTAACCAACAAGAAGTCAAAGCGCGTTAGTTTCTTATTACGAATTAAATCAAAACTAAAGACGTAACTGTAAGTCGCAAAGCAATAGAATAGAATAACAGGATAAGTAGTAGCTAGAGCGCATCAAAATCACGATGTTATCAGAATATAATTTGAACAAAAGGATCGGAAGATTGATGTGAACAAAGATTGTGGTAAATATGGATGACAGTAAACAAGGATTGCTAGACTATTTTTCCTTCGTCTTCGAACGTCCTCTCCTCCTCTTCGGCCTATGCTTTTATAGTCCCTTTCCCTTTCTCGACCGTTGACGCATCATCCGCTCTCCTTCCAATCCCGCTAATATCACTTTCTATCATTAATGCCGTAGCCGTTTCTTCTCCGAAGATCTCGTTCGGCCGTTTAATCCCCACGATTGATCGTGCCTTCACCATTCAATCCCAAGAGCTCACCAAATCTCCGCTTCTATTTACCGGACTTGGGCCTTGCCTAATTTGGGCTCAGTTATGGGGGGCCAACAATACCCCCCAAAAAACCCGGGAAAAATTCCCTCCCAATTTTCACTAGGTTTTTTTAGCTTGTCTCGGAAGTTGTAGCGCATCATGACACGTCTCATTGGCCCTTATTTAAGGATGGTTTGATAACTTATTGCAACCCCAACTGTGCTTCTCGATCATCAGGTACATCCCCTTTTCCCCGATTCTTCGTCTTTTGCTTTTCTTTCTTCCTTCTCCATGGCGAACTCTGGTTCTTCTTCGACGTCTCTTTCCCGTTGTTACGAACCTTCCGATCCTCCTTCCCTCATTCCATCCAAAATCCTTACTCCCTATCATCAGAGAAACAGTACCTTTGAGGAGCCTAGGTCTTTTTCTTTTTTTGTCGGGTTTCCAGCCTCAACGGAATTTTTTCTTCCTCCCTCTGGTATTTGGGCTGACTTCTACAATGACGATTGGGTGTGTTTATACGAGTACCCCTTTCGCATTGGACACCGTTTCCCTTTTTCTCCTCTCGTGATTGACTTTCTTGCCACTCTTAATGTGTCACCCGGGAAAATTCTCCCCCAAGTTTGACGGCTTCTCTTATCTGTTGATCAATTATGCCCATCTCATGACATCCTATTCAAAGTTGTCGACTTTCTTTGCAATTATCGCCTTTCAAAAAGTGGTCCTGGCCGTTTCACTCTAAAAACCTTAAAGAACAAGTCTGACATGATCTTTAACATGTCGAAGTCAGACCGTGGTTGGGCTGACAAATTTTTCTTTGTAAAACCGTCTTCCTTGGAAATTGATACTTCTTTCCTGAAACCCCGTTAGCGATCGTCAGGTAGTGTTTCCCCTGTTTGCTCATCTTTCTTCTTCTTGACAACATTAACCTATGAGCATGTTTTGCTTTTGATGTAGTCAATCATGCCTCGCTCCATCCTTGTAAGGTGTCGGCTCAAATCATTTCTCGCATAGAAGCTTTATCGCTGGAGGAAAGGTCTTACCCGAAGTTGGTGAGAGCATGCTCTGTTGACTCCGAGGATACTGAGATGTCAACTAAGTGAAAATATCCTTCTTACCTAGTGAATATTGATACTCTCATTTCTTATAATTACGTGTTTCTGCATGTTGCTTAGGCTCAAGGACTACTCATTCCACTACTGCACTGTCAACCTTGGAGAGAGTCGAGGCTCGGAAGAAGAGAAAGGCCGAATTAGCTTCCACTGCAGACACATCTTTAGTGGTAGCCCTTCCTCCGAAAGTTGTTGATGCCACTCCTAAGACTTCCTCATCAAAGAAAAATGCTACCTCTTGCCTAACTGACCATCTTGGTACCATGATGTCGCTGGATTTGGCGGCGGAGAAGTGCTTGAGTTCCTTGATACCTCTCCACGTGAATTGTTCCCACGGTGCAAAAAGTCGCTCTTCTAGGCCAGAATTTTTTGGCGAAATGTTAGCTGCCCAATGGCAGGTATGTTTACTGGCTATCAATAACTTGTCATACTCTAGTTTGCACATTCTGCTCTTTGCTCGTGATATAACACGTTAACATTTTCCAGGGCCTTCAACTTACGCTTTCGGCTTTTGAAGCCTTCAAGGATTACCCTGGTCAACTGGCCAGAGCAAAATCAGCACGTAGCTTGAGAAGGATAGAAGCAGTATCTTGGGACAGGAAAAGAGTGCTTTAGAGAAGAAAGTTAAAGAACTGTCGGATGCTCTCGAGAAGGCCTCCAGGATCTCCAAGGAGTGGGAATAGAGATTCAATGTCGCCTCAAGAAAGGAATCCGCTCTCGCAAAAGAGATCGAAGATACTACTGACTATTGGTCGCTTAGGGCTCGTGTGGAGACGATAGAGGAGTTTGTCAAAGGAAAACATACCTCATGGGATGTTGTAAAGGAAAGAGAGCAATTTGAGAGTCTGTTCTCTGACGAAGTGGTTGCAGCCAAGAAATCCTCGATAGTAGACGATATTGCTCAAGTTGCCAAGGAGGTAGACCAGGTGGAACTCGTGGAGAACCAGAAGGCTTCCGAAGATGTTGCTAAGGAGTAATCTCATTACTCCTGTTTATGAATTTTAAGGAATTTTGGTACCCCCGGTGTGTTGGGGTTTTAAAACATTAACTTTTTTGGGGCCGCTTGTTTTAGGGCCGTTTGTGTGGACAAACTTTTTAACCCTCTACGTCATGCCTTTAGGGTCTTTTGTGAATGTTGTTTTATGTTTGCATTGTATTTTTTTTGTCTATCTGTTTTGCAGGTGATACAGGTTTTTGAAGTTTTCTTCTATTGGATGAAGACCAACGCGTTTGGTAAGAATATCGTTAGTTGTGTTTGACTAAGTCATGTTGTGATAGCGCTTTTGCAAAATATGTTAAGAGAGAACGAAACATGTAGTAGGATTAAATGTAAAGATGTAAGATACTCGTGTTTTATTAATAAAATCTAAACTGTTTGCACAAGTATCTTTGTTGTGTTAGACTCCTCTTGCTCTAGAGTCGTTAACATGTTCTTCTCGTCTCTTGCATGTCGTGACTAGTCATTGTGTGCACACCGTTTGCCTGATTGTAAGGCGAGGGCCTTTGTTTTGGCCTATAACGTCACAAGGCGTCCCTTGTTAGTTTTATAGTGTTGTTGTTCCGCGCGTGTGAAATGATATAAATGAATTTGATAAGCAAGATCAAGTAACAATAGTAGCTCATCCTTGTTCATAGTGGGCCAATAGTAGCTCATCCTGCTTGCCTTCTTCGCCAAGTTGCGACCCTCTGTGTGATTTCCGCATTCCCCATCATGTATATCTCGCAACACCTTCTGTACTTCTTCTTCTTTCACGCATCGTGTGTACAGTCCTGATGACATCCACTTGAACAAGATGTTATCCTTAATGGCGAAAGTAGAAGCTTTTACCTTAAGTCGTCGAGCTTCTTCTTTGTCATTCGGCAGAACACCATCTCGCAACCATTTTAAGTAAGGTGTTACCCATAAAGTAATCGCATCAGAATCCCGAACCTCGAATATGTCTGCTTCTTTTTCTATGGTAGGTGCATCTAGATATACGAACGATATCTTATCATACTCTCTTGGGCCAATCGCGGATCTGAGATTTGCTAAGGTGTCGGCTTGCGCATTAGCATCTCGAGGTACTTGCTTTATCTTGAACTGCGTAAAGTCTTTGATAATGTCTTGAACTCTCTCCAAGTACGCCTTCATTTTCGAATCCCTGGTAACAAACGAATTCGTGAATTGATTGACAATAAGCAACAAATCACATATTACCTCGATTTCTTGAACATTCAAGTCCTTGGCAATAAGTAATCATGCGATGAGTGCCTTGTATTCTGCTTCATTATTGGTAGCTTTGAACGTGCATCGAACAACCTGGGTTATCCTATCCCCCTGTGGCGACTTCAGGACTACCCCCAGCCCTACGCCTACTTGATTTGACGCTCCATCGATGTGCATAATCCATTTTCCGTTGCTCATTGACCTTGATACCTGTAATATTTCTTGATTTTCTCCTTCTGGCAAGGTAGGAGTGAAGTCAGCCACAAAATTTGCCAAAGCTTGAGACTTCAATGTTGTTCGTGGCTCGTAAGTGATATCATACCCGTTGAGGTGAATCAACCAACTCATCAAACGACCTGATAGCTCTGGTTTTGACATAATACTCTTCATTGGAAAGTTAGTCCTCACAGTAATAGAATGACTCTCAAAATAAGGTTGTAACTTGATAGAGGCCATTACCAAAGATAATACGAGTTTTTTGGCGGGTGAGTACCTGGTCTCCGCATCAAGTGGAGTTTTACTTACATAGTAGATGGGTAACTGGTTTCCATCTTCTTCTCGAACCAAAGCGGCACTTACGACTGCCTCTGTGACTGCCAGGTAGATGTACAACATTTCTCCTGTCTTGGGCTTGGATAATATCTGTGGATGGGATAGATACTCCTTCAACTCTTTGAAGGCTTCTTCAAGTGTTTTTGTCCACATGAACGACTTGTTTTTCTTCAAGATGTCGTAAAATAACTTGTTTCGGTATGATGACCTGGATATGAACTGGTTGAGTGTTGCTACTCGTCTTGTCAACTTCTGAACGTCTTTGATGCATCTTGCTGATTACAACTCCATTATTGCCTTGATTTGATCCGGACTTGCTTCGATTCTTCTCTACGTCACTATGTAACCCAAGAAGTTTCCTGACGTAACTCCAAAGGAGCACTTGGTTGGGTTCAACTTCATCCGATAACTTCGTAGAATCTGAAATGCATCTTCCAAATGTCGGATGTGAACTTTCGCCTTCAAAGATTTGAATAGCATGTCGTCTATGTACACTTCCACCATATCCCCCAGTTTTTCCTGAAACATCTTATTAACCAATCTCTGATAAGTAGCACCTGCGTTTTTTAATCCGAAGGGCATAACTTTGTAACAATATGTCCCTTGATTTGTTACAAATGCAATTTTTTCTTGGTGGTCAGGATGCATCATTTATCTGATGGTACCCACTAAATGCGTCCATGAAAGTCAAAGGCTCATGTCCTACCGTCACATCCACCATTGCGTCAATATGAGGCAACGAGAATGAATCTTTGGGATACGCTTTGTTCAAATCAATAAAGTCGACGCAAACGCGCCACTTATCATTTTTCTTTTTTACGACAACCACGTTTGCTAACCAATCAGGATATTTTACTTCTCTAATTTTTCCAGATTCAAGTAGAGATTTTACCTCATCGTTTATTACCTAATTTCGTTTAGGCGCGAACTTACACCTTTTCTATTTAACTAGTGGGATTTTTGATGTGATGGTTTCCCACACACTCGCAAGAATACGAGATCTATTGTAGTAGTAGATCAGGATCGAATCACGGGGATTATTTTTGTTTTAGTAAATTCTAGAAACAAGTTCCTAAGCCAAATATAATGATTTTTGGTATAATTCTAACTACGAAAAACAAACAAAACAAGTAAATAATAAGAATGAAAAGTATATGATAAAGCAAAGTTCTAAGGCAAGGAATCGCCACAACTTTGATCCACGAAGTTCGAATCTCACTTTTACCTAAACTGAGTTGGATATTTTGTTATGAAGGTTATTGTCTAAAGTCATAAATTAACTTTTCTCAAAGTTTAACTTAATGCACTTCTATCAAATTAAGAACCCACTCTCGTGATGAAACAAAACCGATAGAAACCCTTTAAGTACTTAGAAATTTAGATGGTAAACCAAACTTGCCCCACTCTCGTGATGCATCAAACTTGACTCAAACACCTTGAAGTTCTATGACAATTAACCACATGAGAAATTAATCTCAAGTTCAATTCTAGTTTTTCCAAATAGATAGAACCACCTCTCGATGCGCTCTCTCTATTTTGTTTACTTACTTAGACTACCACCTCTCGATGCGCAACCTAAATAAGACTCTAACAAGTTTAAACCTAATAGATTAAGTCCCTAGAATCAAATCATATTAGTTTCCAACTCAATTCAAGCAAAAGGTATTGAATCTAATCCGCTTCACATCGTTGGGATCAACCAAACCCTAGAACTATAGAGTTTAGCCTAGCATAATTAAATTCATGATCAAAGCAATAAATTCAAACATGGAATAAGAATAATAACAATAATTGAAAGAGAAACTTACTTGAAATTCAATTGAAAGAACAATTAGATCCAAAGTGCATAACAATCTCCAAAGCGAAATAGCGTAGAAATAAAACCCGAGGAATTGTCTCTTCTCTTTCTTCTAATTAGAAAATAATAATAATGCATCAAAAGTCCCCCTAAAAGTGGAATCTAAAGAGTATTTATATTAAAGCCTAAAAATATCCAAAAATATAACATAAAAGATAGCCCCTCGCGCAAGAAAACAAGTGACTCGCAGCTGCCTGTCCGCCGTCTCGACCGAGACGAGCACCGTCTCGACCGAGACCGTAACTCTCCTCTTCTTCTCGTCTCTGCCTTCATCTCTGGCTTGTTGGCTCGTCTCTGGCACCTCTTTAACCTCATATTCTCGTCCCATGAGCATCTCCAAAGGCTTGTTTCACCTCTCTTGGACTCTTCTAATATCATTAAACTCCTTAGCCATCTTTAAGACCCGAAAACATCTCTAAAAACCTGAAAATGCAAACAAAGCTTGTGTAGACATCCATACTACGAATAATACTAGAAATCAACACAAAATGCAAAACCTGAGCTAGAAAATGATGAAATCTTATCCTAAATGCTTATGAAAAACCATGCAAAACTAGATGACATCAAAATACCCCATACTTAGACTTTGCTTGTCCTCAAGCAAAACTTAAAATTAAACCACAAGTGCAAGAAAGGATATTTTGCCTCAACTTGTTCAAATCCTCATAATCATGCTAATTAAAAGATCAAAGACAAGTGCCATCATAGCATATTCATTATTATCAATAAGACATGCCCTTCTTAGTCCCTAGACCTCACAAGGATAATTGTGTTTCACTCACTCTCAATGTGTTTAGGGTAATCAATAAACGCTCAAGTCTTAACTTTGAAAACCATCTACCATATGCTTGCATCAGAGTCCTAAATCTCCACCACTTGGGACAATGCACATGACATAAATCAAGAGGTCTTTTATTAGGTTGTAATGGGGCCAAGGTAAGAGAAAAGGGTAGGGAATAATTTGGTCTTGTGGTGCTAAATCCGGGAAAGAGGAATCTAACCAAATCCAACAACACACCAAGCTTAGCTTTTCTTCACTTTCTCTCCTTTAACACCTTCTCATTAGAAAACTTCAACTCCATTAACAACTTTATTTATTCAAACTCTTTCTTTTTTTTTTCTTTTTTTTATTGCTTTTCTCTTTTCTTTTCTTTTTTTACTTACAACTTGCTTTATTGCTAACAATCACCTCCAATACCAAAACATACAACTTCTTCAAGCTTGACTCACACTTAGCAAATTTAATCAAATATCCTAATTCCCGGATGGGTAGAAGGCTAAAAATAGGCTCGGGATGCTTTTGTGGAACTTCAAAAATAATATCTAACACAACAAAGTCTACAGGCACATAAAATTTTCCAACACGAATTGGAATATCTTCAAGTATACCTGCAGGGTGAGCAATAGATCTATCCGCCATATAAAGTTGCATTTTCACAGGCCTTAATTCCTTCATGCCGATTTTTTCACAAATAGATAGTGGAAGTAAACTAACACTAGCTCCTAAATCACATAAGGCATTATAAGAATAAGCACCCACATTAATAGGTATACAGAAACTACCTGGATCTTGGAGCTTTGGTGGGAGCTTGTTTTGAATCAAGGCATTGCACTCCCGGTTCATGGACACCATATGACACTCATCAAGCTTCCTCTTGTTGGAGAGGATCTCCTTCAAGAACTTCACATAAGAGGGAATCTCCTTTAAAGCATCAGTGAATGGAATGTTGATATGCAATTTCTTCAATACTTCAAGGAAATTCCCATACTTCTTCTCTAGCAAAGCTTGATTCTTCCTTTGGGGAAATGGGAGTGGAGGAACATAAGGAGGTGGTGGCACATATGGAACCATCTTCTCCTTGGCGGAATTTGAAGGCGTCCCGTCTTCTTCAACCGGGCCATCCGGTTTTGTTGTCTCCTTAGCTTTCATAGGCTCCTTTTCATTTTCATGTAATTGCTTGCCATTCCTCAAGGACACCGCTGAAATTTGGCCTTTCGGGTTCTCTATGGGGTGGGCTGGTAGAGTACCCAAAGGTCTAGGAGCATTGGCGGCATTTTGAGCCACTTGAGTTTCTGTCATCTTTTGTGCTTGCTCAAGAGCTTGCACCTTATTAGAAAGTGCTTTCATTTCAGCCATCATATTCTCCATAGCAATCAACTCAGGAGATTTCTTAGGACCCACAGGTGGAACAGGAGGGGGCCTAGCTTGATAGCCCGAAAAATTGCCTTGATAGCCAGGAGGAGGGCCATCTCTAGCCCCATAAGGAGCTTGATATGCAGCTGGATTTTGAAATTGAGGTTGAGAAGTTGAAGAAGCGTTATTTCCGTACCTCAGATTTGGATGATTCCTCCACCCTGGATTGTAGGTGGGCCAATAAGGATCATTCTTCTGGTTTGGATATGGAGCCCGATAGCCATCTTTAACATAACTAGCTTCTTCAGTAGGAACCTCCACAGTTTGAGCCATATAAAGTTGACAAGTAAAAGCGGTATGGTTGGGAACACCACACATTTGACAAACAACCTTTGGAGTTGACGGTTCAGTCGGGCTTAATTTTGACATGTTCATCTCACCAACTTGTTTCCTCAGTTGTGTGATCTCATGTATAAGAGCACTATTTTGAGCCTCCTTGTGAACACTAGAATCAACCTCATATAATCCCATACTCTTCTTAGCAATAGAGGAAGAAGAAGAGCGAGCATTGGAAAACCGTTGAGCATGGAGGGCGGTCTTCTCAATTAGAGCCCAAGCATCATCAATTGGCATCTCCATAAAATTGCCCGATGAAGATGTATCAATATGTAGTCTTGTAGCATCATCAATGGCACTGTAGAAAATTTGGAGAAGCACATACTTAGAGAACCCATGATGAGGACATTGAATTAGGAAGTCTTTGAACCTCTCCCATGCTTCAAAATAAGTTTCACCAGGAGCCATAGAAAATGAGCTTATTTGAGATCTCATCTCAGCAGTCTTTTTGGGAGGAAAGAATTTGGCCATAAAAGCCTCATAGAGCTCGTCCCATGTGGTGATAGAGTTCGCCGGAAGAGACCGGTACCACGTCTTCGCCTTGCCTGTAAGAGAAAAGTGAAAAGCAAGTAGACGCATAGCTTCCTTAGGAACATTATGAATATGCACTGTATTCATCAGCTCCAAGAAGGTTTCAATGTGCTGGTGGGGATTTTCAGAAGGCAGACCCCCAAACTGATTTGCCTGAATCATGTTGATCAAGCCAGACTTCAACTCAAAGTGTTGAGCTGTAACCTGTGGAAACACGACCCCAGAGATTGGGCCGCGATTGACGGGCATCATGTACTCGCCAAGAGTGGCGGGTTGTGGCGGAAGTCGAGCTCTCTCAGCTTCAGCTCGCTGATCGGCTTCCAATCGCTCAGCCTCACGTTGAGTGAAGCCTTCCAAACGGGCAGTCATATCAGCAATCATCTTCTGTAGAGCTTCCATAGCTTCGTCACGATCACCCATGTTATGTCTTTGAGCTTCTCGGGTTTCCCTTAATCTAGTGTGAAGAGATCGTTCAGGCTCGGGATCGGGATCGTGTAGTGGGTTGCTAGAACTTCTCCCTCTGCGCATACACTAAAGGAATCACCTAAAAACAAAGACAAAAAGAAACAAATCAAAAAAACAAAAGGGGACTTAGATGAACTAGTCTGTTAGAACCAACTAAAACTATCGATAATCCCCGACAACGGCGCCAAAACTTGATGTGATGGTTTCCCACACACTCGCAAGAATACGAGATCTATTGTAGTAGTAGATCAGGATCGAATCACGGGGATTATTTCTGTTTTAGTAAATTCTAGAAACAAGTTCCTAAGCCAAATATAATGATTTTTGGTATAATTTTAACTACGAAAAACAAACAAAGCAAGTAAATAATAAGAATGAAAAGTATATGATAAAGCAAAGTTCTAAGGCAAGGAATCACCACAACTTTGATCCACGGAGTTCGAATCTCACTTTTACCTAAACTGAGTTGGATATTTTGTTATGAAGGTTATTGTCTAAATTCATAAATTAAATTTTCTCAAAGTTTAACTTAATGTACTTCTATCAAATTAAGAACCCACTCTCGTGATGAAACAAAACCGATAGAAACCCTTTAAGTACTTAGAAATTTAGATGGTAAACCAAACTTGCCCCACTCTCGTGATGCATCAAACTTGACTCAAACACCTTGAAGTTCTATGACAATTAACCACATGAGAAATTAATCTCAAGTTCAATTCTAGTTTTTCCAAATAGATAAAACCACCTCTCGATGCGCAACCTAAATAAGACTCTAACAAGTTTAAACCTATTAGATTAAGTCCCTAGAATCAAATCATATTAGTTTCCAACTCAATTCAAGCAAAAGGTATTGAATCTAATCCGCTTCACATCGTTGGGATCAACCAAACCCTAGAACTATAGAGTTTAGCCTAGCATAATTAAATTCATGATCAAAGTAATAAACTCAAACATGGAATAAGAATAATAACAATAATTGAAAGAGAAACTTACTTGAAATTCAATTGAAAGAACAATTAGATCCAAAGTGCATAACAATCTCCAAAGCGAAATAGCGTAGAAATAAAACCCTAGGAATTGTCTCTTCTCTTTCTTCTAATTAGAAAATAATAATAATGCATCAAAAGTCCCCCTAAAAGTGGAATCTAAAGAGTATTTATATTAAAGCCTAAAAATATCCAAAAATATAACATAAAAGATAGCCCCTCGCGCAAGAAAACAAGTGACTCGCGGCTGCCTGTCCGCCATCTCGACCGAGACGAGCACTGTCTCGATCGAGACCGTAACTCTCCTCTTCTTCTCATCTCTGCCTTCATCTCTGGCTTGTTGGCTTGTCTCTGGGATCTCTTTAACCTCATATTCTCGTCCCATGAGCATCTCCAAAGGCTTGTTTCACCTCTCTTGGACTCTTCTAATATCATTAAACTCCTTAGCATCTTTAAGACCCGAAAACATCTCTAAAAACCTGAAAATGAAAACAAAGCTTGTGTAGACATCCATACTACGAAAAATACTAGAAATCAACACAAAATGCAAAACCTAAGCTAGAAAATGATGAAATCTTATCCTAAATGCTTATGAAAAACCATGCTAAACTAGATGACATCAATTTTTTGATTAACGTTGAGCGCGTGTGTGATCACATTTGGATCAATTCCCACCATATCTTCATTTGACCAGGCGAAGTAATCACTGTAAGACCGTAAGAACTCCACTAATTGCCCTCGTAGAGTTGGCTCCAAATCTGCCCCTATCCTGATTTTCCTGGACGGATCAAGTGGATCAAGGGCTACCTCTTCAAGTTCTGGTGTTTTCGGTTTCACGTAGTAAGTGGGAGTCTTACAGTCCTTTAATTGCTATTCCGACGACTTCTTTCCTGCCTTAATCTGCGGAGTTTTCGAAGTTGTTGCCCTCATGGTTACAGAATAACACTCCCTTGCTATCTTTTTTTCTCCCTTGATTTCTTGTATTCCCCATGGTGACATGAACTTCACACATTGATGATAGGTTGAAGGAATGGCCTTCATCCCGTGGATCCAGGGCATGCCCAAGATAACATTGAAAGGTGATGGACAATCAAGTACTTGAAATTTTACCTGGTAATTTACCCCATCCGCGATGGTGGGTAATGATATTTCCCCCAACGTGTTGCAAGATTTGCCGTTGAAGCCCACCAAAGTCGTAGACTTCTTGATGATGTCGTCCAAACCTAGGCCTAAACTGTACAAGGCATCTAACATAAGCAAATTAGTGGAACTTTCATTATCAACTAAAACTCGTTTAACAAGAAAGAAATGGCGTTGATCACGTTAAGACCCCTTCGAAAAGAGATTCTAGGCTCTTCTCTTCGGGTACCTTGCAATCCTCTTTGTTGTAGAATAGGTTACACAACAAACCTCGGATCCCCCAGTAATGACGTTGATCACTCCTATATACTTTGGAGGTGGTGGTGGACTGGTCTTCCCTTTGTTACGCTCTAGTTGGTCCCTTGATCTTTTTTATATTAAATCTTTGAGGTACCCCCTGCGTAACAACTCGCTTACCTCTTTCCTCAACGCGATACATTCGTCTGTCATGTGACCGTGATCGAAATGAAAATCACACCATCTGGATTTATCTTTTTGGTCTGAAGGTGTGTTACTTTTCCTAGACCACTTGACGGTATCTCTGATGTGAACCCCGTTGAAGGATTCACGAGAGGATCGATCTTGGACTCGTAAATGGTCTTCTCACGTCGGGTTTTGATAGGATTGAGCCGAATTAACGAATAGACTGGGTAGGGAAGAAGTGAAAGGATTTAAGAAGGTGGCTTCGTTTGATGGAAACCTGAAGAATATGGGACGAGAAGAGAATTGGGGTTGACGCTTTTATGAAGAGTTCTGGTGAAATCTCGACAGCATAACATTAATCAAACAAAGGTGACAAACAAAGGAGGGGGCGTGCCTCTTTTATAGAGGAAGGGGCACACAAACCCTAGTTTTCAACCTAGTGGCAAGGGCGACGCAAGGGGGAGGCACGCACGTGGCCCAAGAGGCAAGCCCAAGCCCAAAATTCATAAAAATAGAAATGACATAATGGAAAATGTTTCGGAAAGGAAATAATGCTAAAAATAGTAAGAAACATAGATAGGTCACGGTGGCCTAGTCGCGAGTGTCGCGACAAGGTCGTGACAAGGCGTCGGCGCGCCAAAGGCATGTCGCGACACGGTAGAGACGCGGCATGGCCTCAGCGTCGACGGGGCTGGTGCGCACCCTTACCTCGAGTGTCGAGGCTGAGGCGCACCAGAACCTCAAGTTCCCACGCCGGGGTGGCCCGGCGTGGCATGGTGCTCGGCGGTCGCGACTGGCACGGTGCCGAGGACGAGGTTCTCGGCACTGCGGTGCGATGCGTCGGGCTGGTGACTCGGCGCGCCTTCGATGGTGACGAGGCACGTGAAGAGGGGCGCGCCGGTGGATGCGCCGTTGCTAGCAAAGGCACGGGCGACGATGGACGCCGTTGCTCGAGTAATGGCACGGGTCCTGGCTCGAGTGATGGGTCCGTCGGAGCGCACGGACAAGTCTTCCTCCTCTTGGCTCGCCGTCAATGTGGGGCTCACATCACCCTTTCCCCCTTAGGTGGGAAACGTCCACGTTTCCTCGTCATGATACTCGGGATCTATGTAAGGAGAGAGATCCGAGACATTGAAGGAGGCGGAAACGTTGTACTTACCCGAGAGGTCGAGTATGTAAGAGTTGTCGTTGATGCGCCGGAGGACCTTGAAAGGACCGTCCCCTCGTGGGTGTAGCTTCGTCTTCCGTGCAGCGGGAAAACGTTCCTTCCGAAGATGGACCCACACCAAATCTCCGGGCTCAAAGATCAAAGCGCAACGTCCCTTGTTGCGTTGGGCCGCGTATTGATCCGAGCATTTCAGCAGCTGGGCCTTGGTGCGCTCATGTAGGCGTCGGATATGGTCGGCGCGGTTGGCCGCATCGACATGCTCCTCGGGCTGGAAAGGCAGCGGCACCAAGTCCATCTGGGTGCAAGGGTTGCGCCCGTAAACCACCTCGAAAGGGGTCATCTTCGTCGCAGAGTGAAAGGACCTGTTATATGCAAACTCAACATGGCAAAGTAAGTCCTCCCACCGACGTGGGTTTGCCTTGAGCATCGTCCGAAGAAGAGTGCCCAAGGTCCGATTGGTCACCTCAGTTTGACCATCGGTTTGGGGGTGATAAGCTGTAGAAAACAGGAGTCGTGTACCTAACTTCCCCAAAAGCGTTTTCCAAAAGTGCCTACAGAACTTAGTATCCCTATCACTAACGATAGTTCTAGGAATAACATGGAGCTTCACGACATGGTCAAAGAACAAATTTGCGATTTCCACCGCATTATTATTCCCTTTACATGCAATGAAGTGGGCCATCTTGGAAAACCGGTCCACGACTACAAAAATGGAATCTTTGCCACGTCTCGACATTGGGAGTCCCGTGATAAAATCCATAGAAAGATCTTTCCACGGGGCATCGGGGATTGGTAGGGGCGTGTAAAGTCCATGTGGTTCGGACCGAGACTTGGCTGTATGACACGGCACTTAACTTTGACAGTACTTGTTAACATCTTGAGCCATGTGAGGCCAGAAGAAATGCTCGCGAAGTGCTGCCAACGTTTTGGCTATGCCAAAGTGGCCTCGACCATCATGAGCCTCTTGGAGAAACAAGTGTCTCACCGATGAGGCCGGAATGCAAAGCTTCCCAGCACGGTAAAGATACCCATTGTCCAAGAAGAAGGACTCATGGATGCGAGAATGCTCGAGTTCTTTGATGATTGAGGAGAAGTACGGATCTGAGGCGTACAACTCCTTGATCATAGCAAATCCGAGCATCTTAGTATGCAATTGGGTTAACAGAATGTAACTTCTCGAGAGAGCGTCGGCGACGACGTTCTCTTTACCCTTTTTATGCGCAATGACGTAAGGAAACGTCTCCATGTACTCAACCCAACGAGCGTGGCGCCTATTTAGAGTCGTTTGACTCTTGAGATAAGCCAAGGCCGCGTGATCCGTATGAATTACGAACTCGCTTGGCCATAGATAGTGTTGCCACGTCTTAAGGACCAGAATAAGAGCGTAAAGCTCTTTATCATAGGTCGGATAATTAAGGGTAGCCCCTGCTAGCTTCTCGCTAAAGTAAGCGATAGGCCGTTGTTCTTGAAGGAGTACGTCGCCAATACCATAGTCGGAAGCGTCGCACTCGACCTCGAAGCGCTTGGAGAAGTCCGGCAATTGCAGGACCGGGGCTCGACACAAAGCATCTTTTAAGGCCTCGAAGGCGGCTTCGTGATACGGCATCCACTTTATTGTGGCGGCCTTCTTGGTTAAAGAATGGAGTGGCCCGACGATAGAACTGAAGTCCTTGACAAATCGCCTGTAGAAACCAGCTAACCCCAAAAAAGAACGAACCATCGTCGAGGTCGTTGGGGTTGGCAACTCACAGATGGCCCGGATTTTGTCAGAATCCACTCGTAGGCCATCCTTGGATACGACAAAACCAACAAAATTCGTCGTATCCGAGCAAAACACACACTTGTCCAAATTTACATACAAAGAGTGTTCGCGGAGGCAATCTAACACCTGCCTAAGGTGCCCCGCGTGAGAGTCCAAAGTCTTACTATAAACTAAAATGTCGTCAAAATACACGACGGCTTTTAAGACCGTGTTTGGTCTTAAAAGTCGTCTTCCACTCGTCCCCTTCTTGCATCCGAATCTGATGGTAGCCGCTCCTCAAATCGATCTTTGAAAACAACACGGCTCCATGTAACTCGTCCAGCATGTCGTCTAAGAGGGGAATCGGGTGACGGTATTTGATGGTGATTTGGTTGATGGCACGGTAGTCCACGCACATCCTCCAAGTCCCATCCTTCTTCGGAACTAAGATGACCGGAACCGCACACGGGCTAAGGGACTCTCGAACGTACCCCTTGTCCAAAAGAGATTGGACTTGGCGTTGAAGTTCTTGAGTTTCCTTAGGCGACACCCTATATGCAGCCTGGTTGGGCAACGAAGCGCCGGGAATCTATGTGATGCTCGATCCCCCGAATAGGTGGCAACCCGTCGGGGAGCTCGGCAGGCATAATATCCGAGAACTCCTGTAGCAAGTCTGAAATGGAGGGAGGTAATACATGTGTCTTATCATTCGAAATATTAAGTAAAGGACACAATAAAAAACAAGTAGTACTCCCCTCGATGTGTTTGACCACGGCGCGCCTACGGCATAGGAAGAGACGATCTTGCACTGAACCGAGAAGAGGGGGCTCGGTGTCCTCGCTCGTCCGAGGTGCGCCATGGGCGCCATGTGGCTGGCCAACAGACCCCTGCCAGTGGGGAAGAACGACACCTGGTGCGCCGCTGGAATGTGGCTGGATCGTGCCAGCGCCGTTGGGCAAGGCCGCTGCCGCGTTGCGGCGCGCTGTCGAGGACGCCGTCGGCGTCCGAGGCTCTTCCTTCAGCTTGTGTCGGCGTTTCTGGCTCGAATCCTCTTGAAATCCAGAATGCTTCATGTTCGAACCCGAAGTGCCTCCAGAACCCTCGCCATGGCCAGAAGTGCCGTTAGTGGTGGAATTCGGCGTTGGCGCGGCCGCAGCTTTGTCCCAAGCGTTTGCTTGTTGCCTTTCGGCCTCATCCTGCAGCACTTCACTAGGATACATGGGTAAGATGGTCACGCGTTTACCGTGGTAATTGAACATGTAAGTGTTCAACCGGCCATCGTAAATCACGTGACGGTCAAACTGCCATGGACGGCCAAGAAGGAGATGTGTGGCGTCCATGTCAGTGACATCAAACAAAATGGAATCGGAATAAACACCAATGGAAAAAGAAAGACTAACCTGTTTCATTATCCAATGGTCACCATCATTTGAAATCCAAGCAAGTTTGTAGGGCTTCGGATGGTCCGTTTGCGGCAACTTAAAGTGATCAACAACTTTTCTTGACAAAAAGTTCCCGCAGCTTCCGGAATCGATAATCACACTTAGGGAGACATTTTGTACCAAACACCGAGTACGGAAAATGTTTTCCCGTTGATCGGTTGGCACGACCTCCCTCATGCTAAGCGCTCGACGCGTCACTAGCAACAGTTTGTCAACGCCGGCGTCGATGTCCGATGGTGCGCAATATGCACCGTCTTCGATTGGCGCGACGTTGTCTTCTTCTGACTCATCCTCATCAACACTCTCGTATGCTGCGGATTGAGCCGAGAAAAGAACTCGCTTCGTGTTAGGGCAATAGCGTTTCAAGTGCCCTCGGCCACCACATTGATAACACTCGATGTCTCGAGTCCTTTGTGGGGGAGGGGCTACCTTGTCACGGTTGTGTCCCACCGAAGCACCCTTGGAGTCCGTCACATGGGTTCCTACCTTAGATTTTGCAAGAGAAGGAGGAACAAACTTGTTAGTACCTAAAGCGGACGGACTAGGGGAAGAATTGTACATTTGATATGTGGACGTCTTCGGCCTTTTGAATTGCGTGTAAAGCTCCATGGCCGTTTGTATCAAACGTCCCAAATCCTTGATCGGCAAGACAACCAAGCGATCTCGGATCCATTGATAGAGTCCCGCCACAAAGCGAGACCGCAACGCCCCCGGGGAAGCTCTTATGCCCGCCTTGAAGAATAAATCTTCGAGGTAAGCGAAGAACTCCTCCGGAGTCATGGATCCTTGACGTGCATCTTGGATCAAGATCCGAACCTTCTCCTTGTAGTCGGGTGGGATAAATTTCCTCTTCATGATGAATACAAGTTGATGCCACTCGCTTATGGGGGCTTTACCCTTTCGGGCCCAATCCGATTCGAATCGGTTCCACCACATACGAGCGACACCCTTGAAATGAAGGGTCACCACCTCGACTTTCTCGTGCTCCTCATAATGGCAATGCTTGATCACGTGTTCGGTTCCCTGCAGCCAAGAAATAAACTCATCAGGATTGTAATTGCCATAAAAATCCTCAAATTTTACCTTAACGTCGCGGCGTGATACATGCGCCAGACGTTCATTATCGGCGCGCCGATTGGCAGGTGGAGGCGGTGTGCTTCGGCGTCGGGGACCTCGGCCAAAGCCTCGGTTTGGACTGTCGCCATCGTCGCTGGGTTCGTCGTCTCCATTGTGCCGAGGGCGCCTCTGCTGCTCGCGGTCTCGGTTTTGGCGACGTCGATCCCCATAGCACCGAGGTCGTTCGTCGTTGTCACGGCGTTTGAGCCGATCATAGACCACGCGGTTCTCGGGCAACTTGGGTCTCGGAATCAAATCCCGATCCTGATCTATCCACTCCTCCAAATCATGGACCGGAGGGTGGTCAAATTCCTCCTCGGAATCCTCCTCGTACTCCGTTATAGAGAACTCAGAATCCGAAATTGGAGTTGTGGGACTTTGATGACCTCGATAATCATCGACATCGAAGTCATCGCGGTCTTTGTGTTGCTTTTTCTTAGGCGTCGGTGTGACCACCTTTTTCTTCTTTTTTTCTTGTTGATGTCGCCACTCCTCGGAGTCATACTCCTCATCGAAATGAACGTCAACAACATCGTCCGCCTGTTGAGCCTGATTAGTGGGTCGACTTTCCTTCATGGATTCCAACCGTTGGATCCCATTCGGGTTAGACGACTCAACCAATGGACCCTTGCCTTTCTCTAGCGTTGTTGCCCGCGGAACCGAGACGCCGTGTGGCGTTACGCTCGGGATCGCGTGCTGCGTGTGAATGGTCACGGCTGGTGGCGCCCTTTGCTGTGCAATAAACCTCGTCAACATGCCCTCCAAGGTGGAGAAGCGCGCCTCTAGTGCGGCTAGACCCGCAGCGGGCACAACGTCGGCCTGCGGCATGGCGCCGGGCACCGTCGCGTTGGGCGTCCCGAGAAGGCTCGGTTGGAGCGCCGACAGATTTTGTTGGTTGCTTTGTTGTTGGTATGTGAGGCCTTGCTGGTTGGAATGCTCATCCCCTTCCATGCTACCGTCTCCTATCTCAACCATAGACATGAAAAGAGTCAAAAGTTCTCAAACAAACAAGCAAAAGAAACGTCAAGATTTTGTAAGACTCACCACGCAAGTACCCTTAGTTTGTACGAAAAGTACTTGAAAGGAATGGGAGGCTATGGATCTCGAAGTTGCACAAGTAAGGCACACTCAAGAGCAAGAACACGCAATACAAACACACAAGCAAGTAAGAAAAGAAGGAGAGAGGCGTCGACTTTAGTGAAGCCTTGGCACGAGAGAGGGAGAGAGAAGAGAAGATCTCGGCCTAAGGAAGGAGGCGAGATTGTGTCTTACCAAAATAGAAACAAGAAAGATATGCAATCAAACAAAGATATGCAAATCAAATCAAGAGAAGATATTATTTGATTGGCGAGAGAGAGAGGTCGAATAATTGTGAGATACTTGCCTTATTTTGGCTTGTGTATCTCACAATATCTTTTTGATTTTTTATTATTTTTTTTAACAACTAATGGATAAAGATTGCCTTATTTTGGCTTTTCTTTTCTGAATTTTTTTATATATTTTCGGCAACTAACAAGATATGGGAGATATGATCTTCCAAGATTCTTGCTCAAAATAAAAGATTGAGATAAGGCCAAATCGGACCAAATCTCGCTCCAAGCACACAATATGCACGACACACACAACAATCGATTCAAACAAGGCAAGTAGAAGGCAAGCAATGCTCGAAAACTCAATGCAATGAACCGAAAACAAGTGCACGTCGGCGAGGGATATGGCAATTTTTTTGTGATTTTTTTTTTCGAAGCAAAAACAATGGATCTAATGGATGTTGGTAGAGATGGCAGAAGCTAATGAAACAATGATGGGAAAGAAAAAAATTCGTGCAAAAAACGATTAAAAGAGTGAGAGAGACTTACGCAATCCGAGGCTCTGATGCCAGTTGATGTGAACCCCGTTGAATGATTCACGAGAGGATCAATCTTGGACTCGTAAATGGTCTTCTCACGTCGGGTTTTGATAGGATTGAGCCGAATTAACGACTAGACTGGGTAGGGAAGAAGTGAAAGGATTTAAGAAGGTGGCTTCGTTTGACGGAAACCTGAAGAATATGGGACGAAAAGAGAATTGGGGTTGACGCCTTTATGAAGAGTTCTGGAGAAATCTCGACAGCATAACATTAATCAAACAAAGCGTGACAAACAAAGGAGGGGGCGTGCCTCTTTTATAGAGGAAGGGGCACGCAAACCCTAGTTTTCAACCTAGTGGCAAGGGCGGCGCAAGGGGGAGGAACGCACGCGACCCAAGACGCAAGCCCAAGCCCAAAACTCATAAAAATAGAAATGACATAATGGGAAATGTTTCGGAAAGGAAATAATGCTAAAAATAGTAAGAAACATAGATAGGTCACGGTGGCCTAGTCGCGAGTGTCGCGACAAGGTCGTGACAAGGCGTCGGCGCGCCAAAGGCATGTCGCGACACGGTAGAGACGCGACATGGACTCGGCGTCGACGGGGCTGGTGCGCACCTGAACCTCGAGTGTCGAGGCCGAGGCGCACCAGAACCTCAAGTTCCCACGCCGGGGTGGCCCGGCGTGGCATGGTGCTCGGCGGTCGCGACTGGCACGGTGCCGAGGACGAGGTTCTCGGCACTGCGGTGCGATGCGTCGGGCTGGTGACTCGGCGCGCCTTCGATGCTGACGAGGCACGTGAAGAGGGGCGCGCCGGTGGATGCGCCGTGGCTAGCAAAGGCACGGGTGACGATGGACGCCGTTGCTCGAGTAATGGCACGAGTCCTGGCTCAAGTGATGGGTCCGTCGGAGCGCACGGACAAGTCTTCCTCCTCTTGGCTCGCCGTCAATGTGGGGCTCACATCAATCTCCCATGCCATTAAGAGTTCGTACAATCTCTGTTTTGTATACCCGAAGGTTGTAGTGAGATAACTTGGGAGGCAGCCTTGGATCCTCATATCGCTCGTTTGGCCTGGCAAACGCCGTGTTTACCATTGGTTTGGCAAGGGACGGATTAGGGCATGGAACATATCTGGTTTCTCGTCGCCCCTGGTGGCGTTCTGGACGGTGAGGACTAGCCGTTTTGATGGTGAAGAGGTCATCTTTTTGTAACGGTACATGGGCCAACGCCTTTACCTGTACTTTATCGAAATTCGAGCAAGGATATTTAGTTAATTCACGATAAAGGTCAGGATTACCGGCTGAGATGCCTCTTCGAAATGCTTCCACAGCTGTGGCGGCATCGCATCATTCTATGGTGACCAGTTCCTCATTCTACATGTTTAGAAAAGCTTTCAAGGATTGACCGGTCTTTTGGAACATGCGATATAAGTCACCGGAACGCTTTTTAGCGTGTCGACTGCTTGTGAAACTTATCATGAACTTGTCAATTAACTCAGCAAAAGATAAAATACTCCCAAGGGGTAAATGAGAATGCCAATTAAGTGCAGGCCCAGATAATGTGTTACCGAACCAACGACACATAACAATTTCCTTCATATGAAAGGGAACTGTACTAATGTTCATAGCTTGTTTAATTAAACGCGGCTACGTCTTGGTCCGGATCCGTAACCCTTCGTACTTGGGTACATCGGGAACATAATATTTCCGAGAGATGTCTACCCTTGCGATAGCAGGCACGAAGGGGGAATCAGTGTATCCGTCCCATCTTTCCACTGCTATTAGTTGTGGGGCCCCAGAGACTTGTGTATTTCGGTCCTCCAAGGCTTTGAGGTGTTCTCGTAATTGGGTAACCTCGACATCTTCCCTAACGACCCTTAACGAATTACCATTTACCTGATAGCCAATTATTGGCCTAGTGTCGTCTGGGGTTGTGAGATTTGGATCGTCCATGTCCAATCGTCGAGCGACGCCATCCATTACTCTAGTAACGCGTGGTCGATTTGTTGCTGACTGCACCTGAGATTAAAGCAAATTACGCTCATTAGTTAAAGTCTCGATTTGCTTTTCGTATACCTCGGTGAATTTGGTGTGAGCGTTCTTCTGATTCTCCAAATCCCTTTGCAAGGTTAGCTTGGTTGCCCGGAGTTCCGCTATTGTGTCAGAGTCGACTGTTCCTCCTTGTTCTGCTGTTGCGGAGGTGGTGGGATTACCATTCCCATCAGAGTGGTGCCCACCCCCTTCGTCTCGTTCCTAGTCTGCTGACCACCGATCCCTTGATTGATCTCGTTGTTCTCGACGTCATCGACTTGGTTGTAAGTAGTTTGAATACCATCCATCTTGTACGGATAGAGCTTACGGTTCTTGACAACTTTTCTTTGGCTAAGGCCCCACGGTGGGTGCCAATTGTTTTGGGTAGAATAACAAGCAACGCGTTATCTGCTAAAATGAGGGGATCTTAACCAACAAGAAGTCAAAACGCGTTAGTTTCTTATATATTACGAATTAAATCAAAAGTAAATACGTAACTGTAAGTCACAAAGTAACAAAATAGAATAACTGAATAAGTAGTAGCTAGAGCGCATCAAAATCACGATGTTATCATAATATAATTTGAAGAAAAGGATCGGAAGATTGATGTGAACAAAGATTGTGGTAAATATGGCTGACAGTAAAAAAGGATTGCTAGACTATTTTTCCTTCGTCTTCGAATGTCCTCTCCTCCTCGTCGGCCTATGCTTTTATAGTCCATTTCCCTTTCTCAACCGTTGACGCATCATCCGCTCTCCTTCCAATCCCGCGAATATCGCTTTTCTGCCATTAATGCCGTAGCCGTTTCTTCTCCGAAGATCTCGTTCGGCCGTTTAATCCCCACGATCGATCGTGCCTTCGCCATTCAATCCCAAGAGCTCACCAAATCTCCGCTTTTATTTACCGGACCTGGGCCTTGCCTAATTTAGATTCGGTTATGGGGGGCCAACAGTAGCTATGAATGAAATATGTGAGTTTGAAAAGTATTTAATCCTGATTAAATTATTTAAAAAAAAGCTTGTTTAGATTTCAAGTTGAGCAATATTAAAGAGAGTATAAAGTAAGAAACCTAACTATATACCAAATATCAAAATCATTCAAAAGAACTTGTTAGAGATGTTTAAGACATTACGCCAAAAGTAATTGTGAGATTGGTTGTTTGGTCGAGAAGAATATCTGAAATACTTAATCGAGGCCAGCACTCAGCAGCTTCATTAACATATACATGAACTTCACAAAAACTGGTAAACGGAATGAGTAATTCAGTCAATGATCAATCATGATCAAAGCACAAATATCAAAGAATATTTAAGCTCAAGACAAAACTTATGGGCTTGTCCCTTTTATTCGGCCCACATAAAAGCCTAATCTCATCAAAACACCAATTTTAAACTTACTAGTAGTCTTAATTTTTCGTTTGTGCCAATTTTACTAGTGTAATTTATTTACTGTTTCATCTTAAGCTAGTGTGAAGTCCAGTGGTGTGTGCAAGTTATATTATTCTCTTTGATTAATTCGTAGCTTTTATCCTATCATAATTTGTGAGATTGCACGTACTCTCTTAAAGAGAATGAAGTAGAGAATGAAGTGGGTTGCTTAATTATAAAAAAGTACATTAAGATGAGAATTTTAGGGATGTAAAGATGGTGGGATTTGATAGAAATTTAAGGGAGGGATTTGGTTGTATTTTAAGATGAGAATTGATGGGATTTCATAAGAAATTTGATGGGAAATTGAATCTCTTCAAATTGGTGGAATTTAATGGGAAAGTAGAGATAGAAGCTTCAAATTAATAAAAATAAAAATAAAATCAACTCATAAATTCCCATTCGATCTTTCTAACCTATGCCCCGGGCATATGATAAATTTCCTGATTTTAGAAACTAAAACCCTGAAAAGGGAAATAAAACACGTAACACATAAACAAAAATAACTTATGTTATTATTATGAGAAATCCATTTAGGCCTGACTGTAATCCAATTTGGGCCCGATTTGAATAATTTGGGTCCAATAATTCCATCTGGACGTACAATGGCCCAACGATTCAAACAGAATAATCAATAAACCATCCATGTAAAATAATTTGCCGTTATTATCATGATTAAGAAGCACCTTCGGCCTTGGATTAAGCATTTTCGAAAACCATCGCCGAGTAACAAATTTTAAACCAATCAAATATTTTAACCGCAAATTAAAATAATATAATAATAATAAAATATATTATATGTTTGAAAATAAATTTTATAAATTCTATAAATATACTTAATCGCTTAACCCCACGGGTTTCTAGTTTCAACCTAACAGGTTTCGGGTTCAAATTTTTGGGTCTTGACCCTCAAATTATCGATTACTTCGGGTCTGTTTGTGGGTTAGGTCAGCTTTTGACGGCTCTACTAGTGATTGATGATTTTATTTGATAACTAAATCACACACTTTTTGGAAATAATATATAAAATGTGCATAAAAATTATAGAAAATGAAGGGAAAGAGTTACATGCGAATGAGCGCCCAGGTGAAAATTGAGAATAAATCTCGTTCGTTCCTTCCAAAAAAATCAACGTCCCTGATGAAACATTCATTAAAAAAATAAAATATGGCACGGGCGAATTTTTCCCGTATTATTCATGTATTTTTCAATAAAATACGGCACGGACGAATTTTTCCCGTATTATTCACTATTTTTTCGAAAAATACGTTTTTATAAGACGCGCCCAATTTGTTCATCAAAACTAGCGATTTGTTCATCAATATTGACCAATTGTTCATCAATACTAACTATTTATGCATCGAGTTTTTGATAACAATGTTCATCGATTTTTAATTTTTTAATTTTTAATTTTATTTTTTAACCTTATTTATGTGTATGAATACAATATTATATAATTTTTGATGCATATATAATTAGTTTCGATATACCAATATTTGTTCATTGATATAACATTGTGTGTTCATTAATAAACCATTATTTGTTCATTGATATACCCATATTTGTTCATTGATATACTTCTATATGTACATTGATATAACCTTGTTTGTTCATTGATATATCCTATTTGTAAATAAAAATATACTTATGTTTATGTGTCAATACCATCAATTTGTACATTTAGGATTATTAATATCATCAATTTGTACATGTAGGACTATCTATTTGTGCATTTTTTGTATTTATTTTGTGCTTTTAAGGCTATCTTGAATGCAAAGGATAATA
Source organism: Fallopia convolvulus (assembly GCA_964016875.1). Classification (NCBI taxonomy): domain Eukaryota; kingdom Viridiplantae; phylum Streptophyta; class Magnoliopsida; order Caryophyllales; family Polygonaceae; genus Fallopia; species Fallopia convolvulus. Next base: position 4,658,021 of record OZ024724.1, on the reverse strand, counting down.
CGAATGAAGTGCTTTAAGGCTAACTTGTCAATACGAATGAAGTGATCAATGTAGTACCTAAACAAGATAAGTTTGATTTAGAAACTTGAATACAAAGAATAATAGATAAAGAATCTGACTTTGCAATAATATGGTGTATGCTAAGAGGTTACTAATGAACAAACATGCATTTAGCAATGAACAATTATATGAAAAGGCAATGAAGCAATATGCATAAACCAATGAACAAATATGCACAAACCGATGAACAAATATGCCAAAATCAATTAACAAATATGAATATAACAATGAAAAAATATGCATCTATCAATGAACAAATATGCATAAACCAATGAACAAATTGATGTTACTAATGAACAAATATGCACAAACCGATGAACAAATATGTCAAAACCAATGAACAAATATGCCAAAGTGTTGATGAACAAATCCGTAGTATTGATGAACAAATCCACAATACTGATGAACAAATCCACAATACTGATGAACAAATCAACATTGCGATGAACAATCTGGGCGCGTGTCCTATTCTCGTTTTTTCAAAAATACGCGAATAATTCGCCAAAAATTCGCTGGTGCCGTTTTTTCCCCTTTTTAAGTGAAATGATCAACGTCTTTGATTTTTTCTGATCCAACTGTTCTTATTCTTTCTTATTTCGCACATGAGCGCCCATTCGCACCTGAACCGAACTTTAAAATGAATAACTTATTGCAAAGATTATTTAATTTGCATTTTAAACTTTTTAATTAAGAGATATAATGAAGATTTGGTGAAGCAATATGATGACTGATATTTTAATTAGTTAATAAAAAGATTATATATTTCTAATTTTAAGAGCAACTTTTATTATTAAAAAACAAAAGGCCTGATTCACGACTACAGTTTTTCTTCTCCCATGGTCGGCAGAGTGTACGGTGTACGCATTACACCAAGCTTGAGACAACTAGTTTAAATTATGGGGTGTCTTGCATTCACTAGCTAGCTTAAGTATAAGTAGATATGATTTTTTTTATCACTTTTATACTCACGTGAGTTACGTAATGTTGATGCTACACAATCAATTTTGAAAAGTCGTAAATAACAATACTATATATTCTAATATTCATTAACTCCCCCACTTTGGTTTTCTATGTTCCACTTAGATTTTAAAAATAGAATTAATATTAAAAAAATTTAAAAATTATATTTATATTGTAAAGAACTATATACATATGTGTGTAAATTTGTATCTTAAAAATCACATTATAAATTTTTTTAAAATTAAGAGAATGACATTGTATAATATGATTTTTAAGCTAAAATTTTGCACATATATGTATATAGGTATTTCAAATATAAAAATAATTTTTAAAAAATTTTAACATTAATTTAATATTTATTTAAATAAGTGGAACATAAAAGTGTAATACAAGATTTGGTTTGTTTAGACAAGTGATGATTGTAGTTAGTTGAGGCTACATGTCACAACTTTGAAAGTTTAGACTATTTTTTGCAATTGTCCCAAAATTTTAGGTTATTTTTGCGTAATTTTTCATAATATAAATTAGAAGGGGATGGAAAGGAGAGCAGGGGGGAAGGAAAAAGAGAAAAAAAAATTTGGTGTTCTTAAGTTTTTATCTTTTGTTTTTGTGTTTAAGAAAAAAACTTAAATACTTTTGGTACATTTAGGGTTTTGGCTTTTTCTGTTGACACCCTTCTTTGGTTTAAATTAGTTAATTTCATTCTACCAAAAAAAAATTAGTTAATTTCAAGCCTTTCATTATTTCATCACCTTAAATTAGTAGGATTCAACTCTTACAACATTTAAAATCATAACCAAACTATTTCAATTTGAATTTTAAAACAATCCTCTTTTTAATGGTTGTTTAAAAAATTATTTACACATTCAAATTGAGATAGTTAGGTTTTTAATGTTTTAATAGTCAAATTCTACTAATTAATTGGTGAGGAATATAATGGTGAGCTTGAATTTAACTAATTTTAATCAAAAAGAGGTGTCACAGAAAAATCCAAAATCTCAGCAGCGCTAAAAGGAATAATTTTTTTCTTGAACGCCGAAAAAAAAAATAAAAACTTAAAAACATCAAAAAGATTCCCAATTTTTTTTGGTAGTAAAAGATTCCCAAATTTTGTAAGTGTTTGCATTAATAGGGTTGCCCAAATTTTGATGAAATAATTAGGGTCAGTTCGGCGAGTTTTATTTTGACCTTATACAGCTTTATTCAAGCTTATGGTAAAAAAATAAAGTTGTTATCATCTGTTCGGCAGTGGGAGTTGATGATTATTATTGTAGCTTATGGGAGTTGATGGTAGTTTATATTTCACCCAAAATTTAATCTACCCCTCCCAGCCTTATCCAACCTTATGGAATTTATTTCATTCGATTGCCCTTCACTAATTTAATTTTGGAAATTTTAAAAATTAATCTTCTCTTTATACATTTATAAATATACCCTCTTTGGTAATTTTACATCCATCTTTTATAAAAACAGTCTTGATCAATTTAGTCTACCGAACACCTACATAATTTTCACAACAATAAGTTAATAATTTCAACTTCTAAAATTAACTTGTAAAATCAGCATCAACCATTAAATCAGTATCAGCACAACATCAACTCGTATCAGGTTTGAAGCGCCGAACAGACCCTTAATACTTATGGGTTTTAAAAAAGAAAGGCTTAAAAGAAATCAACAATTAGAACTTAGAAGAGAAGATTTGCATTGATTGGTTGTTTACGGGGATTATCATCTTATATTAAAACGTGGAGATGGTAGGTCAGAGACATGGGTTTGGAATTGGATCAATAAATACCTACTTATATCATGTTATGACTACGATTTGTTATTTTATAGATATTATAAATATGATATTAATAAATAAATAAAAGTGTATAAATTTTAATATAAGTAATTTGTTGCTCATAAAATATATATTTTTTTAAACAAATATTATATTCTTTATACTTTATTACTTTTCATATACGTAAATTTAGAGATTATCAAACATTTCAATATATCTATTAAATATTTTATTATCTATTTTTATTAATTTTAAAAATTATAAATATTTATATATAAATAATCACTATATATCTATAAATAAATTCATCAAAAGATATATGCTAAAAGATTTATATTTATTTTTAAATATTTTATCTTTAATTTTAAATACTTTTATAAGGAAGTTTTCAAAAAATATTGTTATACTAAATAGATATTTGTTTGATGTTAAAGATAAATTCAACTAGTTAAAGAAGAATTTAATAGGAAAAAGTTAAAATATTAGAAATAAAAATTAATTTTTTAAATATGAGGTGGGACTAGAATCGTTCTGGTGGTTCGAAAAGGTATAGCTTTAATATATAGTTATAGATACGGAGTAAATAATAATGACGAGAAATAAGTACAATAGATCATTTATTAATTCATATTCAATTTTGAGTCCTGTTCAAGTGCGAATGGACGCCCAGGTGCGAAATAAGAAAGAACAAGAGTTGTTGGATGAAGAAAAATCAAAGGCGCTGATCATTTAACTTAAAAACGGAAAAACGGCACGGGCGAATTTTTGGTGAACTTTTCGCCTATTTTTTAAAAAAAACGGGTGAGATTGTTCATCAAAATTGTGGATTTGTTCATCAACATTGTAGATTTGTTCATCAATTACGTGGATTTGTTCATCAACAATGTGGATTTGTTCATTAACAATATGGATTTGTTCATTGTTATATTTGATGAAACCCGAAATAACGGCTACGCTACGAGACAAGAAACAAGATTATTATATTTGAGTGCAAACACTTGCTCCTTTATTTATGATTTTTCCGTGGTAGCGAGGTTACAAACCTACGAGGTTGACGAACAACTTTGAGAATCACACCTAGACCTTCTACGAGGTTCCGAGATCAAACCTAAATATTGCGAGGTCGATTCTAGGGCGAGGTAGATTTGGGTACGTGGTGTAGAGAGTTTTGTGAGGTTCTGTAGTGAGGTTTTTGGTGTGGGCGAGGTCCCTGTACGACTTGGGGTCTTTTTGTGGAATTCTCCTGTCTGTAGCGAGGTCTTTTGACGATGTTCCTATCACGTCGATCTTTAACAAGCAAGAGAGCTCTTGAGTTCAAGTGGTTTTTCGACCCCTTCTTCCTATGAGGTTCTTCTCTATTTATAGAGAATTGGGGGGCCAAGTTTAGGCCAAGGTTCGATGTGGGATGCCCGGAATAAGGGTTTTTGATTGGTCCGAGAATGAGGTCGCTTGTGATTGGTTCGGGAGTGAGGTCGCTGGTGATTGGTTCGGGAGTGAGGTCGCTGGTGATTGGTTCGAGTGGGCGGGTGCGTTAGTAGAGTCGGTGACGAGGTAGACCTCGTCCCGGATAGTTGAGAGACCTCGCGAGGGCGTGAGTTTTGTTTTAAATAAACGAAGGATATGGGTCCCTAAATTGCCTTTGGGGGTCCCTCCGGGCCCACTTGCTCTTGGTACCCCGGGCCCACTTCTTGCTTTTACTGTTTTGGACATCATCACAACCCCATGACATGGGGACTTCGCTCCGAGGTTCGCAGGTCATAAGTCCCTTGGGGCCACGGGGTACAAGGAGGGGATCCTGCGAGGTTTCTTCTTCTGCGAGGTTTCTTTCCTAGGTCACTCTTCCGCTCGCGCGGGTGGATTCTCCCGGGCCTGTTCTTCGTGTTTTAGACCAATGGGCCGTTTTGGTAGGGTAGGCCCAATAAACCTTTCGTGGGTGAGGTAAGGCCCAAACCTTCTCTTTATAAGGGCGTATCTCACACGCTTCTTCTTCATCTTCTCCCTCAGCCTTTTCGCTCTCTCTTTCTTCATCTTCTCAGTTTTCTGCAAACGGTTCCCGAGACGGTTTTCGACGAACTTCCACCTGCGACCACACCGTGTCAACGCTCCTTCCACGCCGATTCTACACAAGTAAGTCCCCGACTCTCTTTTTCTCGATTTCTGGTGTTTTTTGCTTCAAATTCTTCTTTGCCAGTTTTTTGTTTCGTGCTTTGGTTGGGCGACTGTGTGTCGCCTGGCGTTTCGCGCCGGTGTCACGGTGGCGGAGCGGCGGTGGGTGTTTCTGGTGTTTTTTGCTTCAAATTCTTCTTTGCCGGTTTTTTGTTTCGTGCTTTGGTTGGGCGACTGTGTTTCGCCTGACGTTTCGCACCGGTGTCACGGTGGCGAAGCGACGGTGGGTGTTTCTGCGTGTCGTTTGGCGTTTTCCCCGTTTTGCTCTTCGCTCGTTCGCCGTGTTTTTCTTTCTTTTCTTTCCCCCTCTTTTTTTTCTTCTTCTCTTTTTCTTATTTGATGATGGTGCTTTGATGGGTGTCCTTTGTCGGCGCTGTGGGGGGGGGACGGTGGTGAGGGGCGGTCGCCGCCGTGAGTTTACTGCTGTGTTTTTGGGTTTATTGCTTGTTTGGGGTGGCGGTTAAACTTCCGCTTCTTCGCCCACCACTTTTCGAATTTCGAAACCCTCGGGAGCCCAAACGTCATGATGTCTGATTGACGGGACGTTTGGGCTTCCACCGCTGGCTTCCACCGTTGGTTGGCCTTCTTTCTCTTTCCTTTCTTTTGGCGCTTCAAATTCTCCTTTGACGTCCTATTGATAGCATGCATTTAGACATAGTTTAGGACATGTTTACTTTCATGTTTTGAGTCTTTTTAGCTTAGTTTTGAGTTAGTTTTATGTTTGTTTCGTTTGTTTTCTTTGTTCGGTATCTACTCTTCTGTTGTGTGGATTTCAGGTTATTCTGGATGGAGATTCAAGAATTTCAAGGATCAAAGCTAAGAGGAGTGTTTCATGGAGCCTAAGTGATGAAGGACGGAGCTTACAAGTGGTTGCTCGGGGGCCAAGACGGAGCAAGAGCGGAAAAATGAAGAAAAGTCAGCCCAGCGAGTACGTGACCAAGTACGTGACCAAGTACGTGGCCGGGTTCTCAACTACCCGACCAAGTACGTGGCCGGGTTCAATACCGGGTGCTCCAAAAGAACCACCGAGTTTATCCAGTAACTTACCCGACCGGGTTCTTGCCCGGGTAGTTCCCCGTGTCGGGATTTGGGCCGACTTTGCATTATTTTTGTCTCTTAAAACACTATAACCCTAGTTTTTATAAAAGCATTACGGATTATTGTTTCTAGCCTCTCTAGATAGAACCCTAGTTGGAGATTATTGGAGATTTTTCTAGAACTGTTGGATTGAAGTTTGAATCGATTTGAAGACAATTTGGTATGTTGTTTATTGAATTTGATTTGCTTTCCTCCCTTCTAATGTCTAGCTAATTCTCTTATTCTGAGATAGGGTGAACCCAATGATGAAGTAGGTAGATCTAAATTGTGATGTTTGGTTGAATGGAAATTTGATTGTAGTTTGATTTAATCCTAGGTTGCTTTATGCCCTATTTGCTTTGCATATAGGATTCTTGTTATAATTTGATAAGTACCAAAAATTGGTTCTGAATGAGATCCCTAGGTATTAAACTAGAGAGTTATTTATGCGACAACAACTTAATTTCTCTTGTGTGAATTTCAACTATCGTAGTAGTTCTAGGGTTGGATAATTCAAGCGGAACGCGACAGCGAATGTTAGGTTATTTGTCTCTAGTCTCTAAAGAGCTTAAAGGGTCTAAAACTAATTAACCTTATGCGACAACGATTGTTAGTTGAGTCTAGGCACATTCACATATTTTCTGAAAAGGGATTTGTGTTGGTTTTAGATAGTGAGTTCCTTCAAACGACATTCAAGTTGAAATCCAAATAAACATCATTTAAAATCTACTGAAACATTATTGTGGGGATCCTAATCTTGGAAGTTTTTCTCCACTGATATTCCTTTGTTATTCTTAATTACTCGTTAGCATTTACATTCAATCATAAACTATTTTCTTACTTATTTGGCTTGATCTACTAGTTTGAATATCAATTAATACTACAAAGTTCCCTGAGTTCGACACCTTGATTACTACAACCGAACCGTATACTTGCGGTGTAGGAAAATAGCCTATCAAGTTTTTGGCGCCGTTGTTGGGGAACTTTTCAAGTATTGGTTGTGTTCCACAACCGGTAGATTAAGTCTTGTTTTATTTTTAATTTGTTTCTTTTTTGTTTTGGTTTCAGTTTGTTCTCCTTCTTATGAGAAGAACTCTGAGCGCTAGTGCACTAAACAACTACAATTCTGAACCCGAGCGTGCTTTTCATAGGAGAAGAAGAGAGCAAAGGGAAGCTGAAACCCAAGCTATGGAAGGCGATCAGGAAAATGCACACAACAATTGATGTTGCAACAACAACGACAACTGAATGCTCAACCACCTATGACATTGGGTGATTATGTGTTGCCACACCATCAAGGACCCACAGCTGGTGTGGTCTGACCTCCAATTCAAGCCAGGAATTTTGAGCTGAAGCCATCTCTGATTAATATGGTTCAGCAGAATCAGTTTGGAGGTCTACCTTCTGAGAATCCTCACGAACATCTCAACACTTTTCTGGAGCTTATGGATACGGTGAAGATTCATGATGTTTCTGATGACGTGCTTTATTTGCGCACCTTCTCATTCTCTCTAAGAGACAGGGCTAAAGCATGGTTCAAGGCCCTAACTCGTGGCACTATCACTACATGGGATGAGTTGGCCAAAGCTTTCATGTCTAAGTATTTCCCACCTAAGAAGACTGCAGAGATGAGGAATCAGATCAGTTCATTTCTGATGAAGGATGGGGAATCTCTTTATGAAGGTTGGGAGAGGTTCAAGGAGCTCCTATTGTTATGTCCTCACCATGGAATAGACAAGTGGGTGCTTCTTCACACTTTTTACAATTATGTTGACAACACCATCAGGCTGCTCATTGATGCCTCATCTGGAGGTACTATTATGAAGATGAATGTTAATAATGCTTGGGATCATATTGAGGACATTGCTCAACACACTCACTATTATAATGATGCTCGTTCTCTTCCAAGTTCTAAGAGATCAGCTGGGCTTTATGAAGTTGATAAAGAGACTTTGCACCAGGCACAGATTGATGCCATGACTCAGGAGATCAAGCAGTTGAAATTACAGATGAATGGTTCTCCCGTTTCTACTAGTGGAAGTACTTCTCAAGTTGTTTCGAGTGTTGTTTGTCAGTTTTGTGGAGCTAGTGATCATACCATCAAATCTTGTGAATTGTTTGCCTCTAAAGATGAACCACAAGAGGAGGAAGCGAATTACATGAATAACTTCAACAGGGGGCCTAGGAATGACCCATACTCTAATTCCTATAACCCTGGTTGGAGGAATCATCCCAACTTCTCTTATGGGAATAATCAAGCACAACAAAGGCCACCTCCCGGATTTCCACCCAAAGCTCCTACTTATCAAAATCAAGCTTCTCAACCTACTCAGAAACCGGCTTGGGAGACTGCTATTGAGAGCCTTGCCACTTCCATGAAGACTCTCACTGAAGAAGTAAGGGCCCAGGGAAAGAACTTGAAGATTATAGAACAACAAGTGGCTCAACAAGCTGCCAATGTTCCAAGGCCAGCTGGCCAACTTCCTGGGCATCCTGAGGTGAATCCTAAGGGCCAATTGAATGTTGTTACACTTAGGAATGGAAGAGAATCGGAGGATCCAAAGCCAAAGGAATCGAAGAAACAAAGCAGCGAACCTGAAAAGCTTCAAGAAGATGGAGAGGAGGAGAAAGAGGCTCCATACATTCCGCCTCCTCCTTACAAGCCTCCTCTCCCATTCCCACAAAGAAAAGCCAAAGCTTAGACTGAGAAGCAATTCGGAAAGTTCTTAGAAGTGTTGAAGAAGCTCTACATCAATATTCCATTCACAGATGCTCTTCAACAAATGCCTGCTTATGTGAAGTTCTTAAAAGAGATATTATCAAATAAGAGGAAAATTGAGGGTTGTCAAAAGGTGTCCCTTAATCAAGATTGTAGCGCCCTTGTTCAAAATAAGTTGCCACCTAAGCTTGGAGATCCTGGGAGCTTTTGTGTTCCTATTGTGATTGGCAATTGCACTTACAACGTGTTGTGTGACTTGGGAGCTAGTGTGAGCTTGATTCCTCTTTCTATTTGCAAGAAGCTGGATCTTGGAGAACCTCAACCGGTGGATATGACTCTCTTCATGGCTGATAGATCTACTGCTTGTCAGAGTAGCTTCTAGGATGCCACGTGGCCTTCTCCTTTATGACCTCCCGTTGCTTCTCTCCCCGAGGTTACGATCTCGTGCGTTTTTCTTTTCGAGGTTATGATCTCGGGCTTGTTTCCCCCCGGGGTCATGATCTCGTGCTTCTTTCTTCCTGAGGTTATGATCTCGGACTTCTTTCCTCCCGAGGTTACGATCTCGGGCTTCTTTCCTCCCGAGGTTATGATCTCGTTCTTCTTTCTCTCCCGGGGTTACGACCTCGTGTTTTTCTCTTTGGTTACCTTGCCCTTAGTGTCTTACTGACCTTTTCTTTTCCAGGTGCTAGCTTTTCGCGGCCTGGACGTTGTCTTTTCATGCCTAGGAGAGCTTCTGCGAGCCCACCACCCGGCTTTGTTTTTAACTTTCAAGAGAATTTCTATCAGGAGGCTTCCGAATCTGTAGGAAGTGTAGAGCCAAGTGATTCTCAGAACCCAATTTCCCCTTCGTTGGTCTTCAGCGAGCCCTCGTCCAGCGACTCCGCTGCTTCGATCAATTCATTCTTTCCCCGTCTGCGCATTTATTCTGGTGTTGAAATGGCCTCCTCTTCTTCTCCTGATGTGATCGCCGCCGAGGTCGAGGTGAGGTTGGACCCGGCAATTGCCTCAGCCTCGGCTGCGTACGTGCCCTTGAGCTTTCCCGAGGCCTATATTACTGACGCCGTGTCCGGCGTCCCTATCGTCCTCGAAGAACGGATTCCAATGAGCTCGAGCACTCCCGAGGCCTGTCTGTCCGAGGGGGCGACCACCGATCTAAAGCTGGACGACCTCGCGAAGGTAGCTGTGGAATTCCCTTGGCCCGAGGCAGTCGAGCTGGCACTCTCAGAGGAGGAGGGAGGACCCCTGGCGTCCTATGAGGGGTGTGCGGTCGTGCACCTTTTCAGTCTTCAAGCGGGCTTCAGGCTGCCTTTGGCCCAACACATCGTGGATTTCCTGTGGGCCATGGGCGTCTGTCCTGCCCAGCTGTTCCCGAATGCCTCGCGGCTGCTATGCGCCTACACAATTCGAAGCCGCGAGCTCATGGACGAACCGAACCTCAATGATTTGTCGGCGTTAGTTTTGGCAAGGAGAGAACCTCGATGTTCCCTTTTCAATCTCAGCACGCCGAACGTCAAAATCACCACGACCCTGTCGAACGTCGGGGCGTGGAAACCTAAGTGGTTTTTGGTTCGAGACCTCAGCGGGAGATATCTTAATTTCCCTGTGGCGCCGGGTAACTTCGAGAGATGCGTGTGCCCGTACAAGGTCGCTGAGTTCCAAGCACTCAAGGCTCGATACGCCACAGCGTACCAGGCGCCGTACGAGATTTACCTTTCTCAGGACCGGCTTGAGCGGGCCGGGCTGAGCCTCAGTTTCCCTCCTCGCGAGGGTGGAGAGGGTATTTTATTTTCTTTTTGATTGCTTTTCTTTTCTTCGTAAGGTTACGAGGTTATAAGCCTCGTTATATTTCTTTCTGACCTCGTCTTAACTTGCTTTTTCTTTTTCATACCTTTTTTCTTGACAGTGGATCTTCTGCACGCTCTTACCACGAAGTCGAAGGGGAAATAGCCTTTGACTTCTAGTTCCAAAGCTCCTGCTCCCCGGGCTCCCAAGGGGATTACAATTAACGAGCCGAGCTCGCAGGCGAGGACAGGCACAACGCAGCCGAAACCTGTTCCGCCGACGACCGCGACTGGGGAGGTCCCGCCCAAGGGGAACGTCGCGAGGGCGTCTCAGTGGGACGTCGCGGGGCCGCCCAAAGGGGAAAAAAGGTCTGAGGTGGTCCCGCTGAAAGGGGCCACCGCGAAGGTGCCCTCCCATCCTTCTCGGGGGTCCGACGACAAGGTCGGGAGGAAGAGGAAGAAAGCGGAGTCTCCGCCTGGGGAAAAGAAGAAAAAATCCCGGACGGATGACCATCAATGAGGCTCGCGGGGTCTGGACATCATCCCTGCCTTCGACTTCGAGGGGCGAAGTCGCGAGGTCGCAGGCCCCCATCCTGCCAGGTTTCACTGCCCTGGACCTATCAGGGGCCCCGTTGGAGTGGGCCCAGGGGGACTACAAGGAGGAGTTCGCGTGGGCCAACAACCTTACCGAGGCGGCGCATGACGATGAGGCTGCTCGGTACTCGGCCATGGTAAGCTTTTCGTCTTTGTGTGTTTAATTCCTGTCTCTTTCTTGTTTCTTTTCTCACCCTACTGTGAATTTGCAGAACACCTTTTTTGATAATTATAACTGGAGTCGCATCGCCCTCGCTCATGCGAGGATGGATAAGATGGAGGCAGCGCTTCGAGCCCGCAGCGAGGTGTGCGAGCGACAGGCCAAGGAGCTGACCGAGGTCGCGGAAAGGTCCAATGCCGCGGAGGTTGCGGCCAAGAAGCGGGTCGAGGCCGCGGAGACCGCGGCGAGGGAGAAGGCAAAGGCGGCGATGGCGGCGAAGGAGGGGGAGAAAAGGGAGAGGGATGATGCCGAGGTTATGCGGGGCGAGGTTAAAGGGCTTCGGGGCAAGCTCTCCGCTGAACATGAATTCTTCAAGGCGAAGGAAGCGGAGTTTCTGACGGCCGAGGAGGAGATCAGGCGCCTCGAGGGGCGTATTGTTGAGCTCAACGAGGAGGTCGTGGCCGCGGGTCCCAAGTACGTGGACTCGGAAGAGTACAAGGCGGAGCTGGTGGAGAGCGTGAGGAAGATGTTCCACCAGGCCGTCCGCATGGGCGTCAAACAGGCGGTGGCCAAGTATGGACACCTCGACCCCCAGATTGTCTTCTTCAACCCCAACTACAATGAAACCATGGGGGAGCTGGGGTCGGAGGATCCCGAGGGGGAATGTGAGTTCTTCCTCAACGAGGACGGGACTGTGTCCAGCACCGCGCCCCCCGAGGTGGAGCTTATTGGAGGGAACCCGGAGTTGACCTCCACGGGACCTCAGCCCGCGACTGATGCGCCCGCGCCTCCTGTCTCCGCTGCCCCTGCTGAAGCTTCTGAGGGTGGAACCGTCGACCTTACTGGTCCCGATGCTGAAACCTTGAAGAAATGAAAACAACTCTTTTTTATTGGTGGCCCTACGGGATCTGTAATTAAAACATCTCCCTTTTTTTTGTTTGGGTGACCCTACGGGGTCTGTAATCGAAACATCTCTTTCTTTGTGGCCTTTTTATCTTTATGCCCTGTGTCACTTTCTTTTCCGATGCTTGTTTGTTTGTTTGATTTAGACTTTCTTGCATACGTCTATTCTTATCCATCCAACCCCATGGTTCGAGTGCCATATCTTTTGTGGGGCTCGGGCCACATCGGGCGTTGTAGTTCTGCATCGAGGTCATGAGCCTCTGTTCGGACCTCGCTGTTTTGGAAGTTCGTTCCAACCAAAAATAACTGTCAGCGAATCCTGCCCTCTTAGGGGGTCCACGAACCCCGTTCGTATCCCAAGCGGGAAGCGAGGGGTGGACTTTTTCAACGAGATTCTCCAACCCCAAGCAGGGAGCGAGGGGTGGACTCAGCGAGATTCTCCAACCCCAAGCGGGAAGCGAGGGGTGGACCTTTTCAACGAGATTCTCCAACCCCAAGCGGGAAGCGAGGGGTGGACCATTTTTTCCAAACGAGATTCTCCAACCCCAAGCGGGAAGCGAGGGGTGGACTCAACGAGATTCTCCAACCCCAAGCGGGGAGCGAGGGGTGGACCATTTTTTCCAAACGAGATTCTCCAACCCCAAGCGGGAAGGGAGGGGTGGACTCAACGAGATTCTCCAACCCCAAGCAGGGAGCGAGGGGTGGACTCAACGAGGTTCTCCAACCCCAAGCGGGCAGCGAGGGGTGGACCATTTTTTTCAAACGAGATTCTCCAACCCCAAGCGGGAAGCGAGGGGTGGACTCAACGAGATTCTCCAACCCCAAGCGGGAAGCGAGGGGTGGACCTTTTCAACGAGATTCTCCAACCCTAAGCGGGGGGCGAGGAGTGGACCATTTTTTCCAAACGAGATTCTCCAACCCCAAGCGGGAAGCGAGGGGTGGACTCAACGAGATTCTCCAACCCTAAGCGGGGAGCGAGGGGTGGACCATTTTTTGCAAACGAGATTCTCCAACCCCAAGCGGGAAGCGAGGGGTGGACTCAACGAAGTTCTCCAACCCCAAGCGGGGAGCGAGGGGTGGACCATTTTTTCCAAACGAGATTCTCCAACCCCAAGCGGGAAGCGAGGGGTGGACTCAACGAGATTCTCCAACCCCAAGCAGGGAGCGAGGGGTGGACTCAACGAGGTTCTCCAACCCCAAGCGGGAAGCGAGGGGTGGACCATTTTTTCCAAACGAGATTCTCCAACCCCAAGCGGGAAGCGAGGGGTGGACCATTTTTTCCAAACGAGATTCTCCAACCCCAAGCGGGAGGCGAGGGGTGGATTTTTTTTTCCAAACGAGATTCTCCAACCCAAAGCGGGAGGCGAGGGGTGGATTTTCGAGGGAGGAATTGTTTTTTTTAGAAAAGCCTGCAATCCTTTATTCATCCACTGTGAGGAACAACGAGGTTTCGAGATTTTACATGTAATATCTTTTGAGTCGCGCGACGTTCAACGTTTTGCTCAGTGTGCGCCCCTCGTCGTCCCTGAGCTTAAAAGCCCCGGGCGCGACTTCTTCTCCGAGGATGTAGGGTCCTTCCCAGTTAGGATCCAATTTGCCCCCTTCGGTGCGTCTTAGCACGAGGTTTCCCATGGCCAAGAGGCGAGGTCTGACCTTCTTGTCGTGATATACGGCGACATGTTGCTTGTATTCTCTAGAGCGCAGGTCCGCCACCTCGCGGATTTCGTCTCGGAATTGCAGTTCGACCCTGAGGTTGGCCTTGTTTTCTTTTTAGTCGAAGTTGTACACCCTCGCTGATGGGATCAGGGTTTCTACGGGAAGGAGGGCCTCCGCCCCGTAGGTAAGAGCGAAGGGGGTTTCGCCCGTTGCGCGGCGCGAGGTCGTGCGATACGTCCAGAGGACGAGTGGGAGTAATTCGGCCTAGCGACCTTGTGCCATGCCCAGGCGCTTTTTTAGGTCTGTCAAGATGCGGGCGTTGACGTTTTCTACCTGGCCATTGGACTGGGGATGGGCCACGGAGGAAAATTTGAGGTCGATGCCCAGCTCAGAGCAGAAAGTCCGAGTTTCTTCGCAATCGAATTGGGGGCCATGATCGGTCATGATTGTCATGGGGACACCAAAACGGCAGACGAGGTTCTTCAGACCTTTGCCCCGATGATTTTTGCCATTGCCTGTGCTTCGACCCACTTCGTGAAGTAGTCGACGATGACCAAAATGTATTGCGCCTGGCCAGCAGCTTTGGGGAAAGGGCCTAAAATGTCCATTCCCCACATCGCGAATGGGCAGGGTGCGTGAATGATGCGGAGGGGAGCCGTCGGGGTGTGTTGGATGTTCCCGTGTTTTTGGCATCCGACGCATCTTTGGACGTAAGCCTTTGCATCTTGTCGGAGAGTGGGCCAGAAGTACCCCAAGTGGACGATCTTGTGTGCCAAAGACCTCCACCCCGGGTGCCCTCCACAAACTCCCTCGTGGGCCTCGTAGAGGACGTGGTCCGTGGTCTCGGGTGATATGCATAGCAGGTTGGGTTCAGCGTAGCCTCGGTGGTAAAGCTGGTCCCCGACGACGCAGTAGCGGGCAACTTGCATTTTTAGTTTCCTGGCCAGCGCGGGGTCCTCTGGGATGACGCCGCTTTGTATATACCTCGTTACTGGGAACCTCCAGTCCTCGGTCCTTATGGACAAGACCTCACTATCGACGCTTCATGAGAGCTTTCTCTCCACCATCACGCGGTTCCCCACATCCAAGGGAAGCGCGGACCCTAACCTGGTGAGGGCATCCGCCTTTGTGTTTGAGGTCCGCGGGATTGACTCCACCGCGAAGGTCTCTAGGCATGAGACCAAGTCCTTCACATTTGCTCGGTAGGCGGGCAGAAAACCTGTCCTGGTGTCGTATTGGCCGTTGAGTTGTCGTGCCACCAATTCGGAATCTGTGTAGACCCTGATCTTGCGGGCTCCGCTAAGTAGCGCCATCTCGATCCCGGCGATCATGGCCTTGTACTCGGCGTCGTTGTTGGTGGCATCAAAGGCGAAGTTGAGAGCATACTCCGTCTCGATTTAGGGGCCAGCGAGGAACACTCCGGCCCCGCCACCGGCGTCACATCGCGAGCCATCAACGAACACTTTCCATTCGTCCGAGCTTGTGTCTGTTTCGGGGAAGGTGACCTCCACCATAAAGTCGGCGAGGGCTTGTCCCTTCATCGCGGTCCTCGGGAGATAACTGATGTCGAACTCGGAGAGCTCGACGGCCCACTTGGCCATACGCCCGGAGAGGGCGGGCTGATGCAGAATTTGACGGAGTGGGAGGTCCGAGAGGACCTGGATGGGATGTGCGTGGAAGTATGGGCGTAGACGCCTTGCGGCGGTCACTACGGCCAGCGCCATTTTCCCTGTCGGGGAGTATCGCTGCTCTGCAGGCTGGAGCACGCGACTCACAAAGTACACCGGGTGCATGGCCTCTCTTGTGAGTACCGCGCTGACGGTCTCGGGACTCACCGCTACATACAGTTGCAGGTCTTCGCCCGCCTGCGGAGGTGAAAGGGTGGGGAGCTTGGTGAGGAAGATCTTCAACTCGGAGAAGGCAGTCTCGAGTCTCTCGTCCCAGACGAACTTGTCATTCTTTTTGAGGGCGGCAAAGAATGGGAGGGACTTGTCTGCTAAACGGGAGCAAAATCTCCCCAAGTAATTTACAGCGTCGTTGAGTCTTTGCACCTCGGTACGAGATCGGGGAGACCTCATTGCGAGGATAGATTCTATTTTCGCGGGGTTAACGTCGATCCCGCGTTCGCTGATCATGAATCCCAAAAACTTCCCCGATGATACGCCGAAACGCATTTCTCGGGGTTCAGGCTGAGCTGGTGGTGCCCGAGGGTAGTGAAAACCTCGGTGAGGTCAGCCAGGTGATCCTCAGGGCCCTTGCTTCGTACCACGATGTCGTCAATGTAGGCGGATACGTTCCTGTCCAGGTGGTCTTTGAAAACCCGATCGATGAGGCGTTGGAATGTGGCCCCGGCGTTCTTGAGGCCAAACGGCATGACCTTGTAACAGTATGTCCCCCGCTGGGTGATAAAGGACGTCTCCTCCTCGTCACGAGGATTCATCGAGATCTGGTTGTACCCTGAGTAGGCGTCGAGGAAGCTCAAGACCTCGTGCCCAACAATTGAATCTACGAGTGCATCGATCGAGGGCAGAGGTTAGTTGTCTTTGGGACATGCCTTGTTGCGGTCCTTGAAGTCTACACACATCCTTCACTTGTCGCTGGCCTTTTTGACCAATACGACATTGGACAGCCATTTCGGATATTGGACTTCGCGTATGAAATCTGCGGCCAGCAGCTTGGCCACCTCTTCATTTGCGGCGTTTGCCCTTTCTTCGTTCATTTTTCTTCGACGCTGCACCACAGGGCGAATGGCGACGTCGATGTTCAGGGAGGGCTGGGCCAATGTCCGAGGCACACCTCGGAGATCTTTTGCAGTCCAGGCGAACACGTCGCGGGACCCAGCAAGCAGGGCCTCTAGTGACGCTGCTGCATCTCCAGTGAGGCAACCCCCGAGGTAGATCTTCTCGGATTTGTTTTCGAAGAGGGTAATCACCCTTCTTTCTGCCTCGGGGGTGGGTATTTTGAAATCCCGGACCTCGAGATCTGCTTCGCCTGAAGTCTCTACCATAAACACGGAGCATTTTTGTTTTGCCGAGGTCATGTAGCAGACGCGACACTCTTCTTGGCTGCCCTTCACCTCTCCGACACCTCCGCTGGTGGGGAACTTCATTTTAAGGTGGTAGATGGAGACCACCGCCTGGAATTTCATCAAGGAGACTCTCCCGATGATTGCATTGTAGGCCGAGGGTAGATGCACCACCGTAAATTCTATCACCTCGATTCTCGTTGTCGAGCCAGTACCGAGGGTCATCCATAGGTCTATGAGACCAGCGACATCGACCTCGTTTCCCGAGAAGGAGGTGAGCTTCCCAGCGTAGGGCCTCAAAGATGTCGCGGAGATCCCCAGCTGCTCGAAAGCGCCAAAATACATGATGTCCACGGAAGAACCCGTGTCCACCAGTATCCGCTTTACTATCTTTGAGCCCAATTGAGCGTGTATCACCAGGGGGTCGGAGTGGGGCATATGGAGTCCTTCGGCGTCCTCGGAGGTGAAGGCCATACCCACGTGGGACCGTGAGGTCTGCGTCACGCTGTATACCGAGGGCTCATGGTGACTTGCCCTCGCGTATCTCTTTCTTTCCGCCTGGCTTGAACCTGCCAGCGAGGGTCCACCCGAGATGGTGTTGATGTATCCATCGGGCGCCGCGGCTTGTCCGGAGCGCGACTGCCTCGCCGGAGCTTGTTGCTCTGCGTTGCTTGTTCGGGACCGGGTTGGTTCCTGCTGCACGAGGTTGGCCCCCGACGCGGGGTTGGCGCGTTTTTTCTTGTTTGGGTTGTAGGCGGGGCCACCTTTGCCTTTGTAACCTCGTGGCTTCCCGCCGAAGCAGCTCCAACCCCCAGCGCCACCCCCGCGGTTGTCGTAGCGGTTGTTGTTTCTATTGTCGTTGTTGTTGCCTCTGTTGTTATTGTTGTTGCCTTTGTTGTTGTTGTTGCTTTTGTAATCGGCGTGCCGGTCGTGAGTTTGTGTCATGTACGCGTCCCTCGCGGCCGGCGCAGTCACTTTAGCTTTTCCCTTAGCCTCGGTCACGATTTCCTTGTCGGTCCTCGGTAGCGAGCTCTGGCTGGCAGCGTCCTCGGCGTAGACTGTGCCGTGATCCGAGCACACAGGCTCTCATACGTCGTCGGATTCTTGAGAAAAATACGACACTTGAAATCCCCCTAGCGAAAGTTGCCCATGAGGATGTCTCGCACCGACGTCTCGTCGATCTGTGCGATCTCAACGACCGCGGTGGTGAACCTTGTAAAAAAGGTACCCAGCTTCTCGTTCTCTCCCTGCTCAATGCCGCGGAGATCGCGCATGTTCTTCTTGAGCTTCCTTGAACCGTTGAAGTGCCCGACGAAGGACTCGCATAGCTGGGAAAACGAGGCTATCGACTCGACCTTAAGGCTGGTGAACCACGTCATTGCCGCCTTGTCCAGAGTGGTCGGAAAGATGCGACAGAAAATGGCGTCATTGTAGGAGTTGACGTTCATCTGGACGGCGTAGTGTTTTATGTGGTCCTCGGGGTCGGCCGTGCCGTCGTAGAGTCCCATTTGCGGCCAATGGAAACCTTTGGGCATGTGTGCCTCCTGGATCTCAGGCACGAAGGGATTCTTGTATCCACTCTCGACGGATGGGCGAGCAGATTTCGACTTTGACCTCGCCAGAGGGCGTGGCGCGCTTGCTGCCGTTTCGGACAACTCCATGTCACGCCTCTCCGCACGTCGTGAGCGGGATCGCAAGATCTGCATCGGATCTCGGGAGGGTCTCTCCGTGGTAGACCCGTTGGTGGGCGCCTCCTGCCCGACATATAGCCCGGGACATACGCGGGCACATACTCGGAGTGAGGTTGCCCCTGGGAGGAAATCGGGACATATGGGGGAGCTTGGCCCTGTTGGTACTGCCCGTACCCCGGGTAGGGATACTGGTTGAAAGGAGCGCCACCCTGTTCATACCCCTGGAACGAGTATGGGTTTTGTGGAACGTTGTATGTCCAACCCGGCGGAACCACAAAAGGGTACCCCGACGGACCTGCCGTTGTCCACGGAGGGGTCTCAGCCATGTCGTCGGGATGTTGGGGGAAGAAATTGTTTGGACAAGCCATTTTGAGGGGTTTTTAAGGAATCAAGGTTTGCACTAAAACGGGAAGCTGCTTAGGATGAAGAGGTTCCCACAGACGGCGCCAGTGATGAAACCCGAAATAACGGCTACGCTACGAGACAAGAAACAAGATTATTATATTTGAGTGCAAACACTTGCTCCTTTATTTATGATTTTTCCGTGGTAGCGAGGTTACAAACCTACGAGGTTGACGAACAAATTTGAGAATCACACCTAGACCTCCTACGAGGTTCCGAGATCAAACCTAAATGTTGCGAGGTCGATTCTAGGGCGAGGTAGATTTGGGTACGTGGTGTAGAAAGTTTTGTGAGGTTCTGTAGCGAGGTTTTTGGTGTGGGCGAGGTCCCTGTACGACTTGGGGTCTTTTTGTGGAATTCTCCTGTCTGTAGCGAGGTCTTTTGACGATGTTCCTATCACGTCGATCTTTAACAAGCAAGAGAGTTCTTGAGTTCAAGTGGTTTTTCGACCCCTTCTTCCTATGAGGTTCTTCTCTATTTATAGAGAATTGGGGGGCCGAGTTTAGGCCAAGGTTCGATGTGGGATGCCCGGAATAAGGGTTTTTGATTGGTCCGAGAATGAGGTCGCTTGTGATTGGTTCGGGAGTGAGGTCGCTGGTGACTGGTTCGGGAGTGAGGTCGCTTGTGATTGGTTCGAGTGGGCGGGTGCGTTAGTAGAGTCGGTGACGAGGTCGAGACCTCGTCCCGGATAGTTGAGAGACCTCGCGACGGCGTGAGTTTTGTTTTAAATAAACGAAGGATATGGGTGTGGGTCCCTAAATTGCCTTTGGGGGTCCCTCCGGGCCCACTTGCTCTTGGTACCCCGGGCCCACTTCTTGCTTTTACTGTTTTGGACATCATCAATATTCATATTTGTTCATTGTTTTTTTGCATATTTGTTCATCGGTTTGTGCATATTTGTTTATAAATAACATCAATTTGTTCATTAGTTTATGCATATTTGTTCATTGATAGATGCATATTTGTTCATTGTTATATTCATGTTTGTTCATTGGTTTTCGCATATTTGTTCATCTGTTTGTGCATATTTATTCATTAGTAACATCAATTTGTTCATTGGTTTATGCATATTTGTTCATTGTTTTTTTCATATAATTGTTCATTGCTAGATGCATATTTGTTCACTAGTAACCTCAATTTGTTAATTGCTATATGCATATTTGTTCATAGCTAAATAAGGCACAAGCACTCCTCTTCGATCTGCTATCTCGTTCTCTTAACATACACCATATTACTGCAAAGTCAGATTCTTTATCTATTATCCTTTTCATTCAAGTTTCTACATCAAACTTATCTTATTTTTATACTATATTGAGCACTTCATTCGTACTGACAAGTTAGCCTTAAAAAAGCACTTCATTCGTATTATCCTTTGCGTTCAAGATAGCCTTAAAGCACAAAATAAACAATGAACAAACAAAGGTTAGATCAATGAACAAAAAAGATTATATCAATGAACAAGCATGGTAATCCATGGAGGTTGCGAAGCTTGATCCGTCATGGCTCCTAAATGATCTAGAAGAGAATGAGTTGCATCTTGTATCTTCTTGGTTCGAGTTCTTGTGATTGGTCCGTCAAATGACACCTTTAGCTTTTCCTCGACGTCGTTAGGAGTCATAGACGGATGTTTGATCGACATCAATTATTGAACTTGAAAAAAGAAGACTTTTGGGGTTCAATTAACTTTTGCTTATATGTTGTAGACAACTTGGAAGTATCGTAATGACCTTCTCTTTAACAATCAGAACACCATTTTTGGTTTGAAAATAATTATATGTGCATAAAAAACAGGATAATATTGTATTCATACACATAGATAAGGCTAAAAAATCAAATTAAAAATTAAAAAAAGTTCAAAATCGATGAACAATGTTATTAAAAAATTCGATGAACAATTAGTTAGTATTGATGAACAATTGGGGAATATTGATAAACAAATCACTAGTTTTGATGAACAAACTAGGCGCGTCTCATAAAAACGTATTTTTCGAAAAATACGAGAAAAATTCGTCTGTGCCGATTTTATTGATAATACGCGAATAATACGGGAAAAATTTGCACGTGTCTTATTTTATCTTTTTTAATGAATGTTTAATCAGGGACGGTGATTTTTTGAAATGGACGAACGAGATTTATTCTCAATTCTCACTTGGGCGACCATTCTCACATGACTCTTTCTCTTCAATTTTCTGTTTTTATATTTTAAAACTGTATACTTAAGTTAGTGAAGATATATACTCTCCTTGTTTCTTGAAACAAGTTTTTTTAACTGAATACACATATTTAAAAATTTAAATTTTTTAATCAAATTATTCATACATTCAGAAAAATATGTACTCTTAATTGTTAAGAGTAATTATTATTTTTATAAAAGTGAGTTTTAATTTGAAAAGAAGTGGAAAAAAGTATTAAAAAGATACCTTTAATGAAATAAGAAAAATAATATAAAAAGATTAAAAAAAAACAGAGGGGGTAATCTGTATAGAGGATCTGAACTTTAAAACATTGTGTGAGTTGACTAAATGAACATTATGGGCTGTTTGACAGTGAGGCATGAAAGTGCTACTACTAGCTGGGATTCCATGTTTGCGTTTTAAGTTTTACTAATTTAAGTTGTACTTATGTGTTGCTTCTAGTTTCTACTAGAGTAGGGTTTAGGTTTGCACTCCTAAAATCCTGGGGTTAGGTTTGTGGGGCACTAAAACTGGAATACTTAAAACACATACACCCAAGTACTACACATTAGCACGATACTCAATAAAATCCAGAGTATGATATGGTTAAAGATTTTAAACTTTAGTAATGGTGTGATATCTGTTGAACCCGTAGTTTCATGGTTTTAAACATTAGTAATGGTGTCATGTCTTGAGTCTTGAGTGTTAACTACTCCCGCATTATCATCAATAACATATTCTTCAGTCTTTACCGTGAAGTGAATGAGAAGTTTGGGATCTTCTTATGATTCAACCCATTATTTCTTTGGTTTTTGGAATTATTATACTCTCTCCATCTAAGTCTATTTGATATTTTAGACTTAACTAGCATAATTACCCGTGCCTTGTACGGATTTTTTTGATAAGGAAAGGAGTTTGGGTGGTCACTAACAGGCTAGTGACCGTCCAAGGGCATCCTGGCGGATGAGGGTGTGCAAATCCGAGTCAATTGCAAGTGGAATAGAGGAGACGCGTCGGAACGAGCCAACAATGTACTCTGCTACCGAATTGCACTCACGATAGACGTGAGAGATACCCCAATCCTGGAAACGAGCCAATAAGCAATGGATGTCCGAACGAAGCAACTCAATCTCCCACGGGCAGCACCAGTCACCAAGAACTGCCTTGACCAGCTGCAAATTATCGCCTTCAATCTGGATCCGGGAAATGTCACGACGAATTGCCTCGAGAAGTCCCTGGCGTAAGGCGATGGTCTCGGATATCAGAACAGACTGATGACCAATCAGTTCTCCGTCAAAGTGGATGGGGGAGCCGCAAGAGTCCCTCAGAATGAACCCGTAAGAAGCCACGCCATTCGCATTCACTGCACCATCAAAATTCAATTTAATAAAATCCCTTCTAGGTTTTGCCCATTTTGCGGGCTTTCTCTTAAGCCCACCTCTAGTCGTTCCAGAACGTGGGTTATTTGAGGCCAAGCCTTCCGCGTTTTTCTAATTTTTAATTTGGTTATGAATAAAATCGCAAATGTTTGCGGCGTTATTCAAGTTAGTGTTGTTGTTGTCATCGAAAACTCTTTTATTCCTAGAGTACCATAGGCACCACCAGGTGTTAGCGAGGTGTTCCATTTCCTCTTTTGTTGATCGCATTCTTATCTCATCCAGGACAAGATGTAGTTTTTTATCCTCTGTAGAAATTTGGTTGAGGATTCGACAAAGTTTGGGATTTACGGATTTGGTGGTTTCCTAGGTTAAGGGGCACGCTAGTAACACATGGTTAGTGTCTTCCTCCGAGCTGTTACATGCCTCGCAACCCTGCGGAACCGGGATATGGTTGGCAGCGAGCCTCATCTAAGTTGGCAAACCATTTCTGGCTACTTTCCATAGGAAATTTTTCACTTCGGGGGGGGGGGGGGGGGGGGGGGATGTTAAGTTTGTTGATCCATTTTGGGTTAATTTTTGATTCGCCTTTAGATTGGTGGATCCATTGCATTGTTGAATGGGTTGAGTACCAGCCATTTTTGTTGGGTTGCCGTACCTTGTACGGATTTATTCAAATATAAATTATTTACTTTAAAAAAATTAATTTAATTTTTTATGTCAATATGAATAAAATTTACGCATTATTTTAATATAAGATCCAATATTTTCTTTTTTCCTTTACTAAAACAAAATGAATTAGTTTAGTAATTTTTAAATTTGTACACTTATGTTTAAATTTAAAATCTATACATATAATATCAAACAAAAGTTATATAATTTTTTTCATTATAATATGAGATTTGAATATATAATGAATCAATAAAATATATAATGAATCAAAGTAGAATGAGATAAGAATAAATCTAAGGTTTAGTTATTAATTTGTAACAAACCTATATAAAAATAAAACAAAATTATTATAGATATATATTTTTTAAATTAGTATAAAAATTTTCATTATAATATGAGATTTGAGTATATAATTAATTAATAAAAATATATAACTAATCAAAGCATAATGAGATAAGAATGAATCTTAGATTTAGTTATTAGTTTGTAACAAACCTACATAAAAATAAAACAAAATTATTATAAATATCTTTTTTTAAAAATAGTATTAAATTGTTTTTGAGAGTATTGATGATGTGACACCACATGGGTGAATTGATATGGAGGCGACACATGGGCAAAATGAATGTGAGGCCGACATGTGTCAAAAAAATGACTTCTTTAGTGGATATATAAAAATTAGTTATCTAACTCTATTTGGCCTTCTAGCTATTTTTTTCCAATAATTTTCAATTTTATCCTCAACTAATTAGGTTGGAATAAAAAAAGGAGGTGATTTAATTATAGGTATTGATGATTTAATTTAATAAGAGTATTTTAGTAAGAATAGTACTTGTCTTAATAATTGTGTAAAATGCTTAAATGACAAATAAACTTAGACAATATTTATGTAAAATACTTAAAGGACAAATAGACTTAGACAAAGGACGTATTAAATAATTTATTCCTAATTATGATAAGGGTTAATATCTTTCGGTAGTTTTTGGAATGTAACCGAGTTGTTAATATTTATAAAACATAATCATAAATTACAAGAAATAGGGCAAATTTCAAATAATATGATTTTTCAAAGTTGTGAAAATGGCATTAACTATTTATTGTGACGGATATGGGAACAAATCAACAAGAGCAAAACAATAAACACACACATATATACGTGGTTCACCAACGTTGTGTTGGCTGCGTGCATGTGCAGAAATACAATGACTTTTATTAGAGACAATATATAGAAGAATTACAAGGTGACAATTCTCTCTCAAGAACAAACCTCACTCTTAAAACTCTATCTACCAATGGAGGCAAAATCTCTACAACTCTAGCTAAGATTACAATTGAGAGTATATATAATACTTAACTAAACCCTAATGGGCTAGGCCCAAAAGCATGTCTAAGCCCAAAAACTTGACTTAAATTCACCCAAAACAGATGTACCAAAAACACTATGATAGTGTCAGATGTACCAAAATTTCTTCTACTTTTGATTTGCCCAAATGGGCAAGTCAACAACTTGTAACATTTACTCCTTCTCCTCTAATTGAGGAGCAAACATAGTAGAGAGATGAATGTTAGCAGCACTTGGAGTGTCAATAGGCTTGGTAGAGGACATACCAAACCTGGCCCACACCTTCTAGATGTAGCCTTTTTGTGACAAAAAATGCTTCTTCTGATTTCTATCTCTAAGAATCTCAACTCCTAGAATCTTTCGTGTTTCCCTTAGATCCTTCATCTCAAACTCGGCACTCAAAAGACCCTTCAACTTCACAACATCATACTTTCTCTTAGATGCTACCAACATCTCATATACATATAGAACTATATAGATGAACAAATCATCTTGTAGCGTGTTGTAGTAGACACAACAATCATATGCACTCCTAGAGTACCACAGCTTTATCATACAACTATCAAACCTCTTATACCACTGCCTTGGAGATTGCTTAAGTCCATATAAGGACACATAGTTATCCTTTCTTAGAACTGAAAACCATCTGGCTGAGTCATGTATATTTCTTCCTTTAACTCTCCATGTAGGAAAGCTATCTTCACATCAAGTTGTTCAAGCTCCAAATCCTGATGTGACACTATTGATAGCAACACTCTAATGGAAGTGTATCTAACTAGTGGTGAGAAAATCTCATTATAATCCAACCCCCTCTCTTTGATCGAAACCTCTAGCAACAACTCGATCCTTATACTTGACTCCCTCTACATGTGAAGCCCCTCTCATCCTTCTTCTTGAACACCCACTTGCAAGTAATGATTCTTCTTCTTAGAGGTTGTATGACTAAATCCCATGTTTGATTCTTGTGAAGAGACTCCATCTCATCACCCATTGCAGCAAGCCATTTCTCAAACTCTATACCTAAAATAGCTTCTTTGAAGATGGATGACACATGAGTATTAATCACTTTAGCAATCTATAGTGCATAGTCCACCATATCCTCAAAGTTATATCTCTTAGGTGGCCCAACTCCAACTTTCTTGGGTCGACCCAAAGCTATACTAGATGGTTGAGTGCTTGGAGTTGTAGATTTTGGGCAATCAGTTTTTGCTTGTAGCTGTTAATCCTTTTCTTTTTGCTGTAGATCGTTATCATCCTGATTGACCTACAACTCCACATGTTCATCAATGCTACCATTCTCTATTGTAGATGTGGGCTTCATTGTGACTCTAAGCATAGACTTCTCTTCAAAGACTACATTCCCGCTCATAATCGCCCACTTTTCTGACGGAGACCAGATTCAATACCCTTTAACTCCTTCTCCATAGCCCACAAATACTCCCTTCTTTGCTCATGGCTCTAGTTTACCTTCATTTACATGATAGTAAAATGTGCAACCAAAAGCTTTCAAATTTGAGTAATCAATTGATTTACCTGACCACATCTCAGTAGGAGCCTTGCATTGTATGCCTGTGTGTGGCCCACAGTTTATTAGATAACAAGCTATGTTTACAGCCTTTGCCTAGAACCTTCTTTATAAACCAGTGTTAGAGAGCATGCACCTTGCTCTCTCCAGAAATGTTTGGTTCATTCGCTCAGCTTTTACCATTCGGTTGCGGTGTATCCCTAACTATGTAATGTAGAGAAATCCCTTCATCCTTATAGAACTGATCAAACTCAAATGGGCAAAACTTCAGAACATTATCAGTTCACAACCTCTTATTCTTCTTTCCTATTTGATTCTCCACCAATGTATTCCACTGTTTGAAACTCTTAAGGGCTTCACCTTTATACTTCAGCATGATCACCCAAGTCTTTATTGAATAATCATCAATCATAGACACAAAGTACCTATGATCACCCAAAGACTCAACTTTAGATGGATCCCAACAATCATAATGGATGTAATCCAATGTACCTCTTGTCTTGTGAATGCCCTTAGGAACCTTGTTTTGATGTAGCTTCTCGGAAACACAATGCTCACAAAATACTAGACTCTTGACATTGTGACCGTCAAGCAGATCATCTTTGACAAAATTTGCTTCTCTCTTTGACCCATATGACCATGCCTCATATTGTTGAAAGGGTTTCTTGACAACAAATAAATTTATAATCAAGACCCCGCTGAGTACAAAGGAGTCAGGTTCGTCCACAGGGAGAAAGTCAGTGCTAAGTTTTGTTACTTGGAGCGCAAGCAACCAATAAAATCTAGGGATTTTAGCAAGAGAAAGAGGAATTCTAAGGTAAAGGTATCACCACAACTAATCATGCAATGCTAACGCTATGAAACATAAAGATCATGCTTTTATCATATAAAGGTGGCAACTTTCGTCAACCAAAGCAAGTAAATCAACTAACTTTCGTTCAATCAACAAACTTACTATCTAATCTCTTCTACTTCAATTAGGATAGATCCGCTTTCGCTTCAAAACCCTAAATTGACTATTCTGATTCAAGGTTTCCGCTTTCGCTTCAACTATGAATGAGAAATTCCTATCAACTTTCGTTTCAAGGATTAAGAGCAAGAGAATAGATTCATGCAATAAAAACAATCAAGACATGATCATAAACAAGCATGCACAACCATTGTTGGGTTTAACCCCAACCTTAGAGAGGAAGGCTACTCACAAAGCACGATTAAAAGCAAAATTGAATTAAATAAAAGAGAAAGCTTACAACTTGAATCCAAAACAAACTTGTTCTCTAAGTTTCTCCAAAACCGCCCTCTCCTCTCTCCTCTCTCGCCTCCCAATCGTGTGTGTTGTGTAACAAGAGCTAGAGAAGGGTATTTATAGAGAAACTAATCTATCTTAGATCTATCTATAAGGAAATAAATCTTCTAATAAGATATATCCCTTAAAAATATCTAATAACATAAAAGGAAATAGGATAAAAGATCATTAAAACGCGCCGACTCGATCTTCGCTACACCTCGGTACCGACCTGTGCACCTCGGTACCGAGCTGTTACAGCACTACGAACAACCTTGAGTAAAACTTGCGTAGCGGATTCATTACAACTCCGTTTGACTCGATTCTTTTTCCTATGTTCTTGTAGGGAATTTATCTACATCTTTCTCAGATCAAATTTGATCTTCAACGACTTTATTTGAGTGCTTAATCTTCATCTTGTCTTCATTCTTGAGTGCTATCTTTAAGTGTTTTCCTCCTTTCTTCGAAATATGCTCCAAAATAGCTTCTAAAACCTCAAAAACACCACCAAAGCTTATGTATACGAAAACCTACATAAACGACTCAAAACAAAACACAAAACTAAAGAAAAAGACTCAAACACACAAAAACACACCCTAAAAACACGACTAAAAAGGCGGACATCACATATGCCATAGCTTATTCATATCTTCCTCAAGAATCTCTGACGATGCAACACTAGTTAAACCAATAATTGTAGAACCTTGCAAGAAACACAAAGTATCATTCATGACACCTTTTAGAATCACATCATAACCCTTGTAGACATTTAGAACTCCATCTTCCTTACTGAAACTAAAACCCCTACTATCTAGCAAACTTAGAGATATCAAATTCTTTGTCATCAATGGAACATGTCTGACTTCGTTCAGTGTGCAGAACCTCCCATCACAAGTCCTTATCTTGATTGATCCAATTTCAACTGTTTTGCAAACAAAATTGTTAGCCATCAAAATGCTACCCCCATCTACTTGATCATAAGCTAAAAACCACTCTCTCCCTCCTAGGACAAATATGGTACGATGCCTCGGGATATAAGACCCACACATAAGAGTGATGAGTGTATCCATCATCAACTATAGCAATATCTTCTTCAGACTTGGTGTAACCTTCTGCTGTAGCTGCAAACCTTGATTGTTTCTCTGACTGTCATTTTTTCTTACGACAATCATTCTTCCAATGCCCCCTTTCCTTACAATAGTACAAGCATCATATGGCATAGGACCCTTTGAAAACGACTTATTTTCTTTCTTCTTCTTGCCGCTTCAATGACCCTTACCACCACTGACAATTAGTCTAGCGACTTGATTATCTATAATTGCACCAGATGCCTTATGGCACAACTCTCTGCTTTGAAGTGATGACCTAACGTCTTTCAGAGTGATTATATCCAATTCCCAACAATATATAAATGATTGAACAAAGTTCTCGTATGATTGTGGTAGAGATATCAAAAAAATCAAAGTATCATCCTCGTCTTCATCTTAACATCAATATTACACAATTCAAGTAATATAGTGTTCAATTGATCTAAATGATCCCTGATTTGCGTACCTTTATGCATTTGCGGTCCGAACAAGCATTGTTTCAGAAGCAACTTGTTGGTTAGAGATTTTGTCATGTACAAACCCTCCAACTTCAACCATAGACCAGTGTGATGTGAGCCCATCACTGACGGTGAGCCAAGAAGAGGAAGATTTTTCCATGCGCTCCGACGGACCCATTACTCGAGCTCGGACCCGTGCCATAGCTAGAGCCATGGCATCCCTCATCGTGCGTGCCTACGCAAGCCACAACGCATCCACCGGCACATCCCTCTTCAAGGCCTTCACCATCATCGGAGACGCACCGCTCCTCAGCACCGACGCCTCGCACCACGGTGCAGAGGACCTCGCTTTGTAGCTCGAGCAATGGCATCCCTCGTTGCGCGTGCCTACGCAAGCCACGACGCATCCACTAGCGCATCCCTCTTCAAGGCCTTCACTATCATTGGAGCCGCGCCGCTCCTCAGCACCGACGCCTCGCACCACGGTGTAGAGGACCTCGCGTCCGGTACCGAACCACCTCTGGTCGGTACCGTGCCAGCCACGCTCAGTACTGAGTCCTACGCCTCGGTATCGACCCCCATGTCTGCCCGGGCCAACCCGATGTCGCGACATGAGGTTCGCGTGCGTCGCGCACCATGGCATCGTAGTGCCACGCCTAGCGTGTCGCGACAGCCTTGGTTGCGTCGCGTGCCTCGGCCTTGTCGTGCCACACCTAGTGTGTCGCGATAAGCCTTCCGCTGGCGCGCCGACGCCTTGTCACGGCCTTGTCGCGACACTCGCGACATGGCCATCGTGACTCACTATCTTTAATATCGTTTTTAGTACTATTTCTATTCTGAACATTTCTATTACTGTCATTTCTATTTCTGTTTAATAGTTTTGGGCTTGGGCTCGTGTTTGGGCCGCAAGCTTGCGCCTCCTTCCGCGCCTCACGCCATCTAGGGTTTTGTTAGGGTTTGCGTGCCTTCACCTCTATATATGGTACACCCCTCATTGTAATCGGCACGCTTAAATTGAGATAACGAATTGCTATCGAGATTTCTCCAAACACATCTAGTTAAGGTGTCAACCCTATTCTTTTCTCAACCCCATATTATCTTGGTCTAGGTCATACTATACCCCCTTCTCAATCCTTTCACTTCATTCTCATCCCAAAGTCTAGGCTCCAGCCTTCAATCTATCGGTTACGTTCGTGAGAATACCCACTACGAGTCCAAGCAAAGATCCTACTCGTGACTCCTCAACAGGGTTCACATCAACTAGCATTAGAGCCGAAGGATTGCGTAAGTCTCTCTCACCCTTTTACTCGTTTTTAATTGATTTTTTTTCTATTAACCATCTATTCACATAGCTTCCTCCAGCTCTACCATCGTTCATCTAGATCCATTGTTTTTTTACGATAAAAAAAAATCATAAAAAATTGCCATTCCCTCTGACTTGCACTTGTTTCGGTTCAATTGCTTGAGTTTTCGAGTCTTGCTTGCATCATTCTTGCATTGCTTGGATCGTTAGAGTTGTGTGCGTCGTTGCATCCTTGTGTTCTTGCGAGATTTGGTTCCATTTTTGCCATATCTCTTGTTTGTTATTGAGAGCAAGTATCTTGGAGGATAAAATCCACAAGATCTTGTTAGTTGCCGAATTTAAAAAAAGGAAACAAATCTTGGAAGATAAAAGCCAAAATAAGGTAATATATTTCCAAGTTTATTAAAAAAAAAGATCTTCAAAAGATATTGTGGGATACACAAGCCAAAATAAGGCAAGTATTCCATAGAATTTTCGGCTCCTTCTCTCTTTCCAATCTTCAATATCTTGCCTTATATTAGTAATTGATTTGCATTTACCTAATTGATTGCATATCTTTTACTTGCATCTTTTGCTAAGACACAATCTCGCCTAATCCTCTAAGACCGAGATCTCTCAATTATTCTTTCTCTTTCTCTCTTGCGTGCCAAGGCTCACCCTAGTCGACGCCTCTCTCTCTCTCTCTCTCTCTCTCTCTCTCTCTCTCTCTCTCTCTCTCTCTCTCTCTCTCTCTCTCTCTCTCTTGCGTGCCAATTATTCTTTCTCTTGCTTTGTGTGTTTGCTTGTTCGTGCTCTTATTTGTTCCTTACTTGTGTAAGTCGAGACCATAAGCCTCCCCAACCTTTACAAGCCCCTTCTTTCGTGCAATTAAGGGTACTTGGGTGGTGATTCTTACAAAGTCTCTAAGCTTCTTTTGTTTGTTGTTTTTGGAACTTTTGACTTGTTCATGTCTATGGTTGAGTTAGGTGACGCTAACATGGATTCGGAGGAGCAACAAAACAACAACCAACAGCAACAACACAACAACCAACAACAACAACACTTGTCGGCACTCCAACCGGGCCTCCTTGTGACGCCCGACGCGTTGCAACAAGGCGCCATGCTAGCCGCAAGCCTCGCGGATTTGGAGGCGCGCTTCGCTAACGTGGAGTGCCTCCTGTCGAGGCTCTTGGATACACAAGCCCCAACCGTGACGATCAACACTCAACCCCCGAATACGAGCGTAACGCCACCCGGCGTCTCGACACCGAGGGCTACGGCGCAGGAAAAGGCCAAGGGCCCTATGGTTGACTCGTCTAACCAACATGGAATCCAGAGGTTGGAATCCATGAAGCAAAGTCGGCCGATTAATCAGGCCCAAGACGTACAAGAGGTTCATGACGTTCATTCCGATGAGGAGTATGACTCTGAGGAGTGGCGACGTCAACAAGCCAAGAAAAAGAAAAAAGCGGTCACTCCGACACCTAAGAAAAAATAGCAAGGGCCGAGATGACTTCGATGTCAACGACTATCGGGGTCATCAAAGTCCGACAATACCATACTCGGATTTCGAGGACTCTATGATGGAGTACGAGGAAGCTTTTGAGGAAGAGTTTGACCACCCTCTGGTCCATGATTCGAAGGAGTGGATAGATCGAGATCGGGATTGGATTCTAAGACCCAAGTTGCCCGAGAAACGCGCGGAGTATGATCGGCTTGAACGCCGTGACAACCGCGACCGGCCTCGGTACCGTGGGGATCGACGTGACAATAACCGAGACCGCGAGGATCAGCGGCGCCCTCGACGCGACAGGGTGACGAGCCCAGCGATGATGGAGACGGACCAGGCCGAGGCTATGGCGAGGCAAGCGGTGCCATCGCACACTGCCTCCGCATGCCAATCGACGCGCCGACAATGAACGTCCGGTGCATCTATCCCGCCGCGACGTAAAGGTAAAATTTGAAGATTTCTTTGGCAACTACAATCCTGATGAGTTTATTTCGTGGTTGCACGGTACATAACACGTCCTCAAACATTGTCATTATGAGGAGCACGAGAAAGTCGAGGTGGTGACCCTTTATTTCAAGGGGGGCGCTCGAATGTGGTGGAACCGATTCGAATCGGATCGGGCCCGAAAGGGTAAAGCCACCATTACCGAGTGGCATCAACTTGTTTTTATAATGAAGAGGAAATTCATTCCCCCCGACTACAAGGAGAAAGTCTGAATCTTGATCCAAGACGCTCGTCAAGGGTCCATGACTCCGGAGGAGTTCCTTGCCTACTTAGAAGATTTATTCTTCAAAGCTGGCATGAGCGCTTCACGGGGGGCGTTGCGGTCTCGCTTTGTGGCGGGACTCCACCAATGGATCCGTGATCGTTTGGTTGTCTTGCCAATCAAGGACTTGGGACGCCTAATCCACACGACCATGGAGTTGTACACGTAGTTTAAGAGGCCGAAGGCGTCTAATTTTCAAAGGTATGGCTCTAATTCTAGTCCATCCGCTTTTGGTACTAAACCCGTTTCTTCTTCTTATTATTCTAAACCCAAGGTAGGTACCCCAAGATTGGACTCCAAGGGCCCTTTGGTTGGACAAAACCTTGACAAGGCCGCCTCTACCCCACAAACGAGGACTCGAGATATCGAGTGTTACCAATGTGGTGGGCGAGGCCACCTCAAACGTGATTGTCCCAACAAGAAGCGCGTGTTATTTTGGCTTAATCGGCGGCGTTGAAAGCGTTAACAAGGCTGAATTGGAAGAAGAAAATGAGGCACCAATTGAAGATGGCGCATTTTGTGCACCTTCGGATATTGGCGCTGGCATCGACAAGCTCTTGCTTGTGAACGCCAAGCACTAAGTGTCAAGGAGGTCGTGCCCACTAACCAACAAGAAAATATTTTCCGTACTCGGTGTTTGGTGCAAAACGTCTCCTTGAGTGTCATCATAGATTCAGGTAGCTACGGTAACTTCTTATCAAGGAAAGTCGTCACCCATTTCAACTTGCCACAAATGGACCATGCAGCGCCTTACAAGCTCGCGTGATCTCAAATGATCGCAATCATTGGGTCACCAAACAAGTTCGTCTTTCCTTTTCAATTGGCATTTACTCCGATTCTGTTTTGTTTGATGTCCCTGACATGGACGCCACCCATCTCCTTCTTGGCCGTCCATGGCAGTTTGACCTTCACGTGATTTACAATGGTCGGTTGAACAGTTACATGTTCAATTACATGATGAGGTATTTTTCTGTCGTTTACCTATCAAAGAATCTTAACTTAACCAAACTAGTAGAATGGTAAGTAAGGGTCGATCCCACAAGGACTCGTATATTTGTGTTATTTCTTGGATGCCAAGTAACTAAAAGGGGGGTTTATGACTGAAAATCTAATATAAGATGCGAAATAAAAGTAAAATGCAAGGATGTTTAAATCAAATAAAAGACAAGCGTGTTCAACTAGTTAAATCCATCATGATATTGATTTGTTGATCATCGATTCTCTTGATTCTCTTCTCACTTGAATAATTTATTGTGGATAATGACCCAAACTTCACATTTAGTTGATAGAACTATCAGTCTAACAACCCTAATCATCTAACAACCTACAAGACCTTATAGATTTAATTAAACAACAACATAATGATTCAAGTTATCAATAGAAACAAACACTTAGAGCAACCAGACATCTAAGTGACTTGTGAATTTATTCACTTCTTCAACCAACTAGTCCAACCGGTACTAAATTGATTAAAGTATACTCTTGATCAAATTAACTCTGACCGGTAATTAATCAGATTCAGTTATAACCAGAAATTCAATTAGGTGATCAATCTAACAAAACCCTAGTTTAGATTCAATTAAGCACATGGAATAATTTCTATTCAAGTTTGTTGAGAATCAAATCAAACCTCACAACGATATGCAAATCATGATTTCAATAACTAGCCAAACACAATGAAATTTAGCAATGCATAATTAAATTGAAAACAAACTTACAAGAGTTTAAAAGTTGCTCTCTTGAGAGAGGAACCTAGCCTTCAAAAGTATGATAAAAGTTATGATAAAAATAAACTGACAAAAGCATAAATATGTCTCCCAAAGCAATCCTCAAACCCTCCAATTAAACATAATTTCGGACAAGATATAACCAAGCCCAAAAGTCAAGCCCAAAAGTCGTCGGCCCATGTCCGCGTGAAAGTCCGGATTGCACGGGTTACTCCTCAAATTGCGCGGCCACGCAATTGGCAAGTCGCATAATCTGCTTTTAGTTGGAATTGTTCGGGTTAGGTCCAAAATTGCGCGGTCACGCATTTAGAATGCAACCCACGCTTTTACCCTCGGTTCAGCATTTAGGTGACACTTCAGAGGCTGTTTTGACCTACTTAAAGTTGGAATTTGGACTTGGAGTAAAACGTGAATTGTAGCTCTTTGAATTAGCTTTCTAGGGATACCAGGTTCAGCTTCATCCGACCACTATATCTCCCAAACCAAGCATTGCAAGATATATTTGTCAAAACAAGAACTCCAATGCATAGCCCGGGTTTAAGCGTTCTTTTCACACAAGCTCTTGGGCCTTGGTTCTTCCAATCTTCATAAGTATTACTATAAGCTTCATCAAACTCTACCACAATCATCGAAGATCCATCCCGTCCATGCTTGTTTACCTAAAGATCTGCAAAATCGGATAAAACAAGTGCAAAACCCGAATTTCCTAGAAAACCTAAAAACCTAAGAACTATACTAAACTAAGCTAAAACCATGCAAAATAAACATAAATATGCATCTTAAGCTATATCAAATGCAAGCTACTATTACCATGGTAAATGCGTGACCATCTTACCAATGTCTCCAAGTGAAGCCTTACAAGATGAAGTCGAGAGGCAACAAGCAAAGGCTAGGGAGACCGCACCGACCGCGCACCGAATGAGGCCACCACCGGCGTTTCTGGCCAAGGCACACGTTCTGGCAATGCTCCCAACGTTTTTGGGTCAGGTTCTGGCCAACAACAAGGGTCGCACTAGGAGCATCGAGGCAAAGTCAAGCATGAGCCTCAGACGCCGAGTAGGCAGTCGAGCGCGCGTCGCAACGCGCCAGCCTCGGTGCCGAATGGCGCTGGGGCGACACCATCCATTTCCAGCGGCGCAAGTGGTCCAA
This sequence comes from Fallopia convolvulus, assembly GCA_964016875.1. Classification (NCBI taxonomy): domain Eukaryota; kingdom Viridiplantae; phylum Streptophyta; class Magnoliopsida; order Caryophyllales; family Polygonaceae; genus Fallopia; species Fallopia convolvulus. The sequence continues at coordinate 4,622,690 of OZ024724.1, read as the reverse complement.
ATCTTCACCACTAGTATGGCTCAGTGGACCAGCATATGGGCGCCCATGGCAAGTCAAAGACCAGTGAGGACGTCGAGCCACCTTTTCTCGGCACGGTCCAAGATCGTTTGCTTTTTTGTCGTCGGCGCGATGTGGTTAAGACCATTGAGGGGAGTTTTTCTTGTTTTTTTTATTGTGTCAATTACTTCAAATTACAATAGATAAGACACACGAACTACCCCCCTCTATTTCTTCTCTTTTGTAGGAGTACTCAGACATTATGCCTGCCGAGCTCCCCGACGGGTTACCACTGATTCGAGGGATCGATCATTGCATAGATCTCATTCCCAGTGCATCATTGCCAAACTGGGCTGCATATAGGGCGTCTCCTAAGGAGACTCAAGAGCTACAATTCCAAGTTCAACCGCTATTGGACAAGGGTTACGTTTGAGAGTCCCTTAGCCCGTGTGCAGTCTCGGTTATCTTGGTGCCGAATAAAGATGGCTCTTAGAGGATGTGTGTGGATTGTCGTGCCATCAACCAAATCACCATCAAGTATCGGCACCCAAGTCCACGTTTGGATGACATGCTTGACAAGTTGCATGGTGCCGTCTTGTTTACCAAGATCGATTTGCGGAGCGGCTACCACCAGATTCGAATGCAAGAAGGGGATGAGCGGAAGACGGCTTTTAAGACCAAGCACAGTCTTTATGAGTGGTTAGTGATGCCCTTTGGCCTAACTAACGCTCCTTCTACTTTTATGCATTTAATGAATTTCGTTTTACGCAAGTTTTTGGTACATTTCGTCGTCGTGTATTTTGACGACATTTTAGTTTTTAGTAGAACTTTGGACTCTCACGCGCGGCACCTTAGGCAGGTGTTAGATTGCCTCCGCGAACATTGTTTGTATGTAAACTTGGACCTGTGTGTTTTGTTCGGATATGACGAATTTTCTTGGTTTCGTCGTATCCAAGGATGGCCTACGTGTGGATTCTGACAAAATCCGGGCCATCCGTGAGTGGCCAACTCCCACGACCCCCACTATTGTTCGATCATTTTTGGGGCTCGCCTGGTTTTACAAGCGATTTGCCAAGGACTTCAGTTCTATCGTCATGCCACTCCACTTTTTGAGAAAGAAGGCCGCAACAATAAAGTGGATACCGCATCATGAGGCTGCTTTCGAGGCCATAAAAGATGTTTTATGCTGAGCCCCGGTCCTGCAATTGCCGGACTTTTCAAAGCACTTCGAGATCGAGTGTGACGCTTCCGATTATGGTATTGGTGGCGTACTCCTTCAAAAGAAACGGCCTATCGCTTACTTTAGGGAGAAGCTAGATGGGAATACCTTAAACTATCCGACCTATGATAAGGAGCTTTACACTCTTATTCGGGTCTTAAAGACATGACAACATTATCTATAGCCAAGCGAGTTCATAATTCATACGGATCGCGCGGCCTTGGCTTATCTCAAGAGTCAAACGACTCTGAATAGGCGCCACGCACGTTGGGTGGAGTACATGGAGACGTTTCCATACGTCATTGCGCATAAAGAGGCAAAGAGAACGTCGTCGTCGACACTCTCTCTCGCATGTACATTCTTTTAACCCAACTTCGTACAAAGCTGCTCGGGTTCGCTTTGATTAAGGAATTGTACGACTCAGATCCGTATTTTTCCTCGATCATTAAAAACCCGGAGCACTCTCGCATCCATGAGTCCTTCTTTTTGGACAATGGGTACCTTTACCGCGCTTGTAAGCTTTGCATTTCGGCCTCTTCGGTTAGGCACTTATTGCTACTAGAGGCTCATGATGGCCGAGGCCACTTTGGCATAGCCAAAACATTGGCAGCACTCCGTGAACATTTCTTCTAGCCTCACATGGCTAGGGATGTAAACAAGTATTGTCAGGGTTGTGTGCCATGTCATACCGCCAAGTCTCGGTCACAACGACATGTACTTACACGCCCCTACCTATACCGGACGCCCCGTGGGAAGATCTCTCCATGGATTTTATCACGGGCCTCCCAACGTCGAGGCGTGGGAAAGAATTCCATTTTTGTAGTAGTGGATCGGTTCTCCAAGATGGCCCACTTCATTGCATGTAAGGGGACTAATAACACGGTGGAAATCACGAATTTATTCTTCGAACATGTGGTACAATTGCATGGTATTCTTAAAACTATCGTTAGTCATAGGGATACCAAATTTTGCAACCATTTTTGGAGAACACTTTGGGGGAAGTTAGGAACATGACTCCTATTTTCTACTGCTTACCACCCCGAGACCGATGGTCAGACTGAGGTGACCAATCAGACCTTGGGCACTCTTCTACGGACGATGCTAAAGGCCAACCCACGTCGGTGGGAGGACTTACTTTGTCATGTTGAGTTTGCATATAATAGGTCCTTTCAATCTGCGATGAAGATGACCCCTTTCGAAGAAGTCTATGGGCGCAAACCATGCACGCCCATGGATTTGGTGCCGCTGCCTTACAAACCCGACGAGCACGTCAACGCGGCCAACCGCGCCGACCATGCTCGCCGCCTACATGAGCGCACCAAGGCACGTCTGTTGAAGCGCTCAGATCAATACGCCTCCCAACGCAACAAAGGGCGTCGTACCTTGATTTTCGAGCCCAGAGATTGGGTGTGGATCCATCTTCGAAAGGAGCGTTTTCCAGACGCTCGGAAGACGAAGTTGCACCCTCGGGGAGACGGACCCTTCAAGGTCCTTCGGCGCATCAACAACAACTCTTACATAATCGACCTCCCGGGTAAGTACAACGTTTCTGCCTCCTTCAATGTCTCAAATCTCTCTCCCTACATAGACCCCGATTATCATGACGAGGAAACGGGGACATTACCCACCCAAGGGGGGAGGGTGATGTGAGCCCCTCACCGACGGCGAGCCAAGAAGAGGAAGATTTGGCCGTGCGCTCCGACAGACCCATTACTCGATTCCGGACCCGTGCCATAGCTCGAGCCACGGTGTCCCTCGTCACACATGCCTACGCAAGCCACGGCGCATCCACCGGTGCACCGCTCTTCAAGGCCTTCACCATCATCGGAGCAGCGCCGACGCCTCGCACCACGGTGTCGAGGACCTCGCGTCCGATACCGAACCACCCCTGGATGGTACCATGCCATCCACGCTCAGTACCGAGTCCTATGCCTCGGTACCGACCCCCATGTCCGCGCCGAGCCAACCCGGCGTAGGGACATGAGGTTCGCGTGCGCCGCACACCATGGCCTCGTCATGCCACACCTAGCGTGTCGCGACAGCCTTGGTTGCGCCCCGTGCCTCGGCCTTGTCGTGCCACACCTAGTGTGTCGCGACAAGCCTTGCGCTGGCGCGCGGACGCCTTGTCACGGCCTTGTCGCGACACTCGCGACATGGCCATCTTGAATCACTATCTTTATTACCGTTTTTAGTACTATTTCTATTCTAAACATTTCTATTACTGTCATTTCTATTTCTGTTTAATAGTTTTGGGGTTGGGCTCGTGTTTGGACCGCATGCTTGCGCCTTCCTCCACGCCCCACGCCATCTAGGGTTTTGTTAGGTTTTGCGTGCCTTCACCTCTATATAAGAGGCACACCCCTCATTGTAATCGGCACACTTGAATTGAGATAACGAATTGCTATCGAGATTTTTCCAGTCACATCTAGTTAAGGCATCAACCCTATTCTTTTCTGAACCCCATATTCTCCTGGTCTAGGTCATACTAGACCTCCTTCTCAATCCTTTCACTTCATTCTCATCCCAAAGTCTAGGCTCCGGCCTCCAATCTATCGGTTACGTTCGTGAGAAGACCCACTACGAGTCCAAGCAAAGATCCTACTCGTGACTCTTCAATGGGGTTCACATCACGGTGACGGTCTCAACATCCGAGACCTAAGTGATGACATCATCTGAAAGGCACAACATGATCGTTGAATGTGCCTTCTCCTATAGAGTTGCCATCTCAGCAGCATCGCCCTTGTTATCCTTGACAGCGGCGCCCACAAGCCTTGTTACTTTAACAAAGCTCGCATCTTGATTTGTCATAGACTAAAACTATTTCTCCCAGTGAACGTATTGATCTTGATGTTTAAAGATGACATTTTCCCACCAGATTAAAAACATTGATCTAACCAAAAGCTCTGATACCATTTTGTTGTGAAGGATGTAGGGAAAAATCAACAAGAGAAAAACAATAAGCACACAAAAATATACATGGTTCACCAACATTGTGTTGGCTACGTCCATGGAAAGAAAGACAGATCAAAATTTTATTAGGAGAACAAATAGAAGAATCACAAAGTGGGAATTCTCTATCAAGAACAAACCGAACTCTTGAAACGCTCTCTACTAATGGAGGAAAAATCTCTACAACTCTAACTAGGGTTACATATGAGAGTATATATAATACTCAACTAAATCCTAATGGTATAGGTCTAAAAGTAAGTGTAAGCCCAAATTCAAGTCAATTTAACACCTTTTATGGATATGAAATTGTTAAGAAAATGGATTTAGTCTATTTTTAGTTTATAACTCATTGATTAAAATGATACCATATGTAAAAAAAAAGAAGATCAATATCATTCTTCCATATAATTTTATTTCTTTTTCATTTTCTTTCGATATATTTATACCAAATGGGCTCTAAGTATCATCAAAAGTTAAAGAAACTTTCTAGTAACATGCAATGTTTAACGACACAACATTCTACAATAATGATTTTGAATGGCCAAGAAAATCTAGGGCTTGGAACGGGTCGATCAAAATCGAACTTTTGGACCGAACCAACTAGGGGTGTCCAAACCTGGTTAACCGAGATTTTGATTAATCGAAGTTCGGTTAACCATGATTTCGGTTAGTTAAAATCATGAACCGTAATCGAACCATCAATTCCGGTTAACTGTAGTTCTGTTAACTAATTTTTCGGTTCGGTTTTCTCGGTTAACCAATAACCATTTATGTAATTTTATCTTAAATAATTAATACTAAAGTAATAAAATTTAAATAAAAAAATGATTGAGCAAGACTTTTATTTTAAATATGTATTTATACCATATTGTTTTGGTTTTTGTAAACAAATGTCGAGAGTATATACTATAGTGTGTGAAATAGAACATTGTGTGTATTATTTCATATCCCATTACATTTAATAAGCAGTTTTATATCAATGAGAAGTGGAAAAATAGTGTGTAAATTGTTAAAATTGGAGAATGAAAGACTCAAACTACATCAACACCTTAAGATCATAGAGTTTAACCACTAAATAAAGCAAAGTTAACTAATATTTGAAAAAAATGTTAATATATTTTTTTTGTTTTTTCGGTTAATCGTTATATGTAAAGTCGTGAACCGAAACCGAACCGATAAACCGAAATTATTTTCGGTTCGGTTAATGAAACCGCAAATTTTAAAAAAAAGTCTGTTTGGTTGATTTTTCAGTTTCGGTTTTTTATGGACACCCCTAGAACCAACCAAATCGAGTTTTTTTGGTTTGATTATCGTTTCAAAAAAAATTAGACTTTCGATTTCGATTTCATTTCGGTATTGTAATTCAATTTCTAATCGGTTCGGCTTCAAACCAGTTTAATTAAACCGAACTATGTATAAAAAACCAAAACACTACTAAGTTAACGTCTTGAGTCTTGACTCCCATTCTCAATCCCATAGTAACCATCTCAAGTGAGTCCACCGATTCCCGACCTCCTTTGTTAGGTCGTTGACTCATCGTCGCTAGACCTCCTGACCCGACTTCTGTCTCCATTTGTCTATATTTGTCCCAATCTTCAATGTTCCCTCTAGTCTTTTGATAGGCAAATCCTACCAAGCAAGTGTACGGGATCGGTTGTAATACAAAGTTGTCGAACTATGGGACTAAGTAGTATTAGTTGCAACTTATTAGTAGACTAAGCCGAAAAATATGAAAATATAGAGGTGTGATTTTAGCTATCAAACTAATTATAAGTAAGCAAACAAGTAATAGTGATGACATTCAATGGGAGAAAAGCTTCTAAAATCAACAATCTTGATAACATTGTTTTTAGTAGACTTTAAAGGATGATTGCACAATCTTAGTTTTTGACTTTGTTTGAAGGCAATTGTCTAATGTATCCACTAAATTCTTTCGAATGTTAACAAATGTATCTAGACTCAATTAAACATCCATTTTCGTGACTTGCAAATTATAATCTAGAGCTTTAAGCACCTAGAAATTAAAATCAAATTAACTCAACATCCGCTTTCGCAACTTCCAAAACCAACCTAATCTTAAAATTTCTCTAACAATTTTTATTCCACAAGAGAAATCAAGACATTTTCGTAATAAAGAAAACTCAGGTTCAAATCCTAAAGTTCCAATTGGAAAATGCACCTTTCAGTATCAATTCTCTATATATCTGACTACTTATCAAAGTTATTATCTTTCAGTCTCAAACATTAACAAAATTCCAATTCACACAAGTTAGAATGGCAATAAGCATCTAGGATTAAATCAAACAAAGCTTCAAACATCAAATTGTGCAATTTAATAAATTTGTCTACCTAAACATTGTTGGGTTCACTCCAAATCTTAGAATTATGGGCTTAGCTAGATATGGAGAATGAAGAAATTAAATTAACAACGATATTAAACATACGAGATTGAATAAACAAACAAAATTGATTAAGATCCAGCTAGGGCTAGTCATGGGTCGAGTTATGGTTGGGTGGAGCACTTCCACCACCCGACCCGTGAATAAAAATGGCTCACACGACCCACCCATCACCCGTAAAACCTTTCACCCGTCACCCGAGGGTGAATCGATTGACCCGCCACCCGAGGGTGAATCGATTGACCCACCACCCGAGGGTGTATCGAGTGACCCGCCACCCGCTAATTGTTAAATTACAATAATAATTTATAAAAATTTAGAAATAATAAAATAAAAAATAATTAATAATAATTGTTAAATTACAACATAACCACATCGATTCCATTACATTGTTTAAAGTTTTGAAATGCAAAATAACGAGAGGGCAATAAGGAGAACAAAAGGACCAGAAGTGAGAATGGTTGTGCCCTGCACAAGTTTAGGTTATATTGAAGAATACTTTTAATAGTTTAAAAAAGCCCCAAACCTTTTAAAAAATCCCCAAAGTTCCAAACTTTTTAAAAAAAGCTAAAACTAGTTTAAGTTAAATTTTAATGGGTGAAACGAGGGTCGGGTGACGAGTCGGGTGGTTGGCCGAGTGAACTGGGTGTAAACTTTCACCCATATCCGACCCGTCACCCGTTCCACCCGTCACCGACCCACCCATCACCCATTTTATTACGGTTTTCACCCGTTTATTTGGATCGGGTGAAGCGGGTGGGTCTGTCACCTGCGGATAATGTCCATCCCTAGATCCAGCAAATTCAAACTCTAAATCCAAAAGAGTATTTAATCTCCAAACTTGACTCTCAAGTAATAAGCAATAATCAAAATCTATAACTTCCTAAAAACAATCTTAGTAAGGGTTAATACAGTCTCCCAAAGGAAAAGATAGGACATGTATCCTAAAATAGAACACGCGGTACAAAACTAGACTACCAGGGGTACTACTCGATCTACTACCTAGTCGGGTAGTCTCATAAAACTCGCTCCAGGAAAAAGGCGCTACCCGACCATCTATCCGGTCAAGAACCTGGTCGGGTTCTTCGCATGAAGTGTTACCCGGGCTGGTACCTGGTCGGGTTTTTCCACTTAGCGTGTTTTCTCTTGTCCAGTGTAATCTGGGTTCTACCACGGGGATTTGGAACGTCCGCCTTTTTAGCATTTTTCCATTCTGCTATTTGATTGCGAATGAATTCGCACAGGTTGTTTTGGGGTACTGTTTGTCTATTGTCGATTGAATCAAAGACTGTTTTGTTCATGAAGAACTAGATGCTCCACCACGAGCATACAAGGGCCTCTAGTTCATCCTTAGATGAACATGCCTTGATCGCATCTAGGATTTGGCATGGTGTTTTCCCTTATGGGTCAATTTGGTTCACAATATATCCGAAGTAGTTTTGGGTTGATTGCGTGAAGTGTGGTTTTGGTTCGATTGCACTCAAGTAAGATGTGGTTGACATCCTCGTTAATGTTATTACACGCTACACATCCTTGCACAACATGGATGTGATTTGCCGCGAGGCAATTCTTTGTAGGGAGCCCATTCCGGGTAATTTTCCATAAGAAATTCTTCATTTTTGGTGGTATGTTGAGCTTACCGATCCATTCTAGGTTAATATGGGGGTTCACCTTTATTTTGGTGAAGCCATTGCATGGTAAAGTGTGTGGAGTACTACCCATTCTTACTTGGTTGCCAGTATAATCTGTTTGGGATTTTGTTAAAAGTGGTGATAGGATGAGTCACTCGATGAACATCCTCAGGGTTTAAAACCAAACACAATTTGTCTACATCTCACGAGTTGTCCTCAAGGAGATAAGTTGCTACGTGTTCCTCTCAATTCATGGTATTTTCACCGTTTTCTTTCGGAGTAAGACAACCAGAGCCAGTCTAAATTGTCTTTTCAAAACCGGATGGTTTTGACATCCCCACTTGCTACATAAGACATTTGACAAAGAGGTCTCTAAGGCACATGCAAGCTTAATTCATTTTTTATCCAATCTTTGATAATAATTTATTCTAAATAGTTGACTTTATTCAGGGAGGTTGCTTCTTTGAAAAATAATATGGAGGAGGAAATAAGAACAAAAATGAAGGATTTAAAGAAATTTCTTCCTTGCTTGCTTCTTTCATTGATAGATCTTTAAACAATACTAGCTTATAAACCATTGAACTCAAGTGAGGTTATGTGATTTTTCGTTTGGTTCAGTCAATTTTATATAAAAACAAATAAATCGAAAATTTTCAGTTCTATTTTTCATTCGATTCGATTCGATGCGGTTCTGAATCGCTTTTAAAAAGTCAAGATTTTAAAGGTCATGTAATAAGCTCATAATTTACCAATATACTCTCACAAGTTAAACTTATTTCTCTTAAAAACAAATTGTTTCAATGGAAATCATACTCAATTCATGGATTAACCTTCATTACTAAATGTCACTTAATGCTCCACTAACTAACTAATCATGATATATGTTCCGCAACCGCAACTCACCCCTCAAGGTACTACTAGTTAGAGTTATTTTTTACAAGTTCATGCTACATCTAGCAAATATTTTTAAAGTGACTCTATTTATTTTACAATTTTTTTAAAACAGATGATAGTCGACTATATTTAATTAAAACAAAAATACAGTGTTCGTTGGGTAAATGTTGGCAAATAAGCATTAAAAATGTATTTTCTATAATATCGAATTCTACAAGTTATTAAAATATCCTTAATTAGCGAGTTATTCATAAGTACCCAAATATAATTCCCTGTTGTATAATTTATTTTTAAGCTAAAATTATTTTGCATGTTCGATCCTTGATGATAACATATTTAGTTGATTGATTTCTCCCTTCTTTTCTTAAGCGTTGTTCAGGAGGTTCGAAGTTTAAATTTTTCTGGCGGTGTGTATGGAAAAAATTGAATTGGGAGGGTCGTCCCCAACAATGGGCCTCTGCAGTATCCGGTTCGGACGTAAATTGGTCCCGGCTAATCAAACCGAGCGAGAGATAAAAAAAAAAGAGTATTTTAACTAGTTATAGTTATTTGAACAAAAAAAAACTAGTTACAGTTATAAAAAAAGATTAGATATTTCTGATTTGAGAGCAACCTTATTATTAAAAAAACAGGATTTACGCCTTCAGATCTTCTCCCATGGCCGGCGGAGTGTACGTCGTACGCATTACACCACGCCTGCCTGGCTGAACACGCCTCTTCGAACACTATAAACACCATTCACTCATTCTTCTCACTCACTCATTCTTCTTCTTCTATTGCTCGTTTCCCCTGTTCCTTAACCAATTGCAACTGAACGAAGATTGAACCTCCATTGATTTCCTTCTCCCAATCCCCCTACTGGTAATTTTATCAAACCTAGATTCGATTTCTTCGAATTATTTTGCTCACGTTAGCTGATCGTCTGTTAATTGCTATGATTGAATTGTTGTTCTGTCACTCTAGGTTGTCCATTTGACATTTACACATTATAAAAAAAGGGAAGTTGACTTTGATGTGTTGCCCACTTACCTAAATTCCAGATTCTTGAATTGCTTGATTTATTTCCTTCTTGAATTGCTTGGATTGCTGTAGAGCAAGTAATCTTTCTTTTGTGCTTTGTTGATTTATTCTTACGTATTAGGGAATAAGGACATCTAAGAGGTAGTTGATTCACCTGTTAAGTATAATAGCTACTTGGTTGCAACTCTTCTAGTTTACCTTGATAATTTGGTGTAATTAGTTGCAGGTTGCAGTTTATGGTTCATAGCTTCAAATTGGATGTCCACTAAATAACGTAACAATGTCACAGCATTTGAATGTTTGATTGTTTCTTGATTTCATATCTGTTGCAAGGTCTCTTTGTTGATTTCATGGAATTTTTGTGTAGAATTATCTTACCTTGACATGGCCTTTTGAGTGAAAATTGAAAACAGCTTATGTTATTGGCTTCCTTTGTTTGTGTTTCCCACTTTACAGGAATTGTGATTGAGATGGGGGAGGATAGCAGTAATGGCACAAATTGGATGGCAACTAAGTTGGGAGAAGCCATGCGAAACTGCTTGTTCTCCATCCTTTCCGTGGGGCCTATCCCGGGTCACATAGCATTCATCATGGATGGAAACCGAAGATACGCCAAGAAACACAAAATCAATGAAGGTATGGGTCATAGGCTAGGCTTTAAATCTCTCATGGCCATGCTTAAATACTGTTATGAGCTCGGAGTCAACTACATCACAATATATGCCTTCAGCATTGACAATTTCAAAAGAAGCCCGGAAGAAGTAGAGTCTCTAATGGAACTCTTACAAGAGAAAATGGAGGCTTTGCTCGAACAAGATAGCATTGTGAATAAGTACGGCATCCGGGTCCACTTTGCTGGTGACTTGACCCTCCTAAACAAACCCGTAAAAATGTCTGCTCAGAAGGTTATGGAATCCACTTCTAAGAACACTAGAGCCGTTCTATCAGTCTGCATTGCTTACACTTCCACCAATGAGATTGTTCGTGCTGTTGAAAACGCTTTTCAAGATAAGAGTTGTGTAAGTTTGGTGGATATTGAGCGGTCTCTGGATCTTTCGGTTGCTCCTGATCCGGATATTGTAATCCGGACTTCAGGGGAGACCCGGATGAGTAATTTTCTGCTGTGGCAAAGCGCGCGCAGTCTTCTTTATAGCCCATCGGCTTTGTGGCCTGAGATCAGTCTCTGGCATTTGGTCTGGGCGGTGCTGAACTTTCAGAGAATGAATTCATTCTTTGAGAAGAAAAAGAAGCAATTATAGAACTCCTTGCAGATGTACACTATTCAGAGAATGAAGTTGTTTGCCTCATCAAAGAGGGTCTCTTTCTTTTCTTTGTACACTATGCTGAACACTAACTTTGGGGTTACAGCTATAGAAATAAAATAAAGCTCAGATCATTTTCTGATGAGATCAGTTGTTTTACATTGTAGTCATTATACATTTCATCAGTTGTTAATGTGATTTATTCATCCTAGTTCTATAAATAATGCATACTGCATTTCTCGGAACTTTTTCTTACTATAGTGTGTTTTCGAGTCATTAATATCAACAGTTTGGGCCTTACAAAGAAAGTCATATATATCAAATAAGTAGCCCAAAATTTACTGGGCCAGACTTCGGAACAAGGATTCATTACCCAATGACTTGGGAACAAAGTTCTTTTAAAAATTTTGTGATAACAAAAATTATGCTAAATAATTTTAATTTGTTTAATTTATGTTATCTCTATTTTTAATACGTGTATATTAGAAATCTCTATGATTTAAAAAAAAAAAATACTCAAGCTAGATATGAAGATATGCCGTCATTTAAGAAAAATACATGATGAAATATCAAAAAATAGTACTTTTTCCGTCCCTAAGAGTTTGTCCAAAAGTATTAAATACACACAAATTAATCTAAAGAGAGAGAAGAAAAGGCAATCAATAGAGAGAGTGGAGAGGTTGCGATGAATAAAGATGAAAAAAAAGAAAGAAAATGAAAATGACTAAGAAGGTGTTAAAAGGAGTAGATTTTTTGTTAGATAATGTAGGTAAAAGATGAGATTAGATGAGGGTACTATTGTAATAAAATATTGATGTAAAAGAAACGATGAAAAGGTGGACAAATTTTTCAAGACACCAAAAAAAATACAAGACAAACTTTCAGGGACGAAGAGAGTATGACAAACTAATCTAAGTCAAGTTGAGCATTACAAGTTCATCGGGTAGGTATTAGGTAATGATGGCACCTCAAGATCACGAGTCACATCTCACCTGCTCTCCTCTTAGACCAAAAAATGTGAAAGTTTAACATGTATAGTCTTGATAGTGAGAGTATTCTTCTAAAAAAAGATAGTGAAAGCATAAATACCTACATTGGAACTTTTAATAAATCAAATACCTTCTCCCTCCTCATCATATATAATATTAATTTTTATACACAACAATAACAAAATTACCCAGTATCTCCCACTAGATCAAGGTCTATAGGGTCAAGATGTATGCACCAATCCCAATTAAATTAGGAGGGTGTTTTCGATAGATTAGATGAACCCAGGGAAAAAGGTCAAACATGAGAAACAAAAAAAAGACAAAGCATAGGTATAAGAAACTGAGGCGTAGAAGAGGAACATAACAAAAAAACGACAAGGCATGGAAAAAAACAAATACACATAACAAGTATAGAAGAACCCAAACAGGGCAGCAAACACAAGCGTGCTCAACAACAACAAACCTACAAGCCCAAAATACGCACTCTTCCTACCCTACACCCTCACTAGGGAAAGTGCACGCCACACCCACCTTCCTACAAACCTACACCTCCTCTACCCGTATACTACCCATCCACAAGGCTCTATCTTGGGACATCTTCTCTGTGAGAACTAAGAGTGTTAGGTCTCTTTTGATGAACTCTTTCCACTATTCTTAGGGCACCCTCTTTATCAATGTTCGTTGGGCCAATACGAACGAAGGGGGTGACCGTCCTAGCGCACATGCACAACAGGCCCAACACAAAAGCTCATGGAGTTCCATTCTAAAACCAATTGTCAATAGGAGAAGAAATCCAAGGGTATATATATATAGTATAAGGATCTGGTAGAAAGCTTCTTATAGTGAAAAGTGAGGGTAAATATAGACAATTAGATGGATATTATTAAACGTTTCAGATTTATTGAAAATGGGTGCACCCTTGTAGAGTAGACGCGTCTCATAGTAATATAGCAAATCAGCGGATTTTATGGGATTTTTTTTGACTTTCCCCTTTATTTCACATTCCAAAATCAGATCATCGTTCAAATTCTTTCTCTTTCCAAATACCAGATCCATCGATTTTAAAAATAGTTCCTATTATTCTTTATCCCCCTTTGAAGAAATTCGTCTGATTGCAGGTATCCCAGTGATTGATCTCGGTGGTGCATATCCCATTCGGCGATTTACAGTTTCTTTACAGGGTTTGTGATTTTCATTAATCAATCCATTCTTTATTCAATCGTTATATATCCCTTCATTTTCTTTTTACCAATTTAGGTTTTGATTTATACTTGAAATGCATAGAAACCAATTAGATGTTCTTGATTGTAGGGTTTCGATGCATCAGGGTGCCATTGTTGATGTTGGTGCCGATTTGGTCGAGTCTTATAGCAGCTTCACTACTGAATCGTGACATCCAAACATGGCTTCCCAAAGCGGTACGTTCCCTTCTCGATTTGAAAATTATAATTCATTAATTTATTAAGAATAAGGGTTTGATTTGGATTTTATTTTTTTAGGGTTTGATTTGGGTTTTATGTGTATCTCCATTGAAGAAATAACTCATGCTTGTTGTGATTAATTTTGAAGAATATCTCTATATCTCATTGTGCAGGTGCTTAATGAGGATGAAACGCCCTTGCTATACAGTCTAGTATTTGGAGAAGGTGTGGTAAATGATGCAACATCGGTTGGACTGTTCAACGCAATCTAGAAATTCGATCTCTCTTATGTGTTGGCTGAAGTAAGTTTTCAGGAAACAGAGACCTCCAAAACTGTACGTGTTTATGTATTCTGACTAGCTTAATTTGTACAGTCCTTCAATTTGAGTGCAATTCTTAATGTGTTCTTTTGTGGAATGGTCATGTCCCACTACGCATGGCATAATGTAACTGGGACCACCAAGTATGCTACTTGAATTTTGTTATTTTTTAATCATGAATACCATTTGTTAACTATTTCAGGATTGACTTCTATGTATTTGGCCTAGATCTCACTTCATTCTACCACTTTTTCTGCATACATGCTTTTGCCACATTATCATTTGTAGCTGAACTTTTTATTTTCTTTTATGTTGGTATCGATTTCATTAAATTAATGATGTTCGGTTTTTAAGTCATTGATATTCATTGAATTCAGTGATTATATTCACGGAAATTGTATTTGATATGTTTATTTTAATTTTGTAAATTAGGAAAAAGTATTTGGTATTCATTATAAATGTCTTTGATATTCATTGATGTCAAAGTGGATATTCTTTACATTGTACATACATGTGTCTCTTATATTCACTTTCGACGATAATATTTTTTGATTGTATTAATATTTAAATGTCATAATATTCAGCATTTAAAGTGTTGGTATTCAGTATTTGAAGTCCTAATATTTAATAGTTTATTTTGTAAATAAATATCGTATTAAATCTATATGAATATGATTTCTATAATGTACGAATATGCTATTCTTTGATGTTGAATATTTACAATTATTAATCTCCAGGTAGATTTTGAGGAAAAGAGAAGTGTGTCACATTCAATAAGGAAAGAAAACGAAGAATAGCATACATGGACAATGGAGAAGAGGAAAAAAAATCGAAGGAAGTTTAAGGAAGATTACAATTATGTTGTATAAGTATACGCCATATTAAATACTGATATTCATCTTATTATATGGTAATATTCACCATATTAGATGGTGATATTCATGTAATTAGGTGAACATATTCATTGTATTTGTTGGTGGGTATTAGCTATTTATGTAATTGTGTGGTCATATTTATCATATTAGTTGGTAATATATATGTAACTAGGTGGCCATATTCACCATGATAACTGGTGATATTCATATGATTGAGTGGTGATATTCACTACTTGGTCTAACATTATGTATAAGAACTTCTATATTTGTCAGAATCTAATGATATTCATATAATTGAGTGGTGATATTCATTTCACTATATGGATGTATTCGTCTTGAGTATTATCATTTTTAACAAAAATATATAATCATTCAATTTTGTAATATTCAATATGTTAAGAATTAATATTCAATGTTTATAACAACAATATTCATTTGGTGGATATAACGAGAAATGCATACATTTTTTTACGTGATTAATGACAAGAAAATAATTATTTTGTTGATAATAAATAATAAGAAAAACTATAAAAAGCTTTCTATACTCGCTCCATTAAATCTAATTTTTCACATATTTAACAAAAAACAGTTTTTTATTATTGGAAACTACCTCCTAAATTTTAGGAAACTAAATTTCCACATATAATCTGATGTTATACTCTAAAATATACACTCACATGCTCCATCAGATCTAGCCATTAATTTTCCTCATCCAACGCCTCAAATTCACCCTCACATTCTACTATAAAATGCTTTCTACCGGAACCTCCCCCTATATATATATATATATATGTATATGTATATATATTAGGCATTCATTCTTCAATTTCCCGATGTGGGATATATATCTTCACACGCCGCACTTGATAACATAATGGCCTTAGAGTCGATAGATCGTTGACGAGCCTAAATCGCGCCATGGGCTAGCCCAATATAACGGGTGAGGAGCATTCCGACCCAACCTAAATAACCAAGGACCCAAGATCAAACTGCTTTGATACCATGTCAAAGTTTGGTAGGCCAATATGAACCGAGGGGGTGACCATCCCAGTGCACATGCATGACAACCCCAACACATAAGCCCATGGGGTTCCATCCTAAAACCTATTGGTAATATGAGGAGTAACCTAAGGGTATATATACTAGGCATTCATTCTTCAATTTCCAGATGTGGGACAGATATCTTCACACTCTCCCTCGATGAAAATCTCCAGAGGGCAAGCCCTCAGACCTCTAGAAGGGGCGGTTCGTTGTTTCCACTAGACTTGCCCAAACCACCTAAGTCTCGACTCATACATCCTATGCTTAATGTTGGCAACATCGAATCACACCTAAGTCTCGACTCACACATCCAGTTTGCCACTACCTTATAATAATTACCTATGAATTCAAGAGGCACTTTCTTATCACACAAAACCCCCATATTTGCTCTCCATTTTGCCAACCTTTTTGGATTCGGTGTTTGATGTCTGCATTGATCGCTCCATCGATTTATATGAAAGACCCGAGATATCCAAAGCTCTCCTTCTTTGGGATAATAGCTTCTCTAAGCATCACATCACTACCTCACTCAAAAAACCCTTCGAAGTCAAAATCTACATACTAAGTATTAGTTTTGCTTAGTTTGAAACCCCTCAACTTAAGGGCCCCTCTCCACTTCTCGATCTTACTGTTGACCCTAACTCTAGCTTGATCCACCAACATAATATCACTTGCGAAGAGAATACCCCATGAGACCTCACCCTGTATTGATCTTGACAACACATCTATCACTATTGCAAAAAGGAACGGACTTAAAATGATCTTTGGTGCAAAGCTGTCTAGATTTGGAAGTACTCTATGTCCCCTCCCATGGTGTATATACTAGTTACATAGTTATCATACATGTCCTTAAGAATTCTAATATACACCTTGATCATCTCCATCGCCTCCAAACAATTCCACAACAACCGACTTTGTTGTAGGCTTTCTCTAGGTCTTTGAAGATCATATGAAGGTTGTTCCTCCTTTTCCTACGCAACTCTAGTAAATGCCTCATGAAGTGGATGGCCTCTATGATCGGCCTCTCCAACACAAAGCCAAATTGTTCTCAAATATACATATAAACTTTCTCCGTTTCAACTTAATCACTCTTTTCGACACCTTCATTTTGTGGCTAAGGAGTTTGATACCCTTATAATTGCTACAGAGTTGCACATCTCCTTTGTTCTTGTAAATATGGACCAATTGAATGAGCCTCCACTCCATTCATCAAAACCTTTACCCCTTGACACTTCCAAACTTCCATTCCCCTATTTTGAAAAAATTGAAATATTGAGAATTGTGCTTCTCATCATCAATTTTATTTTCAATCAAGCACTAACATTAAACACTACTTCATGAGATTTTATGCTTCCTTATTGAGACTCAATCAAACGAGTACTAAATCTTTCTACTCATGGACGAACTAAAGGGGTGAGCTAGAGTGTGCTCTAACCTACCCCAAAATATCTCTAGTCTATC
Organism: Fallopia convolvulus; assembly: GCA_964016875.1. Lineage (NCBI taxonomy): Eukaryota > Viridiplantae > Streptophyta > Magnoliopsida > Caryophyllales > Polygonaceae > Fallopia > Fallopia convolvulus. The sequence continues at coordinate 4,605,212 of OZ024724.1, read as the reverse complement.
CCAAAATTAAAATTATTACCAATATAAAAGTTAAATTTTCAAATGTCTTATTAAGTCTAGTGGTTACATGTTTGCTAGAAGTATATTGAGAGTTAAGACACATGTTCAAATCTAAATAAATGTCAATATGCTATTTTTCACCTACTTATATTTTTAGGTGCTTTTTTTTAATGTTGGAACCCATTATGACTTTTATCCCATTTTTTTCTAATTTAAAATTTTATCCTATTTTATTTACAAATTCATGCGTCTAATCAAAAAGGCCCTTCTTCCAACCTATCCAATTTTTTTTCTAGGTTCGTCTATATTTCTACTTGTGAAAGGCTAAGCACTAAAATGTCATCCTTTTGCCAAACAACCCTAAAGTGGATGAGTTCTTTGCATTTTGCTTCCTTTTATTTTTCTTCTTATAAATCTTTTATAACTCTTTGACGAACTTGTTATGAATTGTCTAAAACTTGAAGAAGAAAAAATTGGACACCAAGAAGTCGTTTTCTTATAACAAAATAGTAAAATAGTTTAAAAAACACATTGTACGTGTAGAAAACTATTAACAACATGAAATATAAACTAATGAATATTGTTCATTGGTCTCGATCAAACTAATGAATTGCGCCACTTAGTATAGTTCGATTTCGCTTTTTCCTTTCTAGAAATTTAAATTCAAGGTATATATTTCCTCCGTTCTATTTTATTTGAACACTTTAGAGTTAAAATTTTGTACATTAAAACTTGTCATTTTGGAGTTTTTATTTAATAAATGTATTGAAAATTTTTTATATTGACTTTTTTCTTTCCATCTAGTGGCTTTAAAAATAGATTAGTAATTAATTTTTTATTACATTTAGAAAATTTTAGATTTTTCATAATATTTTTTATATTTTTAATGAATTTCTTATTATGTGTAAATTTATCTGAAATGTCAGATAAAATAAAACGAAGGAAGTAGTCATATTACTTATTAACAACATTTCGTACACGACATAACTAAAATTTTCTACTTAGCTAGCTAGGTTAACAACAATAATGGAGGGCCAAGTCTTCATCTAATATTCCTAGAATTGGATAGAATTTTCCAGACATTACGATCCATATACCAAAAATACAAGCATGTAGACATCGATCGGTATTTATTAGTCCAAAGTGCGTCTCTATTTAGTACACGAGCCCACCAGAATTAAAGGAACATGTATAAAAGTCTTTACCATTAAATGTGTAGCAAGTGGCTTGACATAACAAAATTGTATTCAACCGGTCCATTTTGGGCTTGGAGGTGTGGCCCATATCACCCTTTCAATTGGCAACAAATCTATGTATATATATATATATATATATATATATATATATATATAAGATGTAAGAAATAAAACCACTACGTTGCACCATCTAGGATTTTTTCTACGTGTCGCTCCCACGTTAAGCCACCTAGGATTTCGCCACATATGATTTTTTATTTTGAGAATTTATATATGTTGATATTATTTTAGGATAATATAGAAATAAGATAAATTATTCTAGGAAAGATTCAATCTAAAATAAAGATGTTATCTATTAGTATATATTAGGAATTAGGATAGATCTAAAAGATTTTACCTAAAATTAAATTAAATTATAGAACATCAGATATTATATATTAAGATAGATATATCAATTTAGTTTTTCTAATTAAATTTCTATCTATTTACATGAAAAAAAAATTCGAATTTTATTTAAAATTAAATAAAATTATTTTATCTTTATCTTTTATCTATTTATGTAAAAGATGTATCTTAAATAAAATTTTGATAAAAAAAAATAGAACTTTCAATCTAAAAAGATAATTACTTGCCTAAATTGAATTTTGATAATAAAAAAATTTACGTTATTTTTTCCTTAATTTTCTTTTTGAATTATTTATGTAAATATAAATAATTTTATTATCATTAAAAAATTCATTTTTTATTTATATTTTTTCATTTTTTCTTATTAAGCATAGTTTTAATTTTAATTCAGTTTTTTTAAGAATTGAATTTGATAAAAAAAAATTACAAGAATTTAGATTAACTTTACTTTTTCATATTGTTTGTAAAAAAATTTTAAAATTAAATGATTCTAATTCAAATAACTTTTATTTATATTTTTGTATAAATAAATTATCATTAAGCCATCAAAATTATAGTGTGATCACCTTAATAATTTTGGCCCCGTTTCATATGACACCAATTGTAAAATTCTATATAATTTTTTTCTAATAAATAATTTTTTTATATTAAATGAAATCATATTCATTGACTAAATTAAGTATTAAATTCATGTAGTCGTGCATAGCACAACGGGTATAACTAGTTAAAACAAATTTACTAGTGGCGGATGGATTGAAAGGAAGTCAGTTCATCCGGTGAAATTAATAAACGAATTTTTTTTAATAAGTTTGGTTCATCAAATTTCATAAATTAAAAGACCAAATGATAAAAGTAAAGAGTACAAATATGAAATGAGAGAAAAAAAACCGAAAAAACATTCAATAACATAAACATTCAAATATGAAATCATCTAGGGCTTGTTTAAATCATGTATTATAATACATGATTTGCTAGATTTTAGGGGTCGAAAGAAACGGGTGATGTGTCGAAAATTTTACCATTTCTGCCACACCTTTTAACCCAAAAGCTTAACCTTATGGGTAGAACTTAGGCCTCGTTTGATTTGATTCCTTGGGAATCAGGAATGAGAATCAACAATGGTTAATTCCAATATATTGTTTGGCAAACCAAATTATAGAATCGATTTTATTCTCGGAAATAGTTCATTCTAAGCATGTAAACAAAGTTGATTCCAACAAGAAAGAGAAGGTATCATCCATTCCAAGAAATTTCAATTTTCCATCTTAAAGCTTTCAACCATAAAACTACTAAACCTTAAAAAAAATATTCCACAAACCATAACCCTAAATTATAAGGTCTAAAACCTAAAATTTAAACCATAGTTCTTAGGAATGGTTCATTCGACAACATGCCAAACAACATGTCACAAGATTGTTTCATTTCGATTCTTGATTCCAATCCGATTCCAATAACATACCAAATGGGGCCTTACCCTTTTCTTATATACACGTGGATGTTTGCTATATAATTTCGATGTGGGAAACTAGAATATGTGTTCCAACAAAATTATGCATTATAATACAAGATTTTGCATTAAATCTTGCATTATAATGCATGATCATATCCAAACAGGTTCTAGGTTAGTTCATTTTCATGTTTGTTGGGACGGTGTTGGAAACTCTGGTTCCAAACATCGGAACAATGATATCATTCTCAAGTTTTGACAATGACAAACATCATATAGGAACTGACGTGTTATACCTAAGTATTTCTAAGGAACACAGGTCTAGGGAAGAATTCCCATGAACGTCCAAGGAACACATATGACAAATAAATTTGTAAGTCAAGACCCCGCTGAGTACAGTGGAGTCAGGATCGTTCCACAGGAAGCAAGGTTGTTTGTCTATCAATCTAATAAAAATCAAATAAAATCAAACACAACACTCACGAGATGCCTCGTTAACGACCTTGTCAGGATCGTTACCGAACCACCGAACACAAAAATATCAATTAACGACCTAATTAAATTCAAATTAATACTCGGTACCGAGGCAAGTACTCAACAACGAAGATAGACTAGAAATAATTCAATTAAAACAAAAATCTAGGATAAGGGACACCACAACATAGCCAAGAATAAGAATTCGTAAGAGGATAAGATAATGCCTTTAAATAGATAGAGTCATCAACTTTCATTGACTTAACAAGTAAATTAATCTACTTTCATAAACTAACTTACTCAATTGCTTATTTTGGATCTAAAGCTTGAAACTTTCATTTTCAAACAATATCAACCTTCAAGTTACTAACTTTCTCTTTCAATCAAGTTAAAACTCAAATTACCTCAACTTCCGTTTCGGTATTAAGCACAACAAACAATCTCAATAAAAGATAAATGGCATTCAACACACAATCTTACTCATCAAACATGCTCAACTATGCCGGGCTTAACCCCGACCCTAGAAAAATAGACTACTCACTACTTATGATTAAGAAACTAAAGACTTCAATAAAAACAAACATTGAAACAAAATTCAAACTTAAATTAATAACAAAAATATCGTCTTACAGAGATTCAGAAGAAAACTAAACCAAACTTTCACCGAACCACAAACTCGATCAACGAACCTCGGAAACCGTCGTCAACCGAACCTCGTCACCGACTTCCGGTCCGATTCTCTCTCTTTCGGCCTTCCTCCAAATCTTCTCCAAATCAAGCCCCCCCTCTCTATGCTAGATAGAAGGGTATTTATACTAGAAAATCCTAAAAAACTAAAAAGGCTAAAAGATAAAAACTTTCCTAAAAAGATAGAAACAATCTCTAAAAGATAGACATAAAATCTAGAAAGATATTAAACCCTAAAATACATATTCTAATAGCCCATAAAGATTCTAAAAAGATACTCAACCGATACGAAAATAAATTCCCGTTCAGGATCGGTGAATAATAAAAATAATACTCGAAATCTTTCTCTTCGTGGCCTCGTTAACGACCCTTCACAGCCTCGTTAACGATCCTGGGATTTGTTTTCTTCAACACCTCCTCTTGTACTCTTAAGCTTTGACTTCTTAAATCTTGCACTCTCCCTTCCTTCATTGTGATGCTCCAAATTTTTAGCTCCATTTAGCTCCTTTTCTCACTAAAACCTGCAAAATACACAAAATAGCGTAGACTCTACTCTTTTCATAGATTTATGCAAAACTAACTAAAAATACTCAAAACTAAACCTAAATTTAAACAAAACTAAACCTAATAAACAAAGAAAACCTATCAAAAACTATACTAAAAATGCGAACATCAAAATACCCCATACTTAGACTTGCTTGTCCTCAAGCAATAAACAAGATACTAACCAAAACCAAAACAAATCATGCTCATTAAGACATAGCCATCTTCTAAAAAGCAACATCTATACATAAGAAAATTATAGCAAAAGACTATTAACATCCTTACACATATATGCACTCAAATAGACATAAAATAATACAATCCAACCTCTCAAGGGATATAATGTGTTTCACTCAACTCTCAAGTGTTTGGGCTTATAATTCAATCTCTCAACTCATCTTATATACAAAAACTCATAGAAATTGAAACTTATATCACCAATACTCTCCACCCAAGATTTGTCAAAACAAGCAAAGAATCATCAAGAGAACTTAGGCTCAATGAAAAACTTCATAGAAGCTTCCATTCAGCCGGGTTGTAATGGGGCTTGGTAATAACAATAAGGCGTGGAAAATATTTTGGTTATGTGGTGCTAATAATATCCGGGAATCAAAGACTCCTAAAAACTCACATCTCACCAAAACTTTCATATAAGATAACCAAACTCACTCTTCTTTATGCACACTCATTTTCACTCACCCTTTATCATCCTAGAAAGTCTCATAACAAAAATAAAAGAATCTCTTGATAGTATCTTTAAACTCAAATGCACTTCAACTTTTCCTCTCTTTCTTTCTCTTTTTTTCATTCCCTTTTTTTTTCTTTCTCGCTGCCTCGTTAACGAACCCTCATCCGGGTCGTTAACGATCCACCATATACATTTCTTTTCTTTAAAACTTTATTTATGTGCATCTTTTTATCAAGAGACCTTTCTTACATGTAATAACAAGAGACTTCCAATCTACCCTTCCCAAATACCCTTCAATTCAAGCAAATATAAACTCTTTTCTTTTTAACAAAACACAAAACTTTACCTCTCCAATCTAAGTCCTAATTCCCGGATAGGGTCAAGCTTATCTCGGCAAGGGAATAATTTTTGTGGAGCTAATAAGAAAAGGTTTCAGGCCAGAATTGGTTATCAAAAGGAGGAATAATGTAAAGGTAGATAGGGAATAATAAGGCTCATAAAAATAAGTTCTCCATCATATGATTTTCACAAGTAATGAACTAAAAATTATAAGGGTCTCAACAAATAGATAACCATCGCAATTCCAAGAGATAATATGCACAAAGAGAGTAAATCACACAAAAAAGAAGAGGGATTTATAAATGTTCTCCCTATAAGGCCAAAAAATTTCTCACAAGGTAGATTTTGTTGGATTGCATCATTTATGCTATAAAGTATATGTGCTCAATTTCATCTAATGCTATTCTCTTCTAAAAACAATAATTTCAATTTTTAAGAATCCGGCTATACTTTCAAAGACATATTTGCAAGGAATTATATGATTAAGCTAGTGATTGCTATCATAGAACTTTAAGAAGGGATATCTATCAATTCTAAACTCTTTTTGGATTTTTAAATTTTTCAATTTTTTTGGTTTTTGTTGAAATTTTTTTTTCAATTAAAAAGAAATAACAACTACATCGAAAACACCTAGGACATAATTTTTCTACTTTCTCCCCACCCCATACTTAAAATTTACAGTGTCCCCACTGTAAGGAAAATAAGAAGAAGAGGGAAAAGAAATAGAAAAGAAAAGAAAAAATTAAAAAAAAAAAAGAAAAACATAAAACTTACAAAAGTGGAAACAAGGAAAGGAAACTTCATCTTGAGCTTGATCAACGGTTCGGTGGAGGAAAATAGTGCTCAAAGTTCCCCATGAAGTCGTACATCGTCCTCCAACGCTCAGCATCCTCCGCCTCTCTCTGACGTTGCCTCTCATCTTCCCTCGACATGCGAGCGGAATAGACGGTTTCCCATCTATCCATCCTCCGATGAATGTGATCGGTCTGGAGGTGAAGCTGATGCATCCGTGCAGAAAGATCCTCGGCCCATGGTGGTGGTATACTCGATCTTGCATACTCGGGCTGAGGAGGTGGTGGGTAGTGAGGCTGGAAATGGTCTTGGTACATCACCGGGTTGTAAGGCATTAAACCATATGCATGAGGGTCGACAGGAGCTGGTGGAGGGTCGACAGGAGCTTACGGCACTTCGTTAACGAAGCTGGTTGCCTCGTTAACAGTGTTGGGTGGTGGCTGGAAATGGTCGTTAACGACCCTGGTTGGCTCGTCGACGAAGATGTGGCCTCCTAATCCCTCCGTGTCCATGTCTTCTTCTTCAAAGTTGAGCTCCTCAGTGCCGCCCTCGGTGTCGGCTTCCTCGGTGTATTTGCCTACTACCTCGGTATCCTCTTGCTCATCTTCTTCTTCATATTCATCCACGTCGTCCCGCTCAAACCGGGTGTGACATGGCCTAAGCGAGAGCTCATCCTCCGGTTTTGGCTCCAATGGGTAAGGATGGCCCGTCCACACCTCGTACCAATTCGGTACATAGAGTAGCTCGTACATGTCGAGGGAAGGTATGACTAGTTGATCGCGAACCTTCACCTTGTAGCCTCCCTCGGCTTGTACGAAAATTCCGGAACTATACCAATAATTCTTGTTGAGTAGTTGGGCATGGGCCGGTGTGTAGCGGGTGAGATCGACTCCAAGATTCTTAGCCAAGAGGCTAACCAAATTGCCACACCACACCTCCTTGGACTTGGTGGACTTCTCGACATAGTAGAGCCATTCGTACCCCAAATTCAAGGGGCCGGGCTCCTCGAAGAGGATGGTGCGGAAGCAAGCGACTTCCGTTCTTGTAGGCCGGTTCAATTCTTTCTTCGGCCAAAATGTCGCGGCGAGGACTCTCAAGATAATCCGGAAGATGGGGTTGACGATATTTGCCCCGGATAGCGCCGCGGTAGAGGATTGAACCTCTCCGGTGATGTAGCTCCAAGTGCGGGTCACTCGATAGTCCTTCAAGCTATAGTCTCTTGACGGGTTTGGGAGCTCCAAGATTGCATTGAACTCCGCCATGGTGAAGTCACGGTCCTCGTTACCGAGCCGGAACCGAATGCGTCCCGCCGAGATTTTCGACGAGAAATTGGTCTCTAAGGTGGCCAAGAACTCGGATGTGAGGGCCGGGTAATGCGGCAAGCTCTCTTGCTTCAATAAGTGTGTGGCCCCAAGGATGATGAAGGCGTCCTTGACATCCGTGTAGATGCCCGTAGAGACGGCGCTAGACTTCGAGAACCATCGGGTGTAATGGTCTTTCTCCAAAAAATCCCGATAGCGCCGTACTTGGATTTGACTACTCAAAATCACATCGTCCACCCGGGGTGGAGATGGAGACCTGTGGTTCCTCCTCTTCTTCTGGGCTCGGGTAGCGGGTCTGCTTGAACTAGCCATGGATCCTGCAAAATAATCAAAAATTTCCAAGATAAGATCCATTCAAAAATAATAGGTACGAGACCCCATACTTGGTCTCAAAATTAACCTCGGAATTATTCGTAAACTACCCAATTGGGTTGTTCACGAGTCTGGGCTCGGATTGATCATTGATGAAGTGCAGGGTCATTAACGAGCCTGGGTGGGTCGTTAACGAGCCGCCGAGAGCAAGACCAGTATGTTCCGAAATTAATTCTACCTCTAATCAGCCCTAATCAAGCATGCAATCTTCTATTATTTTCCACAAATCCCCCGTAGGGTAAAAGCACCCCATACTTACTCAAGCACCCATCCCGAACATGCTAAGAATTACTCGGAATTTTGACATGCAAAGTTCAAACTTTTTAGATCTAGGACAAGAAAAATTCATGCTTTCCTAACTAAAGGGTTACAATAGCTAATCTAACATGAATAATCTTTCCTAAAACGTGAACGACTAAGCACAATCAAGAATTTTTAGAACGGAATTTAAGCATGCTCATCGATCTCCCTAAAAATCATGATTCAAGATATGAAATTTAACCCTATAGATAGTCAATCATGCAATTTCAAGCAAGGGTTTAGAAATCATACCGGAGAACCGAGAATTTAATGAACAAGGGTCGGAATCGGGGTAGTTAACAAGCTCGGCGTCGACGGTGAGTGGCCTTCGAACTCTGGTAACGATGGCGTCTCCGGTGGTTGTTAGCGTGGGAATTCCGACTCGGTGGGAGAGAAGGGAAAGGGATTGAGAGAGTTTTGGGTTTGAGAGTGAATTTTGAAGGGATTGTGATAGAATTTTTGGGAGGGGTAGAAGGGTTTATATAGGAAGGGTAAGGGTAGAAGGGGCGGCGGCTAGGGTTAAAGAAGTTAACTAGGTTAGAATTACTTACCTGCCCCGTATTGTGACGAATCGGGTTGTCCGAACCGGGTCGTTAACGACCCTGGGTGGGTCGTTAACGAGCCGTCGTGGCCTTTCTGAGTGATTTTTCGACCCCTTTCTCTTGAAATCTTTGTTAGCTCAAATGATCTTATTTCTATCCTAATTAAAACTAAAAATAAAAATAAAAAAGAAGCTAAGAAATAATCTAAAAAGAAAAAGAAAATAAAAAGAAAATAAAAAGAAAATAAAATAAAATAAACCTATTCTAAAAAGCGGGTTGCCTCCCGTAAGCGCTATGTTTAACGTCGTTAGCCCGACGAGCTCTCTTGCTAGTCTCATGGTGTGAGAGCCATGGTGACTCTTATCTCTTCATCCGGATCAGGCTGCTCATGGAATTTCTTCAACCGGTGTCCATTAACTTTGAAAATGACGCCTCGGTTATCAGTCAACTCTACTGCTCCGTGAGGATAAATGTGATGAACCACAAATGGCCCACTCCATCGTGTCCTTAGCTTTTCTGGGAATAATCGGAGTCTAGAGAAGTACCTTATCGCCGATGTGGTAAGTTTTGGGCACCAATTTCCGATCATGCCACCTTTTGGTGCGCTCCTTGTAGATTTCAGCATTTTCGTACGCCTTCAGCCTCAATTCTTCTAATGCTTGCAAGTCCATGAATCTTTTTGCTCCAGCCATGTCGAGGTTCATGTTGAGCTCCTTGAGAGCCCATAATGCCTTATGCTCCATTTCGACCGGTAAATGACATGCCTTTCCATACACTAGATTATAGGGGGTGGTGCGTAGAGGCGTCTTGTATGTTGTCCTATATGCCCATAGAGCGTCATCCAATTTGGAAGACCAATCTTTTCTAGAACGGGAAACTGTCTTCTCCAATATGCTCTTTATTTGCCTGTTTGAAACTTCAACTTGGCCACTTGTTTGGGGATGATAGGGTGTTGCCACCCGATGAGATACCCCATACTTAGCCAAAAGGGCTTCAAAACTTCGCTCAATGAAATGGGAGCCACCATCACTGATAAGGACTCTTGGAATGCCGAATCTGGGGAAGATATTGGTCTTGATGAATTTAGCAACAATCTTGGCGTCGTTAGTCCTTGTAGCAACAACCTCCACCCACTTGGAAACATAGTCAACCGCAACTAGGATGTACTTGTAGGGTCCTGAGGCGGGAAACGGTCCCATGAAATCAATACCCCATACATCAAATAGCTCAACTTCTAATATCCCAGTTAGTGGATTTTCATGTCTCCAAGTTATGTTGCCTGAGCGTTGACATCCATCACATGCTGTCACATAAGCTTGCACATCTTTGAACATGGTGGACCAATAGAGACCACTTTGAAGAATCTTCGCAGTAGTCTTGAATCCTTTTGCATGACCTCCAGTTGGAAGTGTGTGACATTGACGGATCGCGTTTTCAATCTCCTCCTCTGGGATACAACGCCTAAAGAGGTGATCGCTTCCTTGTTTAAACAAGCAGGGATCGTCCCAGTAGTATTGTTTAAAATCATGGAGAAATTTCTTCTTCTTTTGTGGGGTAAGGCCCTCGGGAATTACGCCTCCTACAAGATAGTTAGCGAAATCCGCAAACCAAGGAGCTTTTGGCCCTCTAATAGCATGGATTGATATAGAGGAAGAAGAAATTGAAGAAGGAGAAGGGGTGAATTTTAATTTAGAAGACTTAGGTTCTGAAATCGTACCTGGGTGGGTCGCTAACGAGCTAGGCTTCCATATATTGACCTCGGTACCGACCTCCCGTAGCTCAGTAACGACCCCATTGGCTTGATTGTCGACCCAACTTGAACATTTTCCCTTTTTATTTGTGTCTTCCAGCCTCGGCACCTCGTTAACGATCCTAAAGGGGTCGGTAACGAGGGTCTTGTAGAGTTCGACTTCATTCAGCAAGAGGTGTTTGTCGGGTCTGGAATCATTTATTGGTACCTCATTATTGGACTCGGTGATATGCTCAACTGGCAACCTGGACAAGTGATCCGCTACTAGATTTTCTGCTCCCTTTTTGTCTCTTATTTCATGATCAAATTCATGCAGTAAGAGCATCCAACGAAGCAATCTAGGTTTGGCATCTTTTTTAGCCATTAAGTATCTAACGGCCTCATGGTCAGTATAAACAATCACTTTGGATCCAACAAGATAGGACCGGAATTTTTCAAAGGCAAATACCACAGCAAGGAATTCCCTCTCCGTTGTGGTATACTTACTCTGTGCCTCATCCAGCGTCTTACTGGCGTAGTAAATGGCGTGGAGTTTCTTGTCCTTCCTTTGCCCTAAAACTGCGCCAACTGCATAGTCACTGGCATCGCACATGATCTCAAAGGGTAATGTCCAGTCTGGGGACTGCATGATGGGGGCGGACACAAGGGCAGCTCTTAACCTGTAAAATGCTTCAAGACATTCTGGAGATAGCTCAAACACTGCATCTTTCATTAGTAGGTTAGTCAAAGGTTTAGCTATCTTAGAAAAATCCTGAATAAATCGCCTATAAAAGCCAGCATGTCCTAAAAAACTCCTAATGTCTCGTACAGAAGAGGGAGGAGGTAGTTTTTCAATAAGCTCAATTTTAGCCTTATCTACTTCTATCCCTCTTTTAGAGACAAGGTGTCCTAGTACTATCCCCTCTTGAACCATAAAATGACATTTTTCCCAGTTAAGTACAAGATTGGTTTCTTCACATCTCTTAAGTACTCTTGCAAGGTTAGCAAGACAGGAATCAAATGAAGAACCATAAACAGAAAAGTCATCCATAAAAACCTCTACAATATCCTCTATCATATCTGAAAAAATAGCCATCATACATCTTTGAAAAGTAGCAGGGGCATTGCAAAGCCCAAATGGCATTCTTTTGTAAACAAAGGTTCCATAGGGACATGTAAAGGTTGTTTTCTCTTGGTCATCAGGATGAATGGGAATCTACCAAAAGCCGCTATAGCCATCTAAATAACAGAAGTAATCATGCTGGGCTAAGCGTTCTAAAACCTGATCTATGAAAGGAAGCGGAAAATGATCTTTTCTAGTAGCATTATTGAGCTTCCTATAATCAATGCACATTCTCCAACTAGTGGTGGTTCTAGTCGGAATAAGCTCTCCCTTTTCATTTTCTATCACAGTCATCCCCCCTTTCTTAAGGACTACATGGACCGGACTCACCCATTGGCTGTCCGAAATAGGAAATATGATCCCTGCATCAAGTAATTTAATAATTTCCTTTTTAACTACATCCTTTATATTAGGATTTAATCTACGTTGATGCTCTATGGTGGGTTTATGATTGTCCTCCATGTAAATCCTATGCATGCAAAGAGAACGGGATATGCCAGTTATATCATCTAGGAAGTAGCCTATGGCTTTTCTATGCATCCTAAGCACACTCAGGAGTTTTCCTACTTTTTCATTTTTTAATCCAGCATTAATGATGACAGGTAGAGTAGAATTAGGACCGAGGAATTCATACCAGAGGGAATCTGACAAAGGTTTAAGTGTTGGGGATGGTTCGACAGGGATTAGAATGGGCTCTTCTGGTTCCGTCTTCAACACTTCATGAAAGCATTCAAAAGCTGAGATCTCGCCATCTTCGGCTGAGGTCGTTAACGAACCTGCATCTTCTGCCAGGAGAATCGGTAACGATGTTGGAGGACTCGTTACTGAGACTACAGTGGTTATTTTTGCCCATCTTTGCCCTGAAATTTCGTCATTGCATTCTGATCTTCCTATGGGGTCTCCACATTCAATGATCTCCTCGTGGGTGTAGAGCATCTTGACTTCAGCTTTGTCGGAATCCCTGGATTGTTTGAATCGGAATTCCGTCACTTCATCCCCAATTTCGAAAGTTAGGAGTCCTCTCCTAACATCGATTATAGCTCCTACTGTGGCGAGGAATGGTCTTCCCAAAATAATAGGCACAACTGGATCTTCGGGCATTGTCATCATGATGAAGTCATTAGGAACAAAGAAATTACCCACTTGAACTGGGAAATCTTCTAGCAGCCCTGTTGGTTTGATGCAAGATCCGTCTGCCATATAAAGCCGCATGTTGACAGGCTCTAGTGGTCCCATATTTGCTCTAGACCAGATTGAGAGTGGAACAAGACTAGCACTGGCACCAAGATCGCATAAAGCTTTGAACTTGTGGTTGCCTATGCCGATTGTGATTGCAAACCTCCCGGGATCTCCAAGCTTTTCTGGAAGAGCTATGGATCTGACCTCATCCTGCAGCTCTGTAATAGATCTTTTCCTGCTAAGAATATCTTTCAAGAATTTTGTGTAAGCCGGCATTTCGCTTAGGGCCTCAGCGAATGGGATGGAAATATTAATGCCCTGAAGAATTTTAACGAAACACTTGAACTTACTCTCAGTAGAGTCCATAGATTTCTTAGTTGGAAATGGAAGAGTTTTCACCATTCTCGGAACCAAGTTAGGCTCGAGAGGTGAGAGTACCGGGTCGACACTGGGGTCGACGGATATCCTCGGCGGGTAGTTACCGACCCTGATGGGGTCGTTAACTACCCTGGAATAGAGAGGAAGGCTCGGATTAGTAGACTTACCTGGGTTAGGGTCGTTAGATACCCTCGGAGCCTTGTCATCCTTGTTTGTGGGCTCGTTATTTGCCCTCGCTGGCTCGTTAACGAGCTGTTTTGCGAGGTCCTTTTCCTCCTTCTTTTCAGCTTGAACTCGCTCCGGTAGTGTCTTCCCGCTTCTGAGGTGTACCGCTGCTATTTGGCCTCTAGGGTTCTCCTCGGGACGGCCCGGGAGTTGCCCTTGTGGTCTTAGTTGGGAATCAACGATCCTCTTCCAAATATCGAACTCTCCCCATCTTTTATCCTGTCGGTTCAGCTTGGCTTGGACGTCATCAACCTTGTTGTTCACTCCGTTGATGCTCTCTTTAATCTCCTGAACCCATGATGGCGTCTCCTGATGGCCTGGAGGTCGATATGGTGTAGGTCGTCTATCTTGTGGGGGCCCTGCGTAATTGTGATTTGTATTCTGATTGCCCCATGGTTGATAGTTGTTTGACCTGTCATTATAATTAGGCTGGTTCCTGTAGGGTCCTCTCATGTAATTCATCTCAGCTATTGTCTCAGCGGTTCTAACCTGCTCAATGTTAGTGCAAGCAGAAGTACTATGCGCAGAAGAACCACATTCTTGACATGATTGAGAGGATTTCAGAAAACTTACCTGTTTCCTCAAACGGTTGACCTCATCTTGTAAGAATTGATTTTTAACATCGGGGTCAACTTCATCTCGGTTGGGCACATAGAGACGTTTTTGAGTTTGTGGAGCCTGCTGGGTTCCGTACATAGCATCGTAATTTGTCAGCTTGTCCAATAGTTCCCACGCCTCTGTCGGGTTCATCTCTATAAAACCGCACGCAGTATGCGTGTTGATGCGGTTCTTGGTCTCCGCGTTGATACCCTGGAAAAAGATTTCTTGCAATACATATAAAGGTTTCCCATGAGTAGGGCATTGTCTAAGCATCTCTTTAAATCTTTCCCATGTTTCAACAAATGTTTCATTAGGCAACTGGTGATAAGAGGTGATGCGTTTCCTTAACTCCGTTGTCTTAGCAGGAGGGAAAAACTTTGTAAGAAATTGATCATACAAAGCTTTCCAAGTCCTGATAGACTTAGAAGGTAGGCTCTCTAACCAGTTCAGGGCCTTTCCAGTAAGTGACCATCGAAAAGCTTTTAACAGAACATATTCTAGTGAGACACCTTCAACAGCTATGGTGTCACATAAATCAAGAAAATTTCTAATATGCTCCATAGGGCACTCAGCAGGTTTCCCTTCAAACTGAGCCCGTTTGATTAAGGATATAAACTGAGACTTGATCTCAAAAGGTTTCTCTATCGCAGGAAGCACAATAGGAGATTCTGGCACCCTCAGTTCCGGATGCATGTATTGCTTGGCATTCCTTGGATAGGCATTTAGCTCTTCTTGCAGTCGAGCCTTGTCTGCGTCCGCGCCGTCCTTCTCGGCTTTCAGTGCCTCCATCTGGGTCCGGAGGATCTCTAACTCTCGAGCCATCTCTTCAGTTGTGGCCATGGCTCGGTTTTCTCGGAGTCGTCGGTGCAGGGAACGTTCGGGTTCTGAGTAATAACTGGAGCTATCAAACTGAAGCCTTCTTCGTCCTACCGGCATACACTGAGAAAACAAACAAAGAAAACAAAAATTAAAAACAAAAACGGGGTCGGGCTATTCACGATCCCAAAGATAAACTAACAACTCGTTGCTTCCCCGGCAACGGCGCCAATTTGTTGATAGGGTATTCTCGGCAAACAAATAAATTTGTAAGTCAAGACTCCGCTGAGTACAGTGGAGTCAGGATCGTTCCACAGGAAGCAAGGTTGTTTGTCTATCACTCTAATAAAAATCAAATAAAATCAAACACAACACTCACGAGATGCCTCGTTAACGACCTTGTCAGGATCGTTACCGAACCACCGAACACAAAAATATCAATTAACGACCTAATTAAATTCAAATTAATACTCGGTACCGAGGCAAGTACTCAGCAACGAAGATAGACTAGAAATAATTCAATTAAAACAAAAATCTAGGATAAGGGACACCACAACATAGCCAAGCATAAGAATTCGTAAGAAGATAAGATAATGCCTTTAAATAGATAGAGTCATCAACTTTCATTGACTTAACAAGTAAATTAATCTACTTTCATAAACTAACTTACTCAATTGCTTGTTTTGGATCTAAAGCTTGAAACTTTCATTTTCAAACAATATCAACCTTCAAGTTACTAACTTTCTCTTTCAATCAAGTTAAAACTCAAATTACCTCAACTTCCTTTTCAGTATTAAGCACAACAAACAATCTCAATAAAAGATAAAAGGCATTCAACACACAATCTTACTCATCAAACATGCTCAACTATGCCAGGCTTAACCCCGACCCTAGAAAAATAGACTACTCACTACTCATGATTAAGAAACTAAAGACTTCAATAAAAACAAACATTGAAACAAAATTCAAACTTAAATTAATAACAAAAATATCGTCTTACAGAGATTCAGAAGAAAACTAAACCAAACTTTCACCGAACCACAAACTCGATCAACGAACCTCGGAAATCGTCGTCAACCGAACCTCGTCACCGACTTCCGGTCCGATTCTCTCTCTTTCGGCCTTCCTCCAAATCTTCTCCAAATCAAGCCCCCCCCCCTCTCTATGCTAGATAGAAGGGTATTTATACTAGAAAATCCTAAAAAACTAAAAAGGCTAAAAGATAAAAACTTTCCTAAAAAGATAGAAACAATCTCTAAAAGATAGACATAAAATCTAGAAAGATATTAAACCCTAAAATACATATTCTAATAACCCATAAAGATTCTAAAAAGATACTCAACCGATACGGAAATAAATTCCCGCTCAAGATCGGTGAATAATAAAAATAATACTCGAAATCTTTCTCTTCGTGGCCTCGTTAACGACCCTTCACAGCCTCGTTAACGATCCTTGGATTTGTTTTCTTCAACACCTCCTCTTGTACTCTTAAGCTTTGACTTCTTAAATCTTGCACTCTCCCTTCCTTCACTGTGATGCTCCAAATTTAGCTCCATTTAGCTCCTTTTCTCACTAAAACCTGCAAAATATACAAAATAGCGTAGATTCCACTCTTTTCATAGATTTATGCAAAACTAACTAAAAATACTCAAAACTAAACCTAAATTTAAACAAAACTAAACCTAATAAACAAAGAAAACCTATCAAAAACTATACTAAAAATGCGAACATCAACAGACATACATGATGAAGAGTTTCTCTCAAAGGAACTCTGAAGAAGACAGTTCCCATCATATGGGAACTCACATGTGCAAACAAACACCAGTCAGCGAGATTCACGGGATTCTGTCTCAAGACAAAACAAACGCTCAGTCTGAGGAACAGACTGAGGCGATTGATCCAACGGCCCGATCGCTTCTCAAAGTTGACTCAATTCAAATTGTCACATGTGAAGGACAAAGACTTGGCAGACAAGATAAAGGGCATTTTGGACACAAATGAAAATCAAGATTGCAGCCCAAGTATTGACAAGTATAAAGCCAAGTGAATAGTGCTCAGACAAAGCACTTCTCCTAGAATTCACTCATACCCACAAAGCGAGAAAGAAAGAAGAAGAGAAGTCCCCGGCGGCGAGTGTCTAATCTCGACGACGGCGAAACTCAAGTTCCCAAGAACTTGACAAGACTTGAAAGAAGTTTTTCAGTTTAATGTTATCTTTAACAAGACTTGAAAGAAGTTTTAGCAACTCAAGTTTTTCATAATTTTTTAAGGAAGCAAGAACAAATTCAGTAGTTATCTCACTGGGTTGTTCCCCAGTGGTCTCCCCTATGGCCATTGCGCACATGTCCGGGTGTGCCCATGATTCAGGATCTTCGTCCTCGTCATCAGTCCAGGTGGCGATGTAGGCCTTCTTCCCTTGCCTTCGTTCGTCAGTTCCTTGTGGGCACTCTTTCACAAAGTGTCCCTTTTTGGAGCACTTGTAGCAAGTGACGTCCGAGGGGTCCTTCTCAACAGGTTTTCTTTGGGAACTCTGTCGTTTATGTGAGTTCCCATTGCCCCTTTTGAACTTCCCTTTGTAGAAGGACCGAAGGGCCTTTGTTACCAGGACTAGTTCCTCATCCTCTTCTTCTTCAGATTCTTCATGTTGCTCTTGAACTGATTTGAGTATCTTTTCAAGTTTAAGGCGATCCCTTTGTGTGCCCTTGCTTGCTCCTTGTCATCCTTCTTCCTTTTCTCATGTCCCACCAGTTTTCCAAAAACTTGGTGGAGCATAAGAGTTCTGTTTTCAAGATTTTCCTTGAACACGGTCCTCTCATTTGCTCATTCACCAGTTAGGCCGTTGAACAACTGTTGAACTTTCATCTTGTCGGTGATCTCCTCCTTTGTGATTCCCAATCCGACGAGCTTGGTGCATAGGCCTTCGAAGCGAGATTGGTAATTGTCAACGGATTCTCCTATTTCCATCTAGAAGTTGAAGAACTCCCTTCTGGCATTCATTTGAAGGTCCTGTCTGAGGTCAGAGTTCCCAATGTGCATTTGCTAGATGACCTCCCACATCTCATTTGTCGTTTCGATGTTTGCTACTCTGTCACAGTCTTGTACTGTCATGGCATTCTTGAGATATTGTTTGGCCTTGAAGTTTGCTTCCATGCACTTCCATTCGTTTGGTCCCCATTTGGTGAAGTCATTGCAAATGGTTGGGTCTAATATCGACGACGGGGAAGTCAAGTTCCCAGGAAGTGCATGGAAGGACAAAATGTGTGAGACGAGTCTTATTTTGAGTTATCATAGAAATTGCTTCTGCTAAGGGGGAACTATCACATAAAATGCTAAAGAAAGAACTCATTGCTTCATAGATGTGGATCTCTAGGAACTCACACCTTTTCACATAGGAACTCAGTTGCATATCATACTCTGAAATACTTGGTTATTTTTGTGATGGGTTTCTCATCATCAAAAAGGGGAAATTGTTGGGACGATATTGGGAACTCTGGTTCCAAACATCAGAACAACGATATCATTCTCCAGTTTTGACCATGACAAACACCATATAGGAACTAACGTGTTATACCCAAGTATTTCTAAGGAACACAGGTCTAGGGAAGAATTCCCATGAACGTCCAAGGAACACAGGCATACATGATGAAGAGTTTCTCTCAAAGGAACTCTGAAGAAGACAGTTCCCATCATATGGGAACTCAATGTGCAAACAAAGACCAGTCAGCATGATTCACGGGATTCTGTATTAAGGCAAAACAAATGCTCTGTCTGAGGAACAAACTGAGGCGATTGATCCAACAGCCCGATCGCTTCTCAAAGTTGACTCAATTCAAATTGTCACATGTGAAGGACAAAGACTTGACAAACAAGATAAATGGCATTTCGGACACAAATGGAAATCAAGATTGCAGTCCAAGTATTGACAAGTATAAAGCCAAGTGAATAGTGCTCAAACAAAGCACTTCTCCTAGAATTCACTCATACCCACAAAGCGAGAAAGAAAGAAGAAGAAAAGTCCCCGGCGGCGAGTGTCTGATCTCGACGACGGCAAAGTCATGTTCCCATGAGCAAGGGAACTGTGATAGTCAAGGTGTAAGGTTTGATTTACTTGTCTTAGTTGAGTTGTTCGCTTAGGAACTTGGTTGAGAAGATTCATTAGTGTTGCTAGAGTTAGGTAGAACTCTTAGGAAAAGAGAAGTTTGAATCCGGCCTATTGTAACTAAGGAACAATCAATAATACAAGTAAGTCATTCAAAATCCTCCAAGCGGAGGTAGATGTTTACCCACACAACTAGTTGGTTGTCGTGGGGTTCCTCTATAAGGGAACTTTGTCCATTACATTCTGTTTACTTGCTTATATAGAACTTCCGCTGCCTTGGGAACAGCCTAACCGCTAGTTCCCAAGCTCTTGCTAACACTTAACAATCCAACAATGTTAATAATACAATTTATTTAAATTGATTAATATTTGAGCTCATAATTTAAAGCATGTTTCGTTAACAAATACGATGATAATTGGTAACTTAATTTGCAATATATATACACATATAACTATTAACTAAGCATTTTCACAAAGATACTAATAAAACCAAAGCTTTCATTAAATCTTCACTTAAATCTTTCGCTTATAAACACTCAAGCAGTTTATTTTTCTGTTTTTTTTTTTTTTGTTACTATGGACCATGTGTCCGGCGTTCAAAGTTTAGACGGCACTTAAATAAAAGTTTAATTTTGTGTCAATTACTTAAGGTTAAGGTTTGTTTTCAAAGTTTCAAAAAGCTTAAAAGAACACTTTGACTTCTTAGACCAAGTCAATCATTTGACCGTTTGACCAACAACCCTCAAAGAAGTGTCCTAATCGAACTTGGATTTTCACTCGCGATTGCCCCACCGTCAAAGTTGTCTAGAGCTCCTTTTCCCTTCGTCTTAGGCGTCGTTTGGTTAGATGAAAATTGTGGGAATTCAGATAAATAATTTACTTTTATAGCGTAGCCATATTTCGAGTCATGCAACCAAGTCCAACCAACCATAAGTCGCGGAACTAACCATATTCATTTGGGGTATCTAAACCTGATTAACCGAGATTTCGGTTAACCGATATTCAATTAACCATAAATTCGGTTTGTTAAAATCACTAACCATAATCTAAGCATGAACCTCGGTTAACCGGAACTCGGTTAACCGATTTTTCAGTTCGATTTTATCGGTTAACCAATAACTATTTATTTACTTTTTTATTATAATAATACACTTAAAAGGCAAATAAAACTATTAACTATGTATTAAAAAATATTGTCCAACTCGGTTAGACATATCAATACGAACTAATTTTATTTGTCTAGGTAGCTAAAATAACCGATTGACAGTTTCGTTTGTTACTAGTGTGGGAATTATACATTTCATAAAAATGAAACTTTTTCTTAAATATTAATTAAATGGTCCCGCGTTTTTGGTTTTTCGGTTAATCGAAGTTGTGAAAACAAGGAAGCGAAACCGAACTGAAAAACAACTAATATATATTCTCGGTTCGATTAAATAAAACAAGTGTCGATTTTTCGGTTTAGTTTTTCGGTTTTGGTTTTTTGTGAACACCCCTAATCTATCACCCACATGATAGTAAATTGAGATTAATTGTGAAATTAGCTTAGTTTTGTCTTTCTCTCCCAAAACTATATCATGTCTTATGCGAAGTATATATGAAAATGACAAAATCCTTGTTGAACTTATACGTAACTAGTGTAGTTATCCGCGTCGTGCGCGAATTTTTTTAATATTTATTAAATTTATAGCGAAAATGTATCATTTATCATATTTATTTCTCGATAACATTGTTATATCTTAATTAATTATATTTATCTCAAAATATTAAAATAGATAATTTTCAAATCAATATTTGAAATATTAAAAATGTATAGTTTAAACATCATAAAATTTGATGAAGGTAAAATTTAAAGATGGATATATATCTTAACATATATCAGATTTGAATATTTATTAAGATTACCAATTAAATGTGAGAAATAGATTATGAATTCAAATTTGATTATGGTAAAATTTTAAAATAGATAAGGATAAAATTAATTGATAAATAGACGGAGTTAATGGTGGTTAAATTATATTAATTTGGATAAATTATATCCCTAATACACATCCATCACTCATCAATTGCCATAAAGGCTACCGAAATAATTAATTAGTAGTATATTTGGATAAATTATATTAATTTATACATAATCATACCCTAATACACATCTATCACTCATCAATTGCCACAAAGGCTAACAAAATACGGTCTGATTTCGATCAAGCTAATGTGTACTCATGGGCACACAATAACCATGCTAAGTTTGGAAATTATTTCTTCCCTAAATTGTAATTAATGAACCTTTTAAAAAAAATAAAATTAATAATCAAGATCAGATTTACCAAAAAAGATATGTGTGTCCATAGTCACTTAGTCACACATTAAAAATTCTCAATTTCAAAATACATAATTTTAAATTAAGAAAAAGATATTGTTAAGATATTTTGATTTTTAAATATCTAAACATTAGCAGTTGTTACCATAGAACAAAGATAAATTTTCAAGATATTTACCTTAAATTACATATAGTTTTACGTATCTTGATAATTTTCTTCTTAAAATTTTCATTTATTTAATTTTCTATAAAATAAAAAATATTATTGCCCTAAATCTTCACCCAGCACCAAACCAAAAAAATATAAAAAAATCATAATCAATCGACTAAATAGCACAATTAAGAATAAAAATCAGTTAAGATGTCACATTATTATTAATATCAATTAAGCTAAATAATTTAAATTTGTACGTAAATTTGAAAAGTAAAATGTGATAAAAAGAGATTTTACATATAAAATTAGTTAAACAATTTTAATAACCTTATCAATTCAGTCAAAGAAATTTAATTCAAATAATAACTGAATTTAAACCTTAAAATTTGCCCTAAATCTTCATCGAACGGTCCAACACCAAACCAAAAAATATAAAAAATCATAATCAATTGACTAAATAGCACAATTAAGAATAACAATCGGTTAAGATATCATATTACTTATTAATATCAATTAGGATAAATAATTTAAATTTGTACGTATATTTGAAATTTAAAATTTAATAAAAAGAGATTTTACATATAAAATTAGTTAAAGTTAAAGTGTTAAACAGTTTTAATAACCTTATCAGTTCAGTCAAATAAATTTGACTCTATCTTAATTTATATTGTACGTACTATGTAAATTGAAAATTTGGAAAATATTGTATATAGATATGCTGATATGGTATGATTTGTACATTGCCAAAAAAAAATCCAGTTGATTTGAAAGTAAAAAAAAAAATTGCCTTAACTAATTATAGCTAGTTTTGTTATCCAAATTTATTTCAAAAATTACTTAATTTGAAATTGATTATTTTAGAAATTAAAAGATTCATTCAAAAAAAAAAGATTAGTTCATATCTAAGGTAAATTATGTTGAGATCTTTGTGTATGATATTCTTCTACAATTATTTTAGAAACTTTTTTTTATTAAAGAAAAATTTACATTTTTCGAAATTAAATGATGAATTTTTTGGTGAAAAAAAAAAGAAAGTGTTATGTAAATATGTAATGTATGTTATATTTGAAAAGAGTGATTTTAGGAGATAAATTAGGAATAATCAGATTTGATTTGATTGTATACAAAATAATAATAAATTTTTTTTCTAATGTGTGCTCATGGGCACACAATTAGAATTCTAATTTTGGTAAATCTGGATATTGTTTGTTAATTTTGATTTTTTTAAAAGGGTTCATTAATTCTAACTTAGGGAATAGTTTTGAAATAGTTTCCCAACTTAGCACTTTTATTGTGTGCCCATGGGCACACATTAAACGAACCGAAATTAAAATTATCTATTACAATTCACGTAACTAAAAATCAATTAGTTATATTTCCCCACTATATTTTAGTTAATAATTTATCCGAAAAAAAATTAGTTAATAATTTTGGAGTTGATTTTGTTAATTAAACAAATAGACATAGCGATAAAAAATTGTATCTGATGAAACACGAAATAACAGTTCGTTACGAGACAAGAAACAATATTATTATATTTGAGTGCAAACACTTGCTCCTTTATTTATGATTTTCTGTGGTTGCGAGGTTACAAACCTACGAGGTTGATGTACAACTTCGAGAATCACACCTAGACCTCCTACAAGGTTCCGAGATCGCACCTATCGTTGCGAGGTCGATTCTAGGGCGAGGTAGATTTGAGGATATGATGTAGGGAGTTTTGTGAGTTTCTGTAGTGAGGTTTTAGGCGTGAGCGAGGTCTCTACGCGACTTTGGGGTCTTTCTGTGGGTTTCTCCTATCTGTAGCGAGGTCTTTTGACGATGTTCCTATCACGTCGATCTTTAACTGACAAGAGGGTTCTTGAGTTCAAGTGGTTTTTCGACCCCTTCTTCCTACGAGGTTCTTCTCTATTTATAGAGAATTGGGGGGCTGAGTTTAGGCCAATGTTCGATGTGGGATACTCGAAATAAGGGCTTTTGATTGGTCCATGAGTGAGGTCACTTGTGATTGGTTTGGGAGTGAGGTTGCTGTGATTGGTTCGAGTGGGCGGGCGCATTAGTAGAGTCGGTGACGAGGTTGAGACCTCGTCCCGGGATGTTTGAGAGACCTCGCATCCGTCGGAAGTTTTGTTTTTAAATAACCGAGCATGGACGTGGGTCCCTAACTTGCCTATGGGGGTCCTCCTGGGCCCACTTTTTGCTTTTACTGTTTTGGACATCATCACAACCCCATGTCCTGAGGGCCTCGCCCCGAGGGTCGCAGGTCATAAGTTTCCTGGATTCGCGAGATGCGGGGTGTTTTTTAGAGGTTATGAAGGTCTCGAGGTTGGGAGGGCGCTTTGCGAGGTGTGAGGCTCTGTACTGCGCGGATTGAAGATCCTTGGGCCTTTTCTCCGTTCTCTGCTTAGTGGGCCGTCCAGGTGAGACAGGCCTAAGAAGGCTTTCGGGAGTGGGGGGAGGCTCAAATCTGCTCTATATAAGGGCGTATCCCACACGCCTCCCCCTCATCTTCTCTCTCCAATATTTTCGCTCCTTTCTCTCTCTTCATCTCTTCGGTTTCTTCTGAGCGGTTTCTCCAGACGGTTTCCGACGAGCTTTTCGCCGTTCGCTAGTTGCGCCACCGCCTCTCGTTCGCCAACCTTTAAACAAGTAAGTTCTTGATCTTCTTCCTCCTGTCTTTTGGTATTTTTTGCTTTTGATTCTTCCTTTGTTCACTTTTTGCCCCGCGTTTCGTAAGGGCGACGGTGTGACGCCCGGTGTTTCGCGCCGGTGTCACGGTGGCGAAGCGGCGGTGGCAGGGTTGTGCGGTTTTTTGGAGTTTGCCTTTGTTATTTTTCTTTATTCTTTCTTCGTTCCGTTTTGCATCTGGGTGGGTGTTTGTGATTTCTGGGTGTTTCTTTCTTCTTTCTTCGTTCCGTTTTGCATCTGGGTGGGTGTTTGTGATTTCTGGGTGTTTCTTTGTTGGCTGCGCGGCGGCGTTGTTGGTGGTTTTTGTTCCGTAGACTCTTGGTTTTTCGTCTCCTCTCCTTTCTTTTCGTTCTGCTTTTCTCCCCTCTTTTTTCTTTGCGTTACGCTCCGGGGGGCGGTGTTGCGGTGGTGAGACGGTGGTGAGACGGTGGTGGGGGGCGGTCGCCGCCATGAAGGTATCGCTGGGCTTTGGGGTTTATCGCTTTTCTCTCTCTCTTTTTTGCTTGGGGTGACGGTTGAACTTCCGTTTCTCCGCTCTCCGTTTTTCGAATTTCGAAAACCCTCGGGAGCCCAAACGTCATGATGTCTGATTGACGGGACGTTTGGGCTTCCGCCGCTGGCTTCCACCGTTGGTTGGCCTTCTTTCTCTTTCCTTTCTTTTGGCGCTTCAAATTCTTCTTTGCCGTCCTATCTTGTCAGAGTAGCCCGTAGGATGCCACGTGGCCTTTTCCTCTACGACCTCGCGTTGCTTTGTCCCCCGAGGTTGCGACCTCGTGCCCATTTTCTCCCGAGGTTATGATCTCGTGCCTTTTCCTTTTCGAGGTTATGACCTCGTGCCTTTTTCTTTTCGAGGTTATGACCTCGTGCTCTTTTCTTTTCGAGGTTATGATTTTTGTGCTTTGATCTCGGGCTTGACCTCGTCCTTCCTTCTTTCCCGGGGTCATGATCTCGTTCTTCGATCTCGGGCTTCACCTCGTTTTTCCTTCATTCACGGGGTCATGATCTCGTGTTTTTCTCTTTGTTTGCCTTGCCTTTAGTGCCTTACTGACCTTTTCTTTTCCAGGTGCTAGCTTTTCTTGGCCTGAACGTTGTCTTTTCATGCCTAGGAGAGCCTCTGCGAGCCCACCGCCCGGTTTTGTCTTTAATTTCCAAG
Source organism: Fallopia convolvulus (assembly GCA_964016875.1). Taxonomy (NCBI): domain Eukaryota; kingdom Viridiplantae; phylum Streptophyta; class Magnoliopsida; order Caryophyllales; family Polygonaceae; genus Fallopia; species Fallopia convolvulus. Next base: position 4,579,641 of record OZ024724.1, on the reverse strand, counting down.
AGAATTTCTATCAGGAGGTCTCCGAGTCCGTAGGAAGCGTAGAGCCTAGTGATTCTCAGAACCCAAGTTCCCCTTCGTTGGTCTTCAACGAGCCTTCATCCAGCGACTCCGCTGTTTCGATCAGTTCGCACTTCCCCCGTCTGCACATATATTCTGGTGCTGAAATGGCTTCCTCTTCTTCTCCTGATGTGATCGCCGCTGAGGTCGAGGCGAGGTTGGACGCGGCCATTGCCTCAGCTTCGGCCGCGTATGTGCCATCGAGCTTTCCCGAGGCCTATATTACCGACGCTGTGTCCGGCATTCCCGTCTTCCTCAGAGAACGGATTCCTATGAGCCCGAGTACTCCCGAGGCCTACCTGTCCGAGGGGGTGGCCACCGATTTGACGCTGGACGACCTCGCGGACATAGCTAAAGATTTCCCCTGGCCCGAGGGAGTCGAGCTGGCACTGCCGGAGGAGGAGGGGCGACCCCTGGCATCCTACGAGGGGTGTGCGGTCGTGAACCTCGTCAGTCTTCAAGCGGGCTTTAGGCTGCCCTTGGCCCAGCACATCGTTGATTTCTTGTGGGCCATGGGTGTCTGCCCCGCTCAGTTGTTCCCGAACGCCTGGCGGTTGTTATGTGCTTACACAATTCGAAGCCGCGAGCTTCTGGACGAGCCGAATCTCAGCGACTTGTCGGCGTTGGTCTTGGCGAGGAGAGAACCTCGCTGTTCCCTGGTCAACCTCAGCACACCGAACGTCAAAATCATCTCGACCCAGTCGAACGTCGGGACGTGGAAACCTAAATGGTTTTTGGTCCGAGACCTCAGCGGGAGATACCTTAATTTCCCTGTGGTACCGAGTAACTACGAGAGATGCGTGTTCCCGTACAAGGTCGCCGAGTTCCAGGCGCTCAAGGCCAAGTATGCCACAGCGTACCAGGCGCCATACGAGCGCTACCTTTCTCAGGACCGGCTTGAGCGGGCCGGGCTGAGCCTCAGCTTCCCTCCTCGCGAGGGCGGAGAGGGTATTTTATTACCACTATTTCTCTGATTGTTTTCTTTTTCCTTGTAGGATTGCGGGATTATATACCTCGTTACATTTGTTTCTGACCTCGTTTTAACCTGTTTTTTTTTTCTTTTTACTCCTTTCTTGACAGTGGATCTTCTGCACGCTCTCACCACGACGTCGAAGGGGAAACAGCCTATGACGTCTACTTCCAAGGCCCTTGCTCCCCGGGCCCCCAAGGGGATTTCAATCAACGAGCCGAGCTCGCAGGCGAGGACAGGTACAACGCAGCCGGGACCTGTCCCGCCAACGGTCGCGGCAGGGGGAGCCCTGTCCAAGGGGAACGTCACGAGGGCGTCGCAGTGGGACGTCACGGGGCCGCCCCAAGGGGAAAAAAGGCCTGATGTGGTTCCGTCAAATGGGGCCACCACGAAGGGGACCACCCATCCACCCCGGGCGTCCGACGACAAAGCTGGGCGGAAGAGGAAGGAAGCGGGGTCTTCCCCCGAGAAGAAGAAGAAACCCCGGTCGGGCGACCACCAACGAATCTCGCGGGATCTGGAACTCATTCCTGCTTTCAACTTCGAGGGGCGAAGCCGCGGGGATACAGGCCCCCATCCTGCCAGGTTTCACTGCCCTGGACCCATCAGAGTGGCCCCGTTGGATTGGGCCCGGGGAGATTACAAGGAGGAGGTCGCGTGGGCCAACAACCTCACCGAGGCGACGCTCGATGACGAGGCCGCTCGGTATTCGGCCATGGTAAGCCTCTTTTTTTTGTTTTTGTGTGTTTAATTCTTGTCTCTTTCTTGTTTCTTTTCTCATCATTCTGTGAACCTGCAGCACACCTTTTTTGATAATTACAACCGAAGTCGCATCGTCCTCCTTCATTCGAGGATGGACAAGATGGAGGCGGCGCTTCGGGCCCGCAGCGAGGTGTGCGAGCGACAGGCCAAGGAGCTGGCCGAGGTCGCGGAGTCGTCCAAAGCCGCGGAGGCTACGGCCAAGAAGCGGGTCGAGGCCGCGGAGGCCGCGACAAGGGAGGAGGTGAAGGCGGCGAGGGAAGGGGAGAAGAGGGCGAGGGGCGAGGCCGAGGTTCTGCGGGGTGAGGTTGAAGGGCTTCGAGGCAAGCTCTCCGCCGAACATGAGTTCTTCAAGGCGAAGGAAGCGGAGTTCCTGAGGGCCGAGGAGGAGACCAAGCGCCTTGAGGGGCGCATTGTTGAGCTTAACGAGGAGGTCGTGAACGCGGGTCCCAGGTATGTGGACTCGGAGGAGTACAAGGCGGAGCTGGTGGAGAGTGTGAGGACAATGTTCCACCAGGCAGTCCGCATGGGCGTAAAGCAGGCGGTGGCCAAGTATGGGCACCTCAACCCCCAGATCGTCTTCTTCAACCCCAACTACAATGAAACCATGGGGGAGCTGGGGTCGAAGGATCCCGAGGGGAATGCGAGTTCTTCCTCAACGAGGACGGGACTGTGTCCAACACTACGCCCCCCGAGGTAGAGCTTATTGGAGGGAACCCGGAGTTAACCTCCACGGGACCTCAGCCCGCGACCAGTGCGCTCGCGCCTCTTGCCTCCGCTGCCCCTGCTCCTACTGAGCCTGCTCCTGCTGAAGCCTCGGCTTCCTCCGCCGAAAACCCTAAAACCATTAATCTTACCGGCCCCGAGGTTGAAACCTCGAAGAAATGATGACAACTTTTTTCTGGTGGCCCTACGGGGTTTGTAATTAAAACATCTTTTTCTTTTTTTTTGTTTGGGTGACCCTACGGGGTATGTAATCGAAACACCTGCTTTTGATTTTGTGCCCTTCGTCACTTTCTTTTGCTATGCTTGTTTGATTTAGACTTTCTTGCATACGTCAGTCCTTATCCGTCCAACCCCATGGTTCGAGTGTCACATCTTTTGTGGGGCTCGGACCACACCGGGCGTTGTAGTCCTGCGACGAGGTCGTGAGTCTCTGTTTGGACCTCATTTTTCTGGAAGTTCGTTCCAACCTAAAAATAGTCGTCCGCGAACCTTGTTCGTGTCCCAAGCGGGAAGCGAGGGGTGGAACTTTTCACCGAGGCTCTCCAACCCCAAGCGCGAAGCGAGGGGTGGAACTTTTCAACGAGACTCTCCAACCCTAAGCGGGGAGCGAGGGGTGGGAATTCTTCCAAACGAGTTTCTCCAACCCCAAGCGTGAAGCGAGGGGTGGAACTTTTCACCGAGGCTCTCTAACCCTAAGCGCGAAGCGAGGGGTGGAACTTTTCAACGAGATTCTCCAACCCCAAGCGGGAAGCGAGGGGTGGAATTTCTTTCAAACGAGATTCTCCAACCCCAAGCGGGAAGCGAGGGGTGGAATTTTTTCAACGAGATTCTCCAACCCCAAGTGGGAAGCGAGGGGTGGAATTTCATTCAAACGAGATTCTCCAACCCCAAGCGGGAAGCGAGGGGTGGAACTTTTCACCGAGGCTCTCCAACCCCAAGCGTGAAGCGAGGGGTGGAACTTTTCAACGAGATTCTCCAACCCCCAAGCGGGAAGCGAGGGGTGGAATTTCTTTCAAACGAGATTCTCCAACCCCAAGCGGGAAGCGAGGGGTGGAATTTTTCAACGAGATTCTCCAACCCCAAGCGGGAAGCGAGGGGTGGAATTTCTTTCAAACGAGATTCTCCAACCCCAAGCGGGAAGCGAGGGGTGGAATTTCTTTCAAACGAGATTCTCCATCCCCAAGCGGGAAGCGAGGGGTGGAATTTCTTTCAAACGAGATTCTCCAACCCCAAGCGGGAAGCGAGGGGTGGAATTTTTTCAACGAGATTCTTCAACCCCAAGTGGGAAGCGAGGGGCGGAATTTCTTTCAAGCGAGATTCTCCAACCCCAAGCGGGAAGCGAGGGGTGGAACTTTTCACCGAGGCTCTCCAACCCCAAGCGCGAAGCGAGGGGTGGAACTTTTCGACGAGATTCTCCAACCCCCAAGCGGGAAGCAAGGGGTGGAATTTCTTTCAAACGAGATTCTCCAACCCCAAGCGGGAAGCGAGGGGTGGAATTTTTTCAACGAGATTCTCCAACCCCAAGCGGGAAGCGAGGGGTGGAATTTCTTTCAAACGAGATTCTCCAACCCCAAGCGGGAAGCGAGGGGTGGAATTTCTTTCAAACGAGATTCTCCATCCCCAAGCGGGAAGCGAGGGGTGGAATTTCTTTCAAACGAGATTCTCCAACCCCAAGCGGGAAGCGAGGGGTGGAATTTCTTTCAAACGAGATTCTCCAACCCCAAGCGGGAAGTGAGGGGTGGAATTTTTTCGACGAGATTCTCCAACCCCAAGCGGGAAGCGAGGGGTGGAATTTCTTTCAAACGAGATTCTCCAACCCCAAGCGGGAAACGAGGGGTGGAATTTTTTTTCAATCGAGATTCTCCAACCCCAAGCGGGAAGCGAGGGGTGAAATTTTTTCAACGACATAGCGTTTTTAGAAAAGCCTGCAATCCTTTATTTACCAACGGGGTTTTGAGTTTCTACATGTAATATTTTTTGAGTCGTGCGACGTTCCATGTTTTGCTCAGTGTGCGCCCCTCGTCGTCCCTGAGTTTGAAAGCCCCGGGCGCGACTTCTTCTCCAAGGATGTAGGGTCCTTCCCAGTTAGGGTCCAGTTTTCCTCCCACGGTGCGTCTTAGCACGAGGTTTCCCGTGGCCAAGAGGCGAGGTCTGACCTTCTTGTCGTGGTATACGGCGACACGTCGCTTGTATTCTCTAGAGCGCAGGTCCCCTACCTCGCGGATTTCATCTCGGAACTGCAGTTCGACCTTGAGGTTGGCCTCGTTTTCTTTTTCGTCGAAGTTGTACACCCTTACTGATGGAATTAGGGTTTCTACGGGAACGAGGGTTTCCGCCCCGTAGGTAAGAGCGAAGGGGGTCTCGCCCGTTGCGCGACGCGAGGTCGTGCGATACGTCCAGAGGACGAGTGGAAGTAATTCGGCCCAGCGGCCCTGTGCCATGCCCAGGCGCTTTTTGAGGTCTATCAAGATGCGGGCATTAACGTTTTCTACCTGGCCATTGGACTGGGGATGATCCACGGAGGAAAATTTGAGATCGATGCCCAGCTCAGAGCAGAAAGTCCAAGTTTCTTCGCAGTCGAATTGGGGGCCATTGTCGGTCATGATTGTCATGGGGACACCGAAACAGCAGACGAGGTTCTTCCATAGGAATTCGCAGACCTTTGCCCCGGTGATTTTTGCCATTGCCTGTGCTTCGATCCACTTCGTGAAGTAGTCCACGATGACCAAAATGTATTGCACTTGGCCTGCAGCTTTAGGAAATGGGCCTAGAATGTCCATTCGCCACATTGCGAACGGGCATGGCGCGTGAATGCTACAGAGGGGAGCCGTCGGGGTGTGCTGGACATTCCCGTGCTTCTGGCATCCGACGCACTTTTGGACGTAAGCTCTCGCGTCTTGTCGGAGAGTGGGCCAGAAGTACCCCAAATGGACGATTTTGTGTGCCAAAGACCTCCACCCCGGGTGTCCCCCGCAAACTCCCTCGTGGGCCTCGTAGAGGACGTGGTCCGTGGCCTCGGGCGGTATGCACAGCAGGTTGGGCTCAACGTAGCCCCGGCGATAAAGCGGGTCGCCGACGACGCAGTAGCAAGCGGCTTGCATTTTTAGTTTTCTGGCCAGCGCGGGATCCTCTGGGAGGATGCCTCTTTGTATGTACCTCGTCACCGGGAACCTCCAGTCCTCGGTCCTTATGGACATGACCTCGCTATCGACGCTTCGTGAGAGCTTTCTCTCCACCATAACGCGGTTTCCCACATCCAAGGGAAGTGCGGAGCCTAACCTGGCGAGGGCATCCGCCTTGGTGTTTGAGGTCCGCGGGATCGACTCCACCGCGAAGGTTTCGAGGCATGAAACCAAGGCCTTGACTTTTGCTCGGTAGGCGGGCAGAAAACCTGTCCTGGTGTCGTATTGGCCGTTGAGTTGTCGTGCTACCAATTCGGAATCTGTGTAGACCCTGATTTTGCGGGCTCCGTTGAGTAGCGCCATCTCGATCCCAGCGATCATGGCCTCGTACTCGGCGTCGTTGTTGGTGGCATCAAAGGCGAAGTTGAGAGCATACTCTGTCTCGATTGAGGGGCCAGCGAAGAACACCCCGGCCCCGCCACCGGCGTCACATCGTGAGCCATCAACGAACACCTTTCATTCGTCCGAGCTTGTGTCTGTCTCGGGGAAGGTGACCTCCACCATAAAGTCGGCGAGGGCTTGTCCCTTCATCGCGGTTCTCGGAAGATAATTGATATCGAACTCGGAGAGCTCGACGGCCCACTTGGTCATACGTCCGGAGAGGGCGGGCTGATGCAGAATTTGACGAAGTGGGAGGTCCGAAAGAACCTGGATGGGATGTGCGTGGAAGTATGGGCGTAGGCGCCTTGCGGCGGTCACTACAGCCAGAGCCATCTTTTCTGCCGGGGAGTATCTCTGCTCCGCAGGCTGGAGCACGCGACTCACAAAGTATACAGGGTGCATGGCCTCTCTTGTGAGCACCGCGCTGACGGTCTCGGGACTCACCGCCAAATATAGTTGCAAATCTTCGCTCGCGTGTGGAGGTGACAAAGTGGGGAGCTTGGTGAGGAAGGTTTTTAACTCGGAGAAGGCTGTCTCGAGCTTCTCGTCCCAGACGAACTTGTCATTCTTTTTGAGGGCGGCAAAGAACGGGAGGGACCTGTCTGCTAGGCGGGAGCAAAACCTCCCCAAGTAATTTACAGTGCCGTTGAGTCTCTGTACCTCGGTACGAGATCGGGGAGACCTCATTGCGAGGATAGATTTTATTTTGGCGGGGTTGACGTCGATCCCGCGCTCGCTGATCATGAATCCCAAAAACTTCCCCGAGGACACGCCAAAAACGCACTTCTCGGGGTTCAGGCTGAGCTAGTGGTGTCCGAGGGTGGTGAAAACCTCGGCGAGGTAAGCCAGGTGCTCCTCGGGGCCCTTGCTCCGCACCATGATGTCGTCGACGTAGGCGGATACGTTTCTGTCCAGGTGGTCTCTGAAGATCCGATCGACGAGGCGTTGGAATGTGGCCCCTGTGTTCTTGAGGCCAAATGGCATGACCTTATAACAGTATGTCCCCCGCTGAGTGATAAAGGATGTCTCCTCTTCGTCACGGGGATTCATCGAGATCTGGTTGTACCCCGAGTAGGCGTCGAGGAAACTCAAGACCTCGTGCCCAGCAGTCGAATCTACAAGTGCATCGATCGAGGGCAGGGGGTAGCTGTCTTTGGGGCATGCCTTGTTGAGGTCTTTGAAGTCTACGCACATCCGCCACTTGCCGCTGGCTTTTTGACCAACACGACATTGGACAGCCATTTCGGATACTGGACTTCGCGTATGAAATCTGCGGCCAACAGCTTGGCCACCTCTTCATTTGCGGCGGTTGCCCTTTCTTCGTTCATTTTTCTTCGACGCTGCACCACAGTACGAATGACGACGTCGATGTTCAGGGAGTGCTGGGCCAGGGTCCGAGGCACACCTCGGAGATCTTTTGCAGTCCAGGCAAACACGTCGCGGGACCCAGCAAGCAGGGCCTCTAGTGACGCTGCTGCATCCCCAGTGAGGCAACCCCCGAGGTAGATCTTTTCTGATTTGTTTTCGAAGGGGGTGATCACCCTTCTTTATGTCTCGGGAGTGGGTATCGTGAAATCCCGGACCTCGAGGTCTGCTTCGCCCGAAGTCTCCACCATGAACACAGAGCATTTTTGCTTAGTCGAGGTCATGTAGAAGACGCGGCCCTCTTCTTGGTTGCCCTTTACTTCCCCGACACCCACGCTGGTGGGGAACTTCATTTTCAGGTGGTAGATGGAGACCACCGCCTGGAATTTCATCAAGGAGACTCTCCCGATGATTGCATTGTAGGCCGAGGGCAGGTGCACCACCGTAAACTCCACCACCTCGGTTCTCGTTGTCGAGCCAGTACCGAGGGTCATCCACAGGTCAATGAGACCAGCGACATCGACCTCGTTTCCCGAGAAGGAGGTGAGCTTCCCAGCGTAGGGCCTCAAGGATGTCGCGGAGATCCCTAGTTGCTCGAAAGCGCCAAAATACATGATGTCCACGGAAGAACCCGTGTCCACCAGTATTCGCTTCACTATTTTCGAGCCCAACTGAGCGTGTATCACCAGCGGGTCGGAGTGGGGCATATGGAGTCCTTCGGCGTCCTCGGTTGTGAAGGCCATACCCACGTGGGACCGTGAGGTTTGTGTCACGCTGTATACCGAGGGCTCATTATAACTTGCCCTCGCGTATCTTTTTCTTTCCGCCTGGCTCGAGCCCGCCAGCGAGGGTCCGCCCGAAATGGTGTTGATATACCCATCGGGCGCCGCGGCTTGTCCGGAGCGCGACTGCCTTGCCGGAACTTGTTGTTCTGTGTTGCTTGGTCGGGACCGGGTTGGTTCCTGCTGCACGAGGTTGGCCCCCGACGCGGGGTTGGCGCGCTTTTTCTCGTTTGGGTTGTAGGCGGGGCCACCTTTGCCTCTGTAACCTCGTGGCTTCCCGCCGAAGCAGCTTCAACCCCCACCGCCACGGTTGTCGTAGCGGTTGTTGCTTCTATTGTCGTTGTTGCCTCTGTTATTGTTGTTGCTTTTGTTGTTGTTGTTGTTTTTGTAATCGGCACGCCGGTCGTGAGTTTGCGTCATGTACGCGTCCCTCGCGGCCAGCGCAACCACCTTAGCTTTTCCTTTAGCCTCGGTCACGATTTCCTTGTCGGTCCTCGGTCGCGAGCTCTGGCTGGCGGCGTCCTCGGCGTAGACCTGTGCCGTGATACGAGCACACAGGCTCTCATATGTGGTCGGATTTTTGAGGAAAATGCGACATTTGAAATCCCCCTGGCGAAGGTTGCCCATGAGGATGTCGCGGACCGAGGCCTCGTCGATTTGCGCGATCTCAGTGACCGCGGTGGTGAACCTCGTAAAAAAGGTACCCAGCTTCTCGTTTTCCCCCTGCTCGATGCCACGGAGATCGTGCATGTTCTTCTTGCGCTTTCTCGAGCCGTTGAAGTGCCCGACGAAGGACTCGCATAGCTGGGAAAACGAGGCTATCGACTCGACCTTAAGGCTGGTGAACCACGTCATTGCCGCTTTGTCCAGAGTGGTTGGAAAGATCCGGCAGAAGATGGCGTCATTGTAAGAGTTGACGTTCATCTGGACGGCGTAGTGTTTTATGTGGTCCTCGGGGTCGGCCGTGCCATCGTAAAGTCCCATTTGTGGCCAATGGAAGCCTTTGGGCATGTATGCCTCTTGGATTTCGGGTACGAAGGGATTCCTGTACCCACTCTCGACGGATGGGCGAGCAGATTTCGACTTTGACCTCGCCAGAGGGCGTGGCGCGCTTGCCGCCGTCTCGGACAGCTCCATGTCGCGCCTTTTTGCACGTCGCGAACTGGATCGCGAGATCTGCATCGGCTCTCGGGAGGGTCTCTCCGTGGTAGATCCGTTCGTGGGCGCCTCCTGCCCCGGCATGTAGCCCGGGACATATGCGGGCACGTACCCGGAGTGAGGTTGCCCCTGGGGGGGAATCGGGACGTATGGGGGAGCTTGGCCCTGTTGGTACTGCCCGTACCCCGGATAGGGGTACTGGTTGAAAGGAGCGCCACCCTGTTCATACCCCTGGAACGGGTATGGGTTTTGCGGGATGTTGTATGTTCAGCCTGGCGGGACCACAAAAGGGTATCCTGACGGACCTGCCGTCGCCCATGGAGGGGTCTCGGCCATATTGTCGGGATGTTGGGGGAAGAAATTGTTTGGACAAGCCATTCTGAGGGGGTTTTAGGAATCAAGGTTTGCACTAAAATGGGAAACTGCTTAGGATGAAGAGGTTCCCACAAACGGCGCCAGTGATGAAACCCGAAATAACAGTTCGCTACGAGACAAGAAACAATATTATTATATTTGAGTGCAAACACTTGCTCCTTTATTTATGATTTTTCTTGCGAGGTTACAAACCTACGAGGTTGATGTACAACTTCGAGAATCACACCTAGACCTCCTACAAGGTTCCGAGATCGCACCTAGCGTTGCGAGGTCGATTCTAGGGCGAGGTAGATTTGAGGATATGATGTAGGGAGTTTTGTGAGTTTCTGTAGTGAGGTTTTAGGCGTGAGCGAGGTCTCTACGCGACTTTGCGGTCTTTCTGTGGGTTTCTCCTATCTGTAGCGAGGTCTTTTGACGATGTTCCTATCACGTCGATCTTTAACTGACAAGAGGGTTCTTGAGTTCAAGTGGTTTTTCGACCCCTTCTTCCTACGAGGTTCTTCTCTATTTATAGAGAATTGGGGGGTTGAGTTTAGGCCAATGTTCGATGTGGGATACTCGAAATAAGGGCTTTTGATTGGTCCATGAGTGAGGTCACTTGTGATTGGTTTGGGAGTGAGGTTGCTGGTGATTGGTTCGAGCAGGCGGGCGCATTAGTAGAGTCGGTGACGAGGTTGAGACCTCGTCCCGGGATGTTTGAGAGACCTCGCATCCGTCGGGAGTTTTGTTTTTAAATAACCGAGCATGGACGTGGGTCCCTAACTTGCCTATGGGGGTCCTCCTGGGCTCACTTTTTGCTTTTACTGTTTTGGACATCATCAGTATCTATGAATTGGTTTTATGGTGACGATGGAGGTTGAGGCGCCTCCTCCACTTGAACGATCGACGCCAATTTAGAATACTTACTGATCGGGTGTTTCGTTCTTCCAGATAAATGCTCAATGACGATTGGAAACTGTTTTGGTTGTCGCACTTATGAAGAAGTGGAATTGTTTATGGTGTTTCTAGAGCATATTAAGAGAAATATGGAGAGGATGATTAGTGACCTAGATCTTCTATACAGTGAAGAGAAACTTTGATTATGAGCATCATCTTATTTCGGTTCAAGCAAGTATATCACCGAGGAGTAATCAGATGAAGAACTATTACAACATCAATGGAGTTGGGGTGTGTGGATCCTACAATTACCTTTGGTTGTCGATTTCTCCGTCCATGACTTCTCTGAGTTAGGAACAAATCCTTAATCAACATCAATATTATGAAAATTTGTGGCGGAAGCGGTAGAGAACGGGACTGTGGCTATGTTGGAAGAGGATGAGGCCAAGGTGGTAGAGCGGGGTTCGAATATAATGAAAGAACGATATTAGAAAGATGAGAAAGAGAAGTAATATGCAAATTTTTATTAATTAATGTATGAAAATTATTTGTAATTATATATGTAAATATGACAAAATATTTTTAAATTGTGGATGTAATTTGTATATGACATGGACAAATTTATATGACAGGGCTTAATCAATAATTAATTATTGTATGACATGGCATATGATGTGTTAAAATATCATGACATGGCTTAGGTAAAAGGTGACATGTGGTAAAAGCTGAGGTGGAGTATTCTCAGAACGACATGTGTCAAAAGCTGACGTAGCTCAATGTGGAGGCTCCAAACCTTATTACTTTTATATATATAGTAGATTTCTGGACCTTTCCCCATATTTTTTTTAATCTTTTTTTGGTCAAGATTACTTTGTTAGAATTTGACAAATTTTATGATGGCTTTTCAGTTTTCAAATTCCTCACTTTTTTTCCTATCCCAAAGGGCTGACTAATTAGAATAAGGAAACTTTTACGCATTTACAGTAGTACTACTTTTATTTTGTTTGAGTAGAGATACTCGTCGTACTACTTTGTTTTGAAATCAAGGAAAAATTACTACTTCAAATAGTTTCATTAACGAAGATTCTTAATTAGGCACGCATGAATCTCACATTTCAAATTAAGCCTTACATATTACTGGTATATTATTAGTGTTTGTAATAAACTTAACACGTGAATTTGTAAGCAAAACATATCATTTTTTAATACAAATTAAATCGTGCATCATGCCAATTTTTGGTAAGCATTATGGCGGAATATTCATTAAATAAAAAATAAAACAACATGCAGCTTTTGTAAAAAATAAAACAACATTCATTAAATACAAAATAAAACAACATGCCCCAAAAAGCGGAAGACCGAGTCTTTCGGATGGTTGGCGCGGGCGTTGAGAAGATCTCGTTATATGCCATTGAGCTCAATGGTCACAAACCTAGATTGCTCGACTAAAGAAACGGGTAGCAAGAGTTCTTCAAACACACATCGCCCACTATCGAATTCACAAGAACTCTACTTTCCACTTCCTGATTGAAATCTCTTCTCCGTTATCCAAATTTTATACTTGCTTGATCGAATCCGAGATCACTACTAGGAACCGAGATTCAATTGATCTAGTTCGTCGGTTGTGACCTCCTTGATAAACAAACAGTTGCTTTAGCATCATTTTGCCAAAACAATCATAATATCTTATGAGATTGATTCTCGTGCTAATAGGCTCATATACGAGAAGTCACTGAGAATTAATCTCAAGGGGTTGGATGAAGTGAAATCAAGAACCTAAATCATTTCATAAAAAAAGGGAAAACAACACGTACGTGTGAATTTTTGCCAAATTATATTTGTATTTTTTTCAAAAAATGGACAGAAATTAAGGAGGGTGTGCATGATGTGGATAAACTTAGTCGTAGATGTTTACATCAATTCATGTCTAAATGTGCACAAGCTTGTAATCAAAAATATATTGGATTTTTTATGCACACTTACTCAACGTTTTCTGATCCGCACATCGAGTTTTTCTAAAAATACCGATGGCGCGTAAACTTTCACATGGATGTGTATCAATTCATATCTACATGTATATAAGCCTGTGTTGAAATGTGCATGAGTTTTTCATGCACATTTAGCCAAAATTTGATACACATCAAATAATTTGGCAAAAATATTATGACTGTACTATTTTTTCCTCACTTTAATGAAAGAATAAAGTTTTAACAAATATGATTGTACCCGTGGATCTTTAATTCTCATACAATACATATCACAATTTATTATAAATTTATGCAAAATAATACGTAATGACATTATAAATATATGTTCAAACTTGATGTGCCTTATATTGTTGAACAAGATCGAGTAAGATCGTAAAACTTGTTGGAACGAGTGTGTTAGTAATACAGACACTGTTTCTATGGGAACAGTGAACTGGGCAGCGGAAATATGCAAGACTTAACACGATTACTTATGCTGGAAACCTTCAACAACCAACTAGTTGATTGAAGGAAAAACCACTCCCTCCGAAGAGGAGTTGTAATGCTTCTCTTAGTTTTAGTGACTTCACACGATCTACAAACAAGTAGAGTTATCAAAGATAGTCTTATCCTATTCTCTAGAACCTAGACCTATCTAACTCAACTTCTCAGCCCTAGAACGATTCAACAATAAAACTAAACCACAACACAACTTACAGTGATCAGCTTCAGACTTGACGATGACTTCTCAAGTAATCGGTAACTCTAACCTAATCACTTACCTTTATTTATAGTGAAACAAACTAATCCAATCATATCTTACTTACTTTCGTAATTCAGATATGATTTGATATTATTTAATTCATTATAAATCAGAATTACATTGATTTTATCTTATCTAAACCTAGAAAGACTCGAACCAATTATCCACTAAATCTTGGAGTTGTTATTCGGCAATATCCACTCCAAGATTTTCTTCAAGTAACAACTTCATCCAGCTATCAAATCTTCCGAGATCTGATTCTCTCGCAACTGATTTACGCGCTTACTATATAAGGAAAGATGAAGTATCTTCGCACTGCTGTTCCCTCACACTGTTCCCTCACATCAGTGCTTCATTGACTGTTCCCTTACGTTCTGTATAATCATGTAATCTACACTACAACTCATACAGATATAAAGATCGTTAGTCCTTATAGAGTTTGTCATTATCAAAAATAAAGAGGTGTACTTGACACTAGTCCCATGATAACAGACATTATTCCCATGATACCAGTTCCAACAAAACTTCTGATCGTACGTATTTGTTAAAGGGGAAATAGTAGTTAGTTCAAATTTGTGGAACGTACTATTTAATTACTTCAAGCTTTACATACGACATTTTAATGGCTATATGCATAAGGTTAGAATGAGTAATAGGGTTGAAGGATTAATATAGAGTTTGAGTTCCATACCTAACAACATGTGTAAGGTTGATTTTGGCATGAATTAATCAGGATTATTTTTTTTTAACCAGAATTACATGATGACTAATGTGGTTATCTTTTCCTCTATCATCTTCATATATTCTAGAAATTGTCCCCTTTTGTAGCGCAAAACCTTAACAAGTCAAATTCACTCTTTATACAGAGTATCAGTATGAAGAGTTAAATTGATCACATCTGAAATTTAAAGGGATCAAGCCTATGATTTAAATTCATGTGTTACTCTTCTATTGTTAATTGATTTTAGGATGGAATTAATCTCATGGGCTTGTGTGATTGGCCGAACGCATGTGCGCATAAACCGATGTATGTACCTCCCACGTTTGTATTGGCCCATCGGAATTTCACATGGTATCAGAGGCAGGTTCGGTCCTGGACCCCATTATCTACCTTGGGTTGGGCTTAGCGAGTTACTGTTGTCCGCCCGGTATCTACTTTACTTCTACCGACTACCTTGGGTTGGGCTTAGTGAGTTACTGTCTACGTGCCCGTTAATCTAAAATTACTTCTACCGACTACCTTGGGTTGAGCTTAGCGAGTTACTGCCTACCTACCAATTAATCTAAAATACTATTAATCTAAAATACTAACTCAATGGGCTTGTGTGTTGGCCTAACGCGTATATGCGCATGAATAAACGTACATTTATATCTCCCGACCCACGTTGTATTCGCCCACTGGAATTTCACATTGGGCTACCGGAATTTCACAAAACTCATCATGTGTCAATTATATTCAGCATGCAACACCAAGCCCAAGAACTAGCTCGACGAACAACCTCTTGACCTAGCTTTGTACAAACATTCGATCAATTATTGATAGTTTAAAACATTTGATCAACATTTTCAACACAAAATTGGGAAAGAAAAGTCCCTATGATTGCTCACCATATGGGAGTATATATATATAACATTTAATCCTAAACTAATTATACAAGTTATACTACCTAGGCGCATAAAATTTCCTACTCTTTCTTATGCATCCTTTAGAAATATAACCATAAGATCGAAATGGCGAAAGAGAAAACAACATTCATCACCAACGTCTTTCGACGCATCCGTTAACCTAATGTTTGGACTTGTCCTTCTGGCTCTCAACCATCATCTCCTCTAACAAATTATCATCCAAACACTCAATCTCAAACACCTGCTCTCCTCCTCCTCCTCCTCGTCCACTCGAACTCGATCCTCCAGTTCCGAAACTATGCCTCCCGAGGCTAAAAGAGCCGCTCGAACTCCCTTCACCGCCGCCACTCACGTGGTAGTGTTGCTCGTTGGGGAAATTTAGGATTGCTTGGTGCCCACGCAAGGCAAACGCCGCCCTATCGTAAGCCCTAGCGGCCTCCTCGGCCGTGTCGTATGTGCCAAGCCAAAGCCGAGCCCCGTTCTTTTTCGGGTCTCGTATCTCCGCCGCGTACTTGCCCCACGGCCTCCTTCGAACCCCTCGGAACTTGGAGCCCGCCTCGCCCGTCCCCCGCCCTCGCCCGCCTTCCATGGTGGCCATGTTGCTATAATTATTTTGTTCAAGGTGCACACTCGTATAAGAGGATTTAATTTTAGATTTTGTGGATGTGATGGGGAAAGAGCTAGTAATTGGCAATGATGAGATTTAAGTGTATACTTGGTTTGAGTTTTTATACATGTATGCACGTGGGCCAAGGTGAAGGAATTAAAGGTTGTGGAGGCATGAATTGGTCAAAAGAGACGGTTTTGATAAATTGACTATAAATGAAATTAAATGTCTTCAGGTTGGTGGTGGGTGCTGAACTGCTGATGGGTTCAACGGTGTAAACCTCAGGTTGGTATTTTATATATGGGGGCTGGCTGGCTACTTAAGATTCGGACTTCTTCTTAACTATTAATGTAAATTGTATTTAACCCCTTTTTATATATTTTACATTTTTTATAATTGACTGTCTTTTATATTTGTTTTCTATACTTAACCGCTCCTTATTTATAAATATGTGCATTTAGTCACCCATTTTAATTAAAAAAACGTTATTTTTTTCGTTAATTAAAGTAAATTATATTTTTGTCCTTCTTTTTAATTTTATTTACAATAAATAAAAAAAATTAGGAATAAATTGAGCTTGGAATGTCGTTATCATTAGAGTTTGATCTACATCTCAACCTTTTGAGTCTCGAGTTGTCGTCCATCATATTAGACACGATCGACTCCAAGGGATGCTCAAAGTCATCAGAATAAAAAATCGGCGAAGTTGTTATTCTTCTTCACCATTAGATGGAGGAAAGAAATTTTCGTGGAGAAAATTAGGTCAGGGTTACAAAAATCGGCGTATTGAAACTTGAAAGTGTTAATTATGGTTTTTCCTTTATTTATTTATTGTAAATAAAATTTAAAAAGAAAGAAAAAATATAATTTTCTTTACTTAATGAAAAAATGACGTTTTTCGTTAAAATGGTTGATTAAATACATATACACTAATTATAAATAAGAGATAGTTAAGCGTAGAAAAAAAATATTAAAGGTGATTAATTGCAACAAATATAAAATAAAAGATGATTAAATATAATTTGTATATAGAACAGGTTATGACAAGCTATAATTAACACTTTTTTGACCCATAAGGATTAACTTGGCACTTTTCCGAAAGGAAATCAGTTGCCTTTGCCTTTAAAGTTAAACTATGTTTTTTTTTCCTAAAGGGAAATGTGTAAATGAGAACTGAGAAGCGCCCTTAAATGACTTCAACTTACTAATCCTCCTACTAAATATTTCTAACGTTATACACAAGTAAGTCTGGAAACGTGGGTGTGTTTGGTACAAGGCAATAATTTATAGTAATTAAGTAAATATAGACCCTATTTAGATAATAATATCGATGATAAGAGTCATGATCATATACCAAACTTACTATAAATGTTTTCTTCATCAAATACACATTACATAGTGATCGATAACGAATTATTTTCATAGAAGAGTATGATATTAATGTATCAAGTTTTTGGGCAACTGATATGTATTTTGTATTTTAAGATAATGAGGTAGGTTCAAGTAAGACGATTATTACATTGATACTTTGTGTTTAATTTATATTTGAGATTTTGAGTTAGATATTCATGATCTTATATGAGTGTATTATAGTTTTGAATTACATATTCATTTTTTCCATATTACATTGTATTTATTTTTATACGTCGTATATTCATATTTTTATATTATCATATTTACACAGATTTTTTAATTTTATATCTCTTCGTCATGCTTATAGAGTTGGATAATCATACATTTAAGTTGCATATTCATTAAAGTGAGTAGATCAAAAAAAAAAAATATGCAATTTAAAAACATGAATACAATCATATAAAATGATGTCTATTCTACTCAAAATTATGAATATAAATTAAACGCATAATATTACAGTGATAGTAGTCTTACTTAAACTGAATTAAATCTTCGGTTAATACTCTTAATATAAGAACTAAGATATATTGTACAATAATTTATTTAATGCATTATATGTGATTGTTTAAACTGGGACTTAGACTCGGCTTGAAGTAAACTTTTTTTTCTTTACATTAATGAAGTTTGATCTTTTCTTTTTCAAATCTCCACAAATTAATGAGCGTTTCGGTGAAAATGTTTGTAAATGTAACTGGAATTTGTCAAATTTGGTAATGTCTCACTCCACAACTTAATTGTTGAAGCTTAACTTGATTTGCCCACCCATTTCTACTACCCTTGGAAAAATTCAATCCATATTTCTTTTTCCAATGGCTAGCTTCGATACTCTTCCTTCTCTCTACGGCTTCAAATGTAGCTTTCTTCTATTCGAGACCCACCATAAAATTTTGACACATGCGTTGTTATCAAGAATTTGAAAACATGCCTAGTCTTAGATGAGATTAGTTCTAGTGAAGTTGTAAAATAAATTTTATAGGTTAAGTTTGAAGAAATCTTAATTAATTATTAGATAAAATATTAATGATTAAGATTAAATTTTTCTCTCATTAAATATTATGCTTCTATTTTTTTAACCATTTTTTTTAGAATTCACGTACCAAGCTACTATAGGATTTTAGGGCTTCATCTATAAAATTTTTAACAAATTCTATGGGAACAAGAACGATACGATTTTTGAGGTAGGCAGTCTAGAGTAAAAATGATTTTTTTTTTATTTTAATTTAGAAATGAGGTAGTCTAGAGATAGAAGATTCCGATGGGCAGACAATTAAACAAGTTACGTATGGCGAAATTAATTATACCATTCACAAATAAGACAAGAATAAACATTCTAATCAAAAAGCTTAAGTCAGTGGTAGGGTAAGGGTTTAACGCTCACTAGTGATTTTTCTCCCTTATGCTCGATGTGGGAAGTATATTTTTTCCCAACACGCTATCTCAAGTCGTAACTAGCCTGGCGTAATTAGCATTTGAATATCTTTTCTTGAAGAGTCTAACAACTCAATCTCTTTATATCTAACCCACATTAATTTTTTTTGTGTAACAGGTTATTAACATCCCTCATTCTTCTTTAACTATATACCCATTTTTTTTACTAAAAAAATGGACATAAACTAGACATTCTCTGATACCATATGAAATTTCAGTGGGTCAGCGCGCAATTAAATGGATGGCATGTCGAGATTTTAAATCATTTGCCTATGATTAATATCCACATTCTAACCTAAAAATTTAATCCAATAGACAAAAGTTTTTTTTCTCTGATATTCGTGTGAGAAGCACATTTTTTTTCCAACAAGATATTCTAAAATGTTAACGAGAATGTAAGAGGGGAGACAACCAAGAGAATGTGATAGAAATAATTTTAAGAGTACTCATTTATCATAATTCGTTTTGTAATTCATCACAATAATTTAAAAATTCACTTCATGATATTATATATTTAATTTTCAAAAAAAATAAGCTGATAGATCTAACTTAGACCTTTCTCACTAATTCAATTCAAAATCGTAATAGATATGGCAATTAGGCAAGTTCAAGACGAAAAATATATTTCTAGTCTTCGTATTCATTTAGCATTTTACTCCTTATCCACGTTCCTATCTTTGTCGGGTCTCCATCCCCGACAGAGTTTTCCATCCCCTGTTATTTTGCAAATTTTAGATTCATACATATTTTCATATTTAATTTTTGCTAAAATTTCTTATAACTTTTAATGGATTTTTTTTTTATCATCTTGTAAATATTAATTCTGCATTTATAATTTTAAACTTAACAATGTCAATATAAAAGAATAAGATCGATAAAAAATAGTAAAATAACATTTTTTTCAATTTGAACAAGTTAAACCTATGTGTTTTTCGGTGGAGTTCTCCAAAATTTTCCAACATGATTCCTCGTGGATATCTTAGTCAGCGATAGAGGTAGAGTAGGAAACGAGCCTGCAATATATTTGTCGTCTCCATCCCAAAACCGTTTAAAAAATTATTTTTTCGATTCTTCCCCATTTTCATCCCCACCGTGGCGATCCGCAAGGAACAATACCCAAAAAAAAAGGAATTTCCCTATCCATTTTCATGCCTAGATCAGAGCCACAAAGCTTGAAATCGCACTTTGGAATTCAAGCATGCTCTCCTCAGTCAATGCATAAGAGAGGAAAGTACTAATAAAAGTGGGGGCGCTAGATTTGGTCTTCATTCTTCATTGGCAGCTTTCTTGGTATAATTTTTGGAATTTTACAAAGTAGCGGAATAATTAATAAATATTGGATTCATGTGCTTACACAGTTACACATCATCTTTGACCTTTTGACTTTGTGGGTGCAAAACTGCAATTTGGTATTTCCCGGTTCTTGACCGGTTTGTCCTTTCATGATCTTTTTTTTTCTTGGTTATTGTTGTTGTTGTGAATATTCTTGTTCTATTCAATCCTGATTTTCCTCATAGTAATAAACTTTGAGCCAAAAACACCATAAGAAAGTTTTACTTTTGCATATGAAAATTGCCGCTGATAAAATTATTATTTGTAATAGTGCAGTATTGTTATGATAAAATTATCATTAGTTGTTATTTTTCCTCACTTACAGTTGACTTGTGTTTGCTTACCCTTATTCGTCAGAATGTTCTAGGTTAACTATTAACATGTCAGTGACCACCCTAATCTCTTTCCTAATAAAAAAAGACGGGTGTATTTGCTCGCATGAATTGATATATAATAGCCATTTTAAGTTTATCAAATAAATGAAAAAAGTTTAAACAATTATCTAGATTGTGTTTATTTGTACACAACTACTGTAGTTTGTTAAGCTTTATTTATATGTAAAGGGGTATATATTTGTTTTCTACAATTTGAAATGAGGACTATTTTGGATTTTTGAAACCAATAAACTCGAAATTTGCCCAAAAAAAAAGTTATAGTTCTTATTCTAAACTAGAATAAAAAAATTAGTTTGTTGGGTTTCAATAAACTTCGACTAGTTGAAAATTTGGTAGCATGAATTGACTTAGTTGTAAACTTGAAATTGAATCAAACAACTCATTTCAAAAAAACTAGTTCAATGTTTAGTAAATAAAGCTAAATCTGTAAATGTTGGGGGTAAATTTATGAAAAAGCCAAGGCAGAGAGTTAAATATAACAATTTTAGATGGAAAATAAAATAATAAAAACTTAACATCATATTTTCTTAAAAACCACCGGCCAATTTTATATTTTAATCTAAATTTTATTAAAATACAGTAGTAATAAATGTTTTAGTATTAGAATATTAATATTATTTTATTTTAATAAATAGAAGTTAATATTATTTTATTAAAAAATAAAACAAGTCACATTTAATATTACAATTTAATAATTTATTTATATGTAGTAAATTTGTATCTTTCTTTCAACATTACCAATTGGATGTCTCTTTCTAGCCTACCAAGAAAGTAGAGATGGGAATGGGTCGAGTATGGGTCGGATGGAGGATGATCCGTACCCATCCGTTAGCTAATTCGGGTGCATTCATCCGTCATCCGTCGGGTGATTCGGGTGGGTCGGGTCGTCCATGGATGATTAAAAAATACTAGTTATATAATATATGATGTGCATTTAGTATAATTTAACACATGTAATACAAAATTCTCGTTTGTATCACAAGTAAGAAGAGATTCAAAATACATACGTAATATTTAAATACAAAGTTGGAGCAATAACTACAAATTAAAATTTAATATTAGAAATTTTTATACAAAAAAAATATAATTATATATATATAATTCGGGTGTATCGGTTCGGGTGATGGGTGAAGAGCCTTCATACCCATCCATCACCCTACTTTATTCGGGTTTTCACCCGCATTTTCGGGTCGGATGAGTCGGGTTTCCATTGGGTGCGGGTGAAATTACCATGCCTACAAGAAAGTGACAACATTCGTGATTATTAAGTCGCGAGTTCGAATTTCTATCTCCCTTTATGATGGCACGATCGAGTGCCTATAATGAAAAAAATGTACCGAATGGAGCCTTGTGTGGAGAATGCTAGCTCATAGGATGGTCAAGTCGGAGCTCCAATATAAGCGTGGGATTTGATCATCTGCAAAGTGAGGGAAACTTCACATCTGGCGGGAATTGTCAATCTCTGGTTCAAGCCCGGTTTGGTTTCTGCATTTTATTATATTTCCCTTGTCTTGTAATAACCGGTTCGTTCACTAGATCGGACTATATAAACCCCTCATTTTCGTTTTTCCCAAGTTGTGATAGAATAGTATCTTTGTGTGAGCAACGCTCCTGCGTGATCTGTTCTTGATCCTTCTTTGAATGAATGGCTCAATCAGTTTGATGAGCTTGTTTTGATTGTTCTAATTGGTTTGATTTATACTGGTTATCAAATTCTCACATGGTATCAGAGCGATCAAGGGTTTGATAACCTAGATTGTTTCGATTTTGGGGATTTTGGGTTTTCCTGGTGTTCCTGGTGATTTTACCCTTTTCCGGGTAGTTGAAGGAGATCGATATGAAGAACAACATGCCTAAGGATCTTGCGGAGATGCTCAAGGAGCTAAAGGAGAAAGAAGCGATGATCATCGCGAATATGGTTGATCCATTGTTGCTGAGCAATTCGGACTTTCCAGGTATGTCACTGACTACGTTGGCTTTTGATGGACGGAATTTCTCTGCCTGGAGTAGACAAGTGAAGAGAGCCCTGATGGCAAAGATGAAGCTGAGCTTCATCGATGGAACAGGAGTTAGACCAGAGGCAGGATCAATGGATTTTGAACATTGGAAGCGTTGTGATTCAATATTAGCCTGTTAGATCTTAAATTCCATGACGAACGAAGTCTCTAGTAGCTTCATGTACACCAGATCGGCATGAGATTTGTGGCTAGAGATCTGTGAGAGGTACAGTCAGAACAACGCACCGATGATATTTCAGCTGAAGCAAGAGTTGTCTCAAATAACGCAAGGTAATTCATCGATCTGTCACTCACTATTATTGGCGATTGAAGAGATGCTGGGAAGAAATTCATGATTTAACTGGTTTGCCTGTTTGCTCGTGTGGAGCACTTGACAATTGTGAGTGCAATCTGGCTGCGAGGGTTTTGGAAATGGATAGCCAGAACAAAGTAATGGAGTTTCTGATGAAGTTGAATAGCGACTATGAGCTTGTGAAAACTCACATAGTTTCCATGGATCCTCTTCCAGATATTAACAATTAATATTCGGGAATATTTTGATATTTTAATGTTTCTCGAAATTCGTGTCGGGATTGCTTAGTTATTAAGTAATCTCGAATAACCTCGTTTTTACCAAGATTTTATATATTCAAAACAAATTTAGTGTCAAAGTTATCCATTAGGTCGTTTCTTAGTCGTTAAGTAATCTCATTATTAATAGAATGAAGATAGACTTTTAAAAGTTTTGATCTTATCCGTTTTCTTAGATATTCGTACCATGTGCTCTATCTTCTCAATCTTTGTGTCATGCTTATCTTTCTTCCTCAATATTCGTGTCATGCTATCTTTTCTTCTAGATTTGTGTGCATGCTTATCCGTCAACCTCAATATTCGTGCCATATCTTCTAAATTTGTGTGCATGATCTTTATCTCTTACACAAGCCAAACCGAATTTGTCTTTTTCCATTTCTTCTATATAAAGGCTTAAAGGTGCCTTGAGAAAGCCTTGGTACGTTGCCTCCCATTTTCGTGCCTCTCTCCCTTCCTCTCATTTCTTTGTTCTTTCCACCATTAAACCACTTTGTCACCACCTTCTCGCTTGTTGTTGGTCGCCCTTCCACCGGAAGACAAGGCTCGTCCTTCTCCTCACTTTTGGTGAGTTTTTCTTTACTTGTTTTTCTTGTTGAGTTGTGTGAGGTTTTGGGTAAAGGAGACTTGCTTTAGTGGTTGATTTATGGCGGGTTGCTTGGGAAATCTTAGACGGCGTTTTGGTGGATTTTGGGCTAAAAGGGTGTTGAAAATTGATGAAGCATGTGGGTGGTTGGTGGTGGCATGGATGGGTTGTCATGGGGCTGTTTTTGGAGGCAAAATAACATGGTTGGTGGATTGGTCCATGGATAAGAGGTGTCGGCTTTAGTGTTGTCGGGTTTGGTTACTTTGAGGGATGGAGTGATTCCAATTCTAAACCTTTATTGTGTTTTCTAAGCCTAAGCTGTCTTTCCATTTATAAAGTGTTATATTGTTGTTTAGGAAATCATTCGTCAAGTTCATGTTTCACTTGTGCTATTGGAATTCCAGTTTTGAGGTAAGTCTTTTAGACTTACTTAGCTTGCAATCATGTTATGTGTTAAGCTAGTAAATTGAGTGTGTGGAACTCTATTTTGGAATATTATTCCCTAGTATATTTTCCTACTCAAATGTTATTGAAATGGTTTCAATAGTTTTTACTCTGTGCAACTTGATCTCTGCGGGTGTGATTATGGACACGGGCAAGTCGGTGGAGAAGAGACCCCGGACATAGTCATGCGGCGTGTGGAGGTCACCTTCAAAAATTGATTGTTTTGGCAAGTGCTCTAGTAGAGGCTTAGCCGAGGAAAGAAGGGTGATGGGAAAGAAAATGGGCACGAGCTAAGCGTGCGCGCTAGCCGTGTACCATGTTTCGAAGGCAGGTTTGGGTTGCCTGAATTGGAGAATGATTATGGTTTGGATTATGGAGGAATTGTTGCTGGTTGTTATGATATATGTTGCATGAGTATTACATTGTTTTATCTCGTGCTTATTTGTTATTGTGGAAGGGAGTGTTGGTTTGGAAATTGATATGCTAGTCTATATAATTATCCGACGTGTTTTGGTGTGCATATTGGTTTGGTATGTATATGAATGACTGAGTGCGTTATTTTGATAATCTATGTTTTGTTCTACATGTTTGATTTGCTTGTTTGGCCCATACCAGGATTGTCAGCTAATGTGTTCCACTTTCAACATTTTAGGTAAACATTCTTGTATGGGAAATGTTCCAAGAGATCACTTCTTGGACAATGATGCTCGATCTCGACGTGACGTGTCTTAGTGGGATTTGAGGGCTTGAGTCCATTGTTGCAAGGACAATGTAGTTAATAGTAATATTGAGTTAATGTTGGTAGCTAGTAGGTTGGCTTTAGTGCTAGCAGTCGGTTGCATTCACATTGGTTATCGAGTTGTTTTAAAAATGATAAGTTGGATGTTTTCTTGGTTTTTTTCGCTGTGCCTTTGTTGCAAGGTCCAATACCGGTGAATTTTTTGTCAGGCTAGTTCTGGTAGACCCAGGAGTGGTCTACAACTAAGTAGCAACCCGGTTCACCGGACGGGGTGTTACAAACAAGGTGTTTCGAATAGTTGTGGGTGTTGAGACACAAAGACAAGTGAGTGGTACTGTCAGTGTTGAGACTTCTGCTTTCATGGCTTCACAAGGAAACAATGGAAGAGGTGGTAACAGAGATTATGATGGTGGCAAAGGAAGCAACTCATATTCAACAAGGTATGGTTCTGCCAGTGGGGAGAAAAGGGACATTAGTAGAACAAGGGACAAGAGAATTTGCTTTCATTGCAAAGAAGAAGGGCATATCAAGGACAACTGCTTTGAAATCATTGGATATCCGGATTGGTATAAGGGCAAGAAGATCAAGAGAGGGGCGCGTGTTGCTGGAAATGTGGAGACAAATGCTCAGGGGTTTGCTGAGTCACCAGTGGAATGTGAGAACAATGGAAGTCAGAAAAATGGTCTTTAGCAAAGTCAAGCACGGGCTGTTAGTTCACTTCATGATGTAATGAAGGCTTTCAGATCTGAAAAGTCTATGAGTGCAGAAGTCAGGGGAGGAAAAGAGATCTTTGAGGTCAAAAGAGGGAGCAACAGCAATGGAAACAGAGGTGGAAAGAATAACTTCCACTTTGCAGGTATTTCAGTCTCAGTTTTGAATGCTATGCATAACACTAGTGAGAATTGGATAGTAGATAGTGGAGCCTCAGATCATATGACTTCATTTTTTGACTTGTTGATTGAGCCAAAGAAAGTTAGTTATCATGTGCATATTATATTACCAGATGGCAGTACAAAGAATGTTCAAACTATTGGTGATGTAAAAATCAACAATAGTCTGACTTTAAAGGATGTCTTGTTCGTGCCTGATTTTAGATACAATCTACTTTCTGTGAGTAAATTGGTGTCTCAAGGAATGTTGGATGCACATTTTCACAAGGATAAATGCATTCTGTAGGACTATTCGACTAAGGAGTGCGTGGCAGAATGTCAGGGATCAGGAGGGCTCTACAGAATCAAGGCACAATGCAGCAGGGAAAGTTTAGTTGTTTTGAATGGAAATTATAATTTGTTTGAACACAAGGATGTTTTTACCTGTTCTGTTGATGGAAACAGTGATTATGTTTTGTTACACAAAAGACTAGGTCATGTTTCCGTTTCTAAAATGGATCATATCCCTTGTTTCAAGGGTTTATCAAGCAAAGGGTTCATTTGTGATACATGTTCCCTGGCTAAGTTCCATAAGCTTTGTTCTCCTCCTAGTACTTCTCATGCATCACATTTGTTTGAATTAGTGCATGTAGATTTATGGGGTCCATACAGGACTGGTGCTCTCAATGGAGAGACTTACTTCCTCACTATAGTAGATGACTGTAGTAGAGGTACATGAACCTATTTATTGCACAGGAAGCAACAAGTCCATGAAATTTTAGATGCTTTTGTCAGATATGTAGCAACACAGTTTGATGTCCAGGTGAAAACAGTAAGGACAGACAATGGGAGTGAGTTTGTTAACAGAGAATGTCAAAAGATGTTGGCTGATCATGGAATTGTTCATCAGAGAACTATGGTATACACACCTGAACAGAACGGGATAGTTGAGAGAAAGCATAGGCATCTGCTTGATACTGCCAGAGCCTTGAGGATACAAGATCATTTGCCACATCAATTTTGGGGAGATTGTGTTTTAGCTTCAACTCACATAATTAACAAAATGCCTAGTTCAGTTTTGGGTTGGAAAACCCCCTTTGAGGTGTTGTTCTCAAGAGAACCAGATTATGAGAACCTAAGGGTATTTGGATGCCTTTGTTATGGATACAAAGCACCAAAACCCAGTGACAAGTTAGAAGAAAGGGGAAGAAGATGTATCTTCATTGGGTATCATCCTAATGCAAAAGGATACAAATTGTATGATTTGGAAACTAAAGGTGTTTTCTGATGTCACATTTCATGAAAATGTATTTCCCTTCCTTCATATGACAGAAGCTAGCACTGAGATTACAGTCCATCACAATCAGATGCCAGTGGTTGATGAAAATGCTGATGAGTGTTTGATGGAGACTAGGCACGACTTTGTGATTCAAGAAACAAGACATGATCATCCCTTGAATGCAACATCAGGAAGTTCAAGCATCATGGATCCCTCGATCAGTCAGAGCATTAGAGATTCACCTGGTGTGTCTCAAGCACATGATGTTGGTCCTCTAGCATCACCAACACTGAATTTGAGGAGGTCTTCTAGAATTAGACAAGCTCCTCTATGGCACAATGATTATGTGATCAATAATGTTCGGTCGAGTTATTTTGCTTCTTTAGCTAATGTGATGAGTGTGAAAGAGCCACAAAGCTACAAAGAGGCACCTTTAGATCCAAACTAGAAGGAGGCCATGAGGGTAGAATTGGATGCTTTAGAAAAGAATGGCACATGGAGTCTAACCAACTTGCCACATGGAAAGCAAGCAATCAAATCCAAGTGGGTTTATAGAGTAAAGTTCAAGCCAGATGGGGAAATAGAAAGATATAAAGCCAGATTAGTAGTGAAAGGGTTAGCCAAAAGCTTGGAAAAGATTACAGACATGCATTCTCACCAGTTGCTAAGGTACCTACAGTGAGGATGCTTATTGCCATTGCTACCTCCAAGGGATGGAATATTCACCAATTGGATGTGAATAATGCATTTTTGCATGGTTACTTGGAAGAAGATATATATATATATATATATATATATATATATATATATATATATATATATATATGAAAATGCTAGAGGGATATGAGAAGACTGAAACTGGGCAAGTATGCAAGCTTGAACGTTCACTGTATGGCTTGAAGCAAGCCTCTAGACAGTGGAACATGAAATTGACAGGATTTTTGGTAGGTTTGGGATACGATCAATCTCATTCAGATTATTCTCTATTTGTGAAGCAAAAAGGTGACTCAATGACAGCAATGTTAGTGTATGTCGATGACATCTTAATCACAGGGAATGACATTGAAGAAATACAACTTGTAAAGGAGGCATTTCATTCCAAGTATACTATCAAAGACTTGGGACATGCTCGGTATTTTCTTGGAATGGAACTTTATAGAGATGACAAGGGAGTTATCTTGAGCCAACAGAAATATATAAGAGATATACTTGAGAGTTGCAAGATGGAAAATTGCAAGGCATCCAAGGTACCATTGCCTACTGGTTTGAAGCTGAGACAGGATGAAGGGGAAATCATGTCTGATCCTGAAACATACAGAAAGGTGGTAGGTAAATTGCTGTATTTGTCTCTCACCAGGCCCGATATATCTTACAGTGTGCAGCATGTCAGTCAATTTGTTGCTCAGCCTAGGTTACCACATTGGCATGCTGTGTCACATATCCTAAGATACCTTAGTGGTACTCCCAAAATGGGATTATTTTACCCAGTACAAAGCTCTCTCAAGTTAACTGGATTCTCTGATGCCGACTGAGCATCATGCCTTTCAACTAGGAGGTCATTATCAGGTTACTGTGTGTTTCTTTGTCACTCTCTAGTTTCATTGAAAACCAAGAAACAAAACACCGTGTCAAGATCATCTGCAAAGGCAGAGTATTGGAGTATGGCCTCCACTACCACCGAGTTGATATGGTCTAGTTATTTGCTCAAGGACTTAAAGATTGTTGTGCAACTGCCAGTGGTTCTCTTCTGTGACAATAGAGCAACACAACAGCTAGCTGCAAATCCTTGCTTCCATGAACGCACTAAACATGTGGATCTTGATTGACACTTCATTCGAGAGAGGGTGCAATCAGGATTCCTTGAAACTGCTTATGTTAACACTAGTATGCAACTAGCAGACCTCATGACTAAGGCCTTGAATCATGGGCAACACGATTTCCTTTCACGCAAGTTGGGTCTCTATGAAGCTCCAACTTGAGGGGAGGATGTGGAGAATGCTAGCTTGTAGGATGGCCAAGTCGGAGCTCCAATATAAGCGTGGGATTTGATCATCTGCAAAGTGAGGGAAACTTCACATCTGGCGGGAATTGTCAGTCTCTGGTTCAAGCCCGGTTTGGTTTCTGCATTTTGTTATATTTCCCTTGTCTTGTAATAACCGGTTCGTTCACTAGATCGGACTATATAAACCCCTCATTTTCGTGTTTCCCAAGCTGTGATAGAACAGTATCTTTGTGTGAGCAACGCTCCTGCGTGAGCTGTTCTTGATCCTTCTTTGAATGAATGGCTCAATCAGTTTGATGAGCTTGTTTTGATTGTTCTAATTGGTTCGATTTATACTGGTTATCAAATTCTCACACCTTGCATGACCAAACAAACATAACCTACATTGTTACTGCATATTTTCTCCTTTTCCCTTTTTATTTATGATTAATTATTCAAGCTTAATTAAATTGTTCAGATAAATAGGCCTTTCTCTTTTTTTATGTGCAAAGATGTCAACTGTTGATTTCTTACGGCTTTCAAAGTGTTTTACTAATTGTAATGTTTCTAGTACACAGCTTATAGTGACCATCACTTTGGACAACAACAGCACTAAACTTTTCTCCAACAAAAAACACAAAAGGATAAAGTAGAGCATTGACAATGGTGATCAATATACTATACCTTTCATACTTTGCAAACCAAAGTGCATATAATTTATGTAATAAAGTAAAATTTTTCTAAAAGTTACTGGAAGAATGAAACAACATTTGAATGTAGGCCGAAAATAAGTTTGTCATATTTTCTGTTTCATTTTATGCATGTCACGTGCATGCGCAAAATTTCTTTTATGTACAGCTATGATTGGAAAAGGGTATGCCGACACAGTGACATACGAATTTTACATAAAAAATTCATGATTGCCAAAATGCAGCAACAATTAGTAGAACTTTTCTTACAAGAAATTTGGGGGTTAAGATGGAGGCACCCATAATTTAAAGTGACGGGGAGCGATCAATAGATCCAACAAGACCACAGAACACATAAAACCCATAAAAGCATATAAAAAACGTGGTAACCAAAAGACAAAGAAGAGGCAAAACAAAACCGAGGCGAAAGAAATGCAACAAAAATATAAAACCAAAACAAAAGCGTCGAAGCCTCAAGGCCCCCGTGGACCGGTCCGTTCAGGTGCTTAGTTGTCCGCTACTCGAATCTTCTTCTCCCTCCAACTATCCCTACACATTGCAAGATCTGTCAAAATCCCCAACTCGCTGACATCCTGTCTTATACTATCCTTCCAACATTTCTTTGGTCGTCCCCTCCCTCTACGTAGTCTCCTAATACCAGGCTCTCACACCTACGAACTGGCTCTGCAGGACCCCGCCTTTGAACATGTCCAAAATGCAATTTGCTAATACAATTTCATTTTTGTTTGTTCCAATATATGAATAGATAATCCTCTTTTACAACTCATAACAATGTTTTTGGTTTAATTTTGTTTTTTTTGAAAAGGTAAGAATTAGGAGGTTCCCCTTACGCGCGCGCGAGCGGACAGTGGGGGGCCGGGGGGGGGGGGGGGGCGTCCTTTAGTATCCTTTCGGATGTGAACTAGAAGTTCTAAAATCTGAATGATTCGTAATGGAATCGATCAACAAGCTATGGTTCAACTTAGCGATTTTATCGGGCACAACGTTAACATTCCTGCCTACATGAATAATGCGATTGTCCTCGAACCCCACAAGCAAAGCCCTAATATCTGAGATGATATATCCGAATCCCAAAGACATTGGCCCTTTTTACGCACCGCATTTAGGATTATCAGGTTACATCCCTCTATTTCCAACTTCTTGATCCCCATATTTCTGGCTCTAATCATTCCTTCGCTCAACGCTAGAGCTTCAAGTTTGACTATCGAGACACGACCATACTTCGAAGAGGCCATCATTTGGTGTTTGTGGTTTATTTGTTTTTAAAGTGTTAAGCTAGGAAACCCTCATTAAAATTATACTTTTTCGAAAGAGAGAAAGTATTTGGACCATGCTCGACATTCTATTTGGACCTGAAAGGCCCAAATGTTAGGCCCCAATTATGATTAACAGCCCATCATGATACGTGTGAGTTTGGAGTCGAGTTTTGATTCCATCTAGCTAGAATTTATATACATTATTATTGACGTGAATGAGTGAAACTGTGAAAGCGTTCAACAGGTCCAGAATAAACTTGTATTATACTGGATAATAGCTGTATAAATGGTGTTGAAGAACAACATCTCCAAAATAAACTTGTATTATACTGGATAAATGTGACCAACGAACGTTTTGACATTATTAGCATCTTTAGAGCATTAGTATATGCTCTTTTAGGTGCCTTTGTCGGGTAATCTGTTGTATCTAGGGTGGTTTTTTTATTATTATTATTTTTTAAAATCCTTCTTACCTCTTCTATCTAAATTTACTACTTACAAAATAAATAGTTGTATTAATGGTTGGCCCGATTGCATACATATTTGTAACTTGTTACTTGATATAAACTATTGTCAATGTTTGATTTACGTCTGGAGTCCCCTTTATTTTTGGGTGGGATCTGCTTTCCCAACAAGTTCATTTCTCCTCCACTGAGAATCGAACACTCGAGAATCGAACACTCGAGAATCGAACACTCGACCTCAACGAAGGGAAGCGTAGCCCTTCCCACTACGCTCCATACTTGTTGATACTATCGTCTAAAAACTCGGTATTAATATTACACTTGGTATTTTGAGTTGGATTGTACAATTGTTTGAACTTTTTATTGCTGGTAGTGGTTATTTTAATTTACAAAGCAAGTTATTATATTGTTCTCAGTTTTAGTAAAATAATGATAATATCTGCTCTATTAAGTTACATTTCAGTCCTTAATGGAAGGTACACCTGGTTTTACAACTCTAAGATCAAGTAACATAGCACTAGGGGTGTTAATCGGGCGGGTCGGATTTGGGTTGGGTCAATTTAATTTCGTGTAAGTTCGGATTTGGGTCAAATTCGGATATTTTGAAAATCCGGTCAATTTAGGTTGGATCATTTCGGGTTCGGGTGCTCAATTAATCAGGCAAACTCGGGTTTCGGGTCAATTTCAGTCGGGTCATTCGGTTTTCGGTTCAACGTGATTTCGGATAAGTCCGGTTTCGGGTTTAGTTAGATTTCGGATAAGTTGGGTTTCAGGTTTTTCGAATTTTGGGTGAATCGGATTTCGACTTTGGCCGAATTTCCGGTTAATCTGATATCGAGTAAGCCGGATTTTGATTCAGACAATATATCAAATGATGATTTTTTGTAGTTTAACTACTCTAGGGTCTAAATATATTATGTAACATTTAAATTAAAAACATAATTATAATAAATATTCACTATTATTAATATTTAAAACATAATGTAATTTTCGGATGTCTTCGGGTCGGGTAACTTTCGATTTTCGGATGACTTCGGGTCTGATAGCATCGGATATCGGGTTACATCATGCTAGTCCATTCAGATATAATCGGTTTTGGGTTAATCTCGGGTTAGGATTTTTTTGGATTCGGGTCAAATCAATTCGGGTCAAACATGTCTCGAGTATAAAACTTTTTATTTTTTTCGGGTCGGGTGGGTTTTTTGGGTCGGGTCAAATTTTAACAGCCCTACATGACACCACCAGAAATCCAGAATCTCAACCATGAAAATTTCAAACCAGAATCAATCTTAATCAATGGGTTTTAAATCAATAGAAACATTCATGATAACTACCTTGTCAGATTGCTGAGGCGCATTAAATTTCCTCTTCATGCATCCTCTAGAAATACAACCATAATGGCGATCGAGAAAAACAACATTCAACAACGTGTACTCAATCTCAATCAATTGCTCTCCTTCACTCGAACCTGTTCAAAAACTGTCTCCCGAGGCTAAAAGAGACCCACTTGAACTCCCTTCACGACACTAGAGTGGTAGTGTTGCTCGTTCGGGAAATTTAGAATTGCCTGTTGGCCCCGCAAAGCAAATGCCACTCTATCATAAGCTCTGGCCGCCTCTTCAGTGGTGTCGTACGTCCCCAGCCAAGGTCGAACGGTGCATGAGAGCTATGCACTTAAGAACAGCCCCAACCTTGAGATGTTTTGAACCTAGAACAAAATCAAGCATTCTTAAGTCACAAATAACGTACATACAAGTTTGAAACAGTTGGGGCAAGATAAAAAATTACCAAACTGTTCCTCTACAAGCTTCAATGCCTCGGCCTTGGTTAGTGTACCCTCTGCATCTCCAAAATACCTAAAGAAGCAATCATCAACATCAACATAGACCCAGTGCACTTCCGCTTGAGCGGAATCTGGAGGGTTCAAGATGGAGGCACCAAACACATAAAAAAGTTACAATTGGCCATGAAGTCATGAACTAAAAAAACATTCAAAATCGATAAGAATGACTGAATGCTTATCCCAGATGTGACTGAAGCTACCAAAAGAACCTCTTCTGAAGCCATATTACATGCTGCCACACTGTCTGGGTCAATGAGTCCTTTCTTTTTTCTCAGTTGATCTACCCTAGTTTATTTTTTTGACTGAATCAAAGTCCCGTTTGACATGCAACTATGCAAGAATTCTCCATATGACAAAGCAGCATTTCCTACAATAGATTACATGATCAGCACTAAAAGGAAAGCAGAGTCAATCAATTTTGAGAAGAACCAAGGCTAACCCGTGTGGCCTTCCTCTTCACATCCTTGAAAGAATGTATTGGCTCCAATAAATATCAACTAGTTAAAGTTATTGGCACCTCAATCCAAGTCACTCTGGACTAGCTCAACCAAACCCTTGATAGCTTTAGCATGGGAATTTAAAACCTCACTCCTGCTTCCATCCTCTAGAATTCAGAAGCATTTTTTTTCCCTGTAAGATATTTCAGTGGCAGGAGAGCCATGAGAGAGCCTCCTTGGTACTTTATACGCACAATTAATCAGCTGATACTAGGCACTTGGCCCATAAAGTTACAAATGACATCATGTATAAGCAACAAACCGCATAATCTGATGCTACAAATCTCAAATAATATCAAAATCCAGTAGACTGTAAATTTCTACTTGTTAGGGCTAAGTATGCCATATCATACATGACAGCAGTGGCAAAAATTAAAAACCCAGATAGTTACACATCAATACATCATGTATAAGCAACAAACTGCATCATCTGATGCTACAAATATCAAATAACATTAAAATCCAGTAGAATGTAAATTTTAACTTGCTAGAGCTAATGAAAGTAAGTATGCCATAGCATACATTAGTACAGCAGTGACAAATAAAAAGAAATCATGAAGGTGCAAAGGTAGTAAGGTACTACTTTCATTATATATAGGACTAATAGGAGCTCAAAATACACACAATTTAAGCTTAATCTGGCAAACACTAGGCTCTACTGGCACATTCGGTATCAGATTCATGAGCATAGGAAGGTACAAGTACAACTGTCACTAATGAAAGCAGTTAATTTGCAACTATTTTGCATCGTTAAAAATGGAAGTCCTTAGGAATTTACCAATTCGTAATCTATAGCAACCGCCAAGCCAAGGGGCAGTGCTCATTTATCTTTCTGCTGCTGCAACAAGAATTCATGAAACTGCTGTGATCTTTTCCGCATATCTTGAACAACCCGATCAGTCTCAGCACGTATCTGCTTCGGCAAAAACCTCTCCAAATGATCAAGCCATTCTCCTAGAGTCATTTTATTCAAGTCCGGAGCAGTTTCAGCCCCATCATCTTTGTCTGCATCAGCAGCAGCATCTGTTAATTCTTGGATATCATCAACTCCTCCAATATTGCATTCTGGATCTCTCATATCATCTTGATTTGAAGTGGCCTCCAATTCCTCTCTAGTCTCATGTTCAAAACTCAGTTGACAAACTAAATCTCCATCATTTTCAACCACCTCACTTATTGAGTCCTTAGAAGGATGCTCTCCTTTAGAAACTATTCCCTCAATGTTAGACAGTGGCTCTGGCTTAACCACAGGAATCTCCAATTCATGACAGGTCTCTTGCTCAGAAATCAGTCCATTAGCTCCTCGTTCATCTTCTTCTTCAACAATATTATGCATAAACTCTCCAGAAATCTGCTCTCCTCCTTCATTAAGTGCCTCCTCACTCCCCTTGTCATCTACTGTCACATTTTCAACTTGGTTTTTCCTTCTTCCTCGTCTTGTCGGTTTTTCAGTAGGAGCAAGGTTTTCTAGCCCTTCTAACTGAGAAGCTTCTGGAATCCTTTCCAGAACTGAATTCTCTTTGTTCTTCATTCCTCTACTTCTAGTCGTCCTCCTCAAACTGATATCAGTTTTCTGTGAGCTTTCAGCCACCGCTTCAACTTTATCCTCCTCATTCTTTGAGCTCCTAGTCCTCCTCTTACTCACTGGCCCTCCTTGTTCAGCTATACCGTCCGCATTCTCAGAATCCTCCAAGTTCACTTCCGGTTTGTGAAGTACAGTTTTACCTTTGGCTTGACTTCTTCCTCTTGAATTCACAGACCCAATCGAAGCTGAGACCTCGGAACCCAAACCTTCACCTCCAGATTTAGCATCTCCTTTGCCTCCAATTCGACCTCTACCTCGACCACGGCCTCTTCGTTTTACATTTTCTTCTTCTGGCACATTCTCCTCCTTATTAACCTCTAATTCAACGACAGGCGCAACTGAATCAGGAGCCTCCATTCCCAAACCCCCATCTCCGACATTGACATTTCCCTTGCCACGACCTCGGCCCCTTCCTCTCCGATTCCCTTCCTCGGCAACTTTCTGAACACCATCCGAATTCCCCCTACCCAAAACCCTAGCTCCACTCCTAAGATTTCTACCCACAGGTTGAGAATCAGAAACAAGCGAAATTTGAACCCTAATAGAAGAGACCTCACCTATTTTGAGCACGTCGCCGTCGCGAAGATCGTGAACGGTGAGGGGCGGGAGCGCGGAGGAGTTGAGAAAGGTGCCATTGGAGGAATCGAGGTCTTTGACTTGCCATTTACCCTCGCTGCACCACTCGATTGAGAGGTGTTTGGATGAAATTCCATTGTCCTTGATAGCGAACGTGTTTCCCCGCACGACCCTTCCGATTCGAACAGTGAATCCAGGCTTCGAGTTGAATGCGAGAGTTTCACCCTCTCGAGGGCCTTTCTCGATTACCAGCTTCAGAGTGGTGAGATCCATGGCGTAGAAGTGGGGAGAGCGAGAGTGTGAAGCCGATTTTCAAAAACTTTCGGGACTTGAGCGCTTTTCAGTATACCGGGCAAAACGCCGCGTTTTGGTGCAAACTTCTTGGGATTAGCCTGGTTAATTATGGGCCACTGATAAGGCCGAAATTCCTTTGTGTGTAAGCCCAGGCCCGAACCATTTTCCATCGCAAAGGAAGGGAATCCCGGGGATTGCCGATTGCAGATGATGGATCTACAACAATGTTTGAAACGTGCTTGAACACGCAATGGTCCAAAAAGGCGGAAATTAGAATCTGCGATCGAGAGAAGATAATGGCTGGTACCGCCGGCGGGAGAGACGGGGGCGAATCTTCACTCGCCATATCTTGGTCCAATTTCTGGGCTTCTGCTCGTAGAACCAAAACCCTAAATCCTCATTCCTTCGATGCTTCATCTTCAGCAGTCCGTACTAGCTCCGGGGACGGCCTTGTTCGCCGCCTCGGTCTCTTCGACCTCTTACTCCTCGGCATTGGGGCTTCTATCGGAGCCGGAATCTTCGTTGTAACTGGGACTGTCGCTCGGGATGCTGGTCCAGGTGATATTCCCCCCCCCCCCCCCCCCCAGCTTGGACAGAGTTCCATTTTCTGTTTAATTTTGGATGAGCTGTTTCCTTGGGTGTTGCTTGTTATTTTTGGATTTGCGTCATGTTATGCCATTTTGTTTGGTTTAAGAGCATGATTGCTATGGAAAATTTGATTGTATGATGTGTGTGTAGTGTGTAATAAGATAAGCTCTATTGTTTCTAGATTTTTGTTTTCCGTTGCTCAATTTGAATCTATTTTTTCCAAAGTTCATCTTGCTTCTGTCGTTGATGCAGCTGTCACTATTAGCTTCATACTTGCTGGCGCATCGTGTATACTCAATGCATTGTGTTATGCTGAGCTAGCTTCTCGTTTTCCAGCTGTTGTGGGAGGAGCCTACATGTACACATATTCTGCTTTCAATGAGATTACTGCTTTTCTTGTCTTTTCACAGCTGATGCTTGATTACCATATTGGGGCAGCAAGCATAGCACGAAGCTTAGCAAGCTATGTTGTTAATCTACTTGAGCTGATACCCTTTCTTAAGGGCAACATCCCAAGCTGGATGGGACATGGTGGCACACGTTTTCTTGGAGTTTTTTCTATCAATATTTTGGCTCCAATCCTTCTAGTTCTTCTTACAGTGGTTCTATGTCAAGGTGTTGGTGAATCATCAACTGTAAATTCTGTAATGACTATGACAAAGGTAAGCTTGCCTGTTAATAAAAAGTTTCTGATGTGATGCACATGTTGACTTGTAAGATTTTTATTACCACTTTCTTTCACTCATGCGCAGGTTATCATCGTCATCACTATCATAATCGCTGGCACGTTTGAGATTGATGCATCAAACTGGTCTCCTTTTGCTCCAGATGGGTTTGAAGCAATTTTGACTGGTGCTACTGTGGTATTTTTTGCTTATGTTGGATTTGATGCAGTTGCAAATTCTGCTGAAGAATCTAAAAGGCCGCAGGTGAGTAGATTAAATTGCATGTTACAAATTTAAGTACCAAAGGGCACTTAGCTGCTGTACCAATGTTCTATTTTACATGGCCATTTGAATTATTTTGTTCGTTATCTTTCATATCTTTTTATATCAGAGGGATTTGCCTATTGCAATTATGGGAAGTCTCTTAATCTGCATTGCCTTATACGTTGGCGTTTGCTTGGTGATCACTGGAATGGTACCATATCAATTTCTTAGTGATGAAGCTCCCTTGGCTGCAGCTTTTACGGCAAAGGGCCTTGAATTTGTTTCTATATTGATTAGCGTAGGAGCGGTTGCTGGGCTTACAACAACTCTTCTTGTTGGGTTGTATGTTCAGGTAATGGATATGATTATTTGCACAATGTCACTTCTGAAAACACAGTACCTGGAAAACTGTTTATGTGATAATTTCTTCTTGCAGTCTCGGTTATATCTTGGACTTGGAAGAGATGGTTTGCTACCTCAAGCTTTTTCCAGAGTACATCCAGTGCGGCACACACCTGTTCAATCCCAGATGTGGGTTGGCCTTATTGCTTGCGTTTTGGCTGGTTTGTTTAATGTTAGTGCACTCTCACATATTCTTTCCGTGGGGACATTGGTATGTTATCTTTCTTTACTCAATCATACCAGAACAAGTGAATCCTGTGGATAATTTTAAGAGGATGTTTATTTCAGACAGGGTATTCAGTGGTGGCAGCTTGTCTTGTGACCCTTCGATTTGAAGATAAGTCTGCACATCAAGAATTACCCAAGTGGTCAAGATGGACTGAGGGTGTCTTTTGCCTTTCAATGATTGGTTGCTCTGGTTTTATTGCTGGATGTGTTTACCGATTCGAATTTTCATATATTGTCATGGTGATACCTGCTGTCATAGCAATAGTTGCTTCTGCTGCACTCTACCTTCGTCAAGTGAGTTTGTCACTTCCCGTAGTGTGTTTCTTCCATCTAGTTATCCTAATTCTGCCACTGCATGCATGATCACCAAATGTTATAATATGTGGAGTTCGTTAGGGATGTTTATTTCTTATACAAGGAAGAATCTATTAATCTTAGAAAAGCCTACCTATTAATTTGCTTAGGGAATGATGGTGATTGGTAATCACTAAGTAATTTATCCTTGGTATCATATACTATAGCAATCGGGGTCATATACTATATCAATTCCGCCTAGTCATCACTAAGTAATTTGTATTGAGAAACGGATTTTGGGGTCATATCTAACCCAATTTGTCCTAGGTGTAAAAAAAAGTAAAAATTTATCCTTTTTAAGAACTTGACTTGTTCTCAACACTTTCCTGCTGGGTCTCACTCTTCCTTATTAGTCCCAGCTCTGAGTATATGGCCATTCTTAAATGATTGACAACTTGAAATCTGTGTATCCATATGCATGTCATTCTTTGTGTTTTACTATAACAAGGGAGCCCAGAAGGAGCAGAAAAAACTGGACTGAAAAAATATAGGACTTGTTTGATAGGCTGGGCATATAATTAAATGAAAATATAAATTAAAATTATGGTCCAAGGTGGTGGTGGTGGTGGTGGTGTTTGGTCCAGACATTTCTGGTCTAATTCCTGGGACTGGGATCTTGTGAAGCATTGGACTTGAGGATCCAAATGGAATAAATACCTATTAGCTATTCTATTTTTTCAAATATGGATGTGGATTTCATTTCGGTGGTTGTGTCTCTAAATTTTAGTCTTTCTGCATTTTGGTCTCAAATATAATGCTCAATTGCTCAAATTCTTCGTTCAGGTGTATACGGTTGCTCCTGGTTTTTCCTGTCCAGGCGTTCCTATCTTACCCGCAGCTTGTATCTTTTTTAACATATTCTTATTCGCACAGGTTTGGTTTTTTGTGATTGAATTCCTTACCTCCTTTAGCAAACTCAGGTGACCCCTGTGCTTTTTTTTTTCCTAATTGCTACGGGGTATTGTTGCAGCTGCATATTGAAGCATGGGCGAGATTCGTCATTGTGAGCGTCATAACAGTGGGTGTATATGCCTTTTACGGCCAGTATCATGCTAATCCGAGCTCAGATGAAATCACAATTTATCACCGGGTACCAGAATGACCTTCATGTAGTTGTTTGACGCTGATCTGATTGATTAGCAGTGTGAATCCTGTTTTGACCTCTAGGTGATCCTTGAAAAAGGGCAAGTGTAATGTACCTATCTGCATATTCTGTTGTAAAAACTATGAAAAGCAGTGATACTAAGTTGAAAGTTATAGTCTGTGTAATTGGAACATTCTGGGACCTTGATATTTCATCCCTGTTTGTAAAATTTACTCATGTCATCAATAAAGTCACTTGCCCGGTTAAGCTTTGTATTGTTAAAATTATGATGGTAAGCTTCTATTTACTCAAATGTTGTCAACTCAGGACATGGTAAGCATCTACTGGTTACAAATTTCAAAGTCAAGTTATTGTTGAATAGAGTGTTGGTGGACCTAAAGGGCTGAGAAGCAGTTGATGGTAGCAGAGATGAGGGATGTTGAGATAGACGTGTGATCATATGACAATTTGACATGATTAGGAATGACGTTATCAGGAGTGAAGTGGGAGTGACCAATATAGGGAATAAGTTGCATGAAGTTAGATGAGGATGTTGAAATAGATGTGTAATCACGTGACAATCTGACATGATTAGGAATGAAGTTATTAGGGGTGAAGTGAGAGTGGACAATATAGGGAATAAGATGCATGATGTGAGATTTTGTTGGTTTGGGCATTTAAAGAGGAGGCGTTCCAACACTCTAGCCATGAGCCTGGGATGTGTGAAGGTTTGGATTTCGGTGGTTTTTTTAGGGGCAGAGGGAGACCGAAGAGTTGGAAAGAAGTTATCAAGAAAGATTTCAACCTTTTGGCACTTTCAGCAGACTTGGCCAAGTGTATGAATCTTTGGAGGGATAAGGTTAGGATGAAAGAGTGGATGGGTTGTATGGTTGTGGGAGAATCTTGCGCGGGTGTGTTTTATGTGCTTTAGTTTGCGCCTTGGGTTTTGTTTTGTTTTAATATTGTTTTTGGTGTTGGTTGGTTTATTTACCAAATGTAGGACGAAGATATATCCAAACCCCACTAGTTTCTGTGAATGCTTCCCATAAATTGAATTTTTCTAAGTATCTTACAACTCTCGTTCACCCTCTTCATTGGGACTCAGACCCGTTTGTGTAATCAAACCCCATATGATCCACCATGACAAAACTCGGGGTGTAACTCGATCGAGTCATCCTGGCCGACTCGGCCGGAAATCCGATCTCGGTGGTCCATATTCTTTTGTGTTGGCTTCACGTAATGGTGTTTGAAACTCCGCCACTGCCGCCCCACTTCTTTCTTCTGCGCATTTGGTGGTCACAATATTATCTAATTCTTTATAAAACCCAAAAATTATTTAACCCAAAATGCTAGTTTATCTATTCGAACCCATGAAAAGAGATTGTGATATGAGATGACAAAGCTGGAATGCTAGTAGAAGAGCTCAAAGACAACATGGATGATGAAGGATCGTAAAATATTTTGAATTAAGGGTTAGTTTTGTAATTTATTGCTCATATTAACGGTTGAATAACGTTAATAGCACATGGTTGTCGATTGATAGCTACTTTTTTTATATGGGTGGTTTTTTGATATTTTGTTTTTTATGGGTTGCAAGCTTTTCACTACGGTGACGACGCAAGGGTGAGAGAGGCTACTCAAGATCGAAGGTATGACACAATTACAATTGGAGGAAAAATCACACAAGGACGGATTTGTATTTGCGAGATCTAAATGCAGGGTAGAGGCGCAAGGGAGGGACGAGTGCAACACTGATGGCACAAGGGCGTAGGAGGATGATTGATTTCGGAGGCGTAATACCGGCGGCTGTAACAATAGCTAAAAACCTAGGGTTCTCCAAAGGAGGAAGAAGAAGGGCAACATGTGATATTTTAGAAAATAAGGGATGAAAGATTGGAAATTTTAAAATTTTAGGATCTAAAACATAATTTTTAGATTAAGGACCCTTCAGTAAATTAGAAAAGTTTTGTGTTTAGTTATTATTTTTTTCTGTGTTATGCATAACATACCCCTAAACTTATATATTATTTAATTTATCTCTAAACTTTTCACATAGGAGGCATATTCCAACAAAATTCTTAATCATTGAGTAAATCTTCTTATGTATTCTATTTTTTAAAATTCTCTTACTTCATGACCAAAAAAAAGAGGTTTCTCTTACTAAAATTGCAAAATTTGTTGAAATGGTCTTAAGGATTGCAAGTTCTAAAACATTGGAACAACGATATTCTCTATCAATTTTGATAATGACAAACTGTATTAGAAACTAATGTATTTTATCTAAGCATATACGCCTTGTGGAGACTGCTAGAGTTGCCTATGAAATTTGGGGAGGATGCATTAGGGCATCTACATATCTTATTAACAAGATGCCTCTAGCAAGCATAGGGTGGAAAAGTCCTGTTGAATTGCTTTTGCAGAAATCACCATCTTATGAGCATCTTAGTGTAATAAGATGTCTATGTTTTGCTGGTTGTCAAAGAAGGGGAATGGATAAGTTTGATGCAAAGGGTAGGAAGGGCATTTTACTTGGGCATCCTTCTAATCAGAAGGGATATAAAGTATATGATTTGGAGACTAGAGATGTATTTCATAGCAGAGATGTATCTTTTGTGAAGACAAGTTTCCTTTTAGAAAATCTGAGGAGCTTGTAAAAGATTCAAGAGATGAAATTACTGAACAATCTAGTCCCATGTTCAATAATTTGCCAACAGTTGATTCAGACGAGACTAAGCTTGTGATTATAAGGTCTTCTACTAGTCAATTGCAGGATCAGGAGACATCCATGCTTGATAATGGTTAAAGAAGATTAATAAGGGCAAGGCATCAACCAGTGTGAGTAGGTGATTATGTACGTTATGACTACAAAGGGATATACAAATTTAGTTCTTGAATTCTTGACTTCAATGACGAAAGTAATGGAAGTTCATGAACCAAGTTCTTATAAAAAGGCAAAGGGAATTCCAAAATGGGAGGATGCAATTACAAAAGAGCTGGTTTCTTTGGAAATAAATGGCACAATAAATAGCAGCTAATTCTTGCCCATCACATTTATAATTGGCAAATTTGATGACAAAGGCATATGGAATGGCGTGTTGGACTTAGTAAAAATTCCAACTTGCCACTAAGATAGAGAAGGTCACCTACTAAATTATTTATAACTAAATTAACAGAAAATGGCAACAATTAAATTATACTGAACAAACTATCATTTACATTAAATAAAACACCTACATATAAAATTAAGGGCTCAACACTGAAATTTAAAACTACGTACTTCCAATAGTAAAGAAGCATAAAGTCAGATATCCCTAAGTACCAAATTAAGTAGTTAAAGCTAATGAAATTCAAGTAATATTAATAACTATTATAAGTAGATTCGATCAAAAAAATACTCCCTCCGTATAAGTTCATTTATCTTTTTAGACTTAAAATATTGTTAAAAAAACTTGTCCTTCTATATTTTAAACTTGTCCTTCTATATATTTTGGACCCAACATTCTCACTTTAACCCCTTACATTTAATGAAAAAGTGAACCAAATTTACTCTATTTTCATTTTCAATGTATAAAGTAAACATTCAATTAAAGGCATTTTTGTCTAATTCAAAATTTACGTAATATATGTGTCCAACATTAGAAAGACAAGTAGACTTATACAGATAGAGTAACTATTAAAAATAGACAGTAAATGACATTCAATAATTATGGGCCACTGATACGGAGGGGATTTTGGTAGTGAGTGAGTGGGATTAGCCTACTTAATTATGGGCCACTGATAAGGCCGAAATTCCTTATGTGTAAGCCCAGGCCCGAACCGTTTTCCAACGCAAAGGAAGGGAATCCTGAGGGGATTGCCGAATGCCCGATTGCAGATGATCGATCTACAACAATTTTTGAAACGTGGTAAATATTTAAAAGGCAAAATTGCGGTAAATAGTCTCACCTTTATAAGTGGTTGCAGTTAATAGCCTAACCTTTAAAAATTATAAAAAAAAACCTAACCTATATAAGTTGTTGCGTGAAATGACTTAGGCACAAAACATAAACTAATAAAATTATAGAATGTCACCCATATATTATAATTCATGTCAAAAACACCTTTTTTATTTGAAATATCGTTGATGGTTATATTAGTCCATAGAATCTCCTGAATATTGATTCAGATGCGCGTGTGTTATATGTGTTCAATTTAAGGCAATTTCAATCTTTGATCTCTATTGTATATTTTCTCCAGCCATCATCGAGTATTGTCACCAGCCCACCCCCGCTTCCCTTTTCGATCTTCCTCACTATTGCCCCAAAATAGCCAGATTCTAACAAAACTTAGTAAAATTTCCCCCAAAATCCAAGTTATCAATCTCAACTGGAAAAAATGGATTTAAGAAACCATACTTTGTTGGTGTTCATACTCTGTTTGAATAGAACCCAATCAATTTGGGATCTAGGTTTTTTGTACTACAAAGAGTTTGGTGTATAATTACTAATTAGTAAATATGAAATCATGTACTAGGATGGTTTATTTACATATGTTTGGAAGAAATTTTTAGACTATCTGCAAAGCTACTATGTCACCATGGCATGCTTGAAATTGATGAGCTAGAATTTGTTATTCAAGTATTTTTTTCTTCTTTTGTTGGCAAGATATTTTTTGAATCTCACTCTAAGTACAAAGAAAATAAATAACAAGAAAATAAATAAGACGTTGAGGGAGTGAAGGAAGACGATGAATAGATAAAGTTGGTAAAAGAAGGGTAGTTTTTAAAAAATATATAAAATAGAGGTTTTGTTTTGTAATTTTGCTACTTTATGTGTGTGCCTAGTTCAAATTCCGCAATAACCTATAAAAATTAGGCTATTTTTTGCAGTTTTTAAAGGTCAGGCTATTAAGTGCAACTACTTACAAAGGTGGGGTTATTTAGTGTAATTTACCCTATTTGAAAAGGCGAAATATATCTATAGGTCCTTGAGCTTACACGAGTTTTACAACCATCTCTAAATATTTTGGGGGTTTCAAAAAAGTCCTTGTATTATACATACTAGTTGTACCCGTCGTGTCATGCACAACTATGGTTTGATATTTTATAGATATTAAATAAAAATATAATATAAAAATTAATATAAGTAATAAAAGTATATAGTTATTGTATTATTTGTTTGTATTTTTTAAATTTGATTAAATTGATAAGACAAGGATATATTAAAAAAATATTTGTATCTTATCTAAGAAACCATCATTTCTAAAAATAGATATTAAATTTGATATAGGGATTTTAATTTTTATATTATAAAAGAATATATATATATATATAAATTCATGAAAAGATGTCATGCTAAAAGATACAAGATATTTATGCTTATTTTAAAATATTTTAAATTTGTTATCTTTAATTTTATTGTATAAGGAACTTTTCAAAAGATATTGTTATACTAAATAGATATTTGTTTGATATTAAAGATAGATTTAAATAGTTAAAGAAAAATTT
Source organism: Fallopia convolvulus (assembly GCA_964016875.1). NCBI lineage: Eukaryota > Viridiplantae > Streptophyta > Magnoliopsida > Caryophyllales > Polygonaceae > Fallopia > Fallopia convolvulus. The sequence goes on along the minus strand of OZ024724.1, from coordinate 4,534,701 downwards.
AATAGGCAAAAGTTAAAATTTTTGGAATAAAAATTAATTTTGTAATATGAGGTGGGGTCAGAATCGTTCTGGTGCCTCGAAAAGGTACAACTTTAATATATAGTTATAGACTAGTTATCCCCGTCGTGCCCTGTACGACTATGAATCGATATTTTTTTAGATATACTATAAAAAAGATATTAATAAATAAAAATATAATATAAATAATAATTGTGAATTGGTGATTTATATAAATTGTAAAAAAAAAGCATAATTCTAAATTAAAGATTTTGATAACAAAAATGAAAATAATGGGACATTTAATATGGATTAGCAAATAAAATTGACTTGACGTATTACAGGATAAGATCTCGGTATATATTATAGAATAATATCTCGGTATATATTATAGGATAAGATCTCGGTATATATTTATATTATAGGATAAGATCTCGTTATATATTTATATGAGTTTTTTTTGGTAGATTATATTGATGAGTTGTTAGGATCATAAGGATATGGTAAAAAAATATTTTTATATGTAAATAAATTTCCAAAAAAACATTATTGTAATCCAATATAAAAAAATTAAAAAATTAATTGATATTTGTAGATTATGTGGCAATATGATGTGTACATAATATATGAGTGATATGGAAATTTTTTGACATGTGGACTATGACATGGAATATTTATAAAGACGTCTAAATTATAAGAAAATGACACGTGTAAAAATATGAGGTGGCTTAATATAGAATCGACATGTGGCGAAATCCTAGGTGGCGTAATGAGAAGGCTCCAAACCTTATTGCTTTTATATATATAGTAGATTTTTATCTTTTAAACACAAATCACATGAGTTTTCTTAACGTGTTATACACTTACATTGATTGTACATTTTTCTTTTCCCACATAAGCTTATTTTTTACCACATAAGCCGGTCTTACTTATTTCATTTAGATAATTTTGTTAGATTTAATAAATTTTAATAAAAAAATGCACATTTCCCTCTAGTATCCAAATTGGTGATGGATTGAATTGAATTTGTCCCATTGTTAGACGGGATTACATCCGGAATTGGGGATTGGGTCATGGAATCTTAATGAGGCTGATTAGGGTGTTGAAGGCCATGCAAATCAAGGACGTCACCATAAGCAGGCACAAACTGAGGGGGTGGCTGGGGTATTCCCCAGCCCACCCTAAAAAAATAAAAAATAATATAATAGGGTAAATTTAATATTAAAAAAATAAAAAATAGGGTAATTTTAGTAATAAAATAGTTAAAATAAAGTAATTTAGCCCATCTAAAAATTTTAGTGTCAACTAGCCTACCCTAATTTTAATTCCCGGGTCCGTCCCTGACCATAAGAACCGTCGGGGATCATATTTCTCGCTGACAAATTACCCTCCATAAATCTACTCAGAAGTTAGAACCCACAAAATACAACCACACAAAACCCTATTTTCAAGTCCTTTATTGAAGAAAACCTTGATTCAAGTCTTAAATTCTGCTAGGTGAGAAAGTTTCACTTGAAATTCACCACAACAAGGAGTCCAAAACGCATCGCCCAAAAAACCTTGAAGCAAGATCATTCAACTGATAAAAAAATGTAGGAAGGAAACTAGATAGAGAATCAGGACGGAAGTTCATTCAAATTAAATATCAATTTTCCTTTTTTCTCCGCCTCCGCTGCTGCCAGTACACGTGGCCGCCGAACCTCCATCCATTGGATCTTATTGTTGAAAAATCCAGATCTGGATTTGACCCATATCCAAACCTAATTTAGGTTTGGGGCTTTTTTAGAAAATATTTTGGACTTTGGGGTTGTTTTTAAAAGGTTTGGATTTTTTTTACGGAAATTTCACCTGGTAACCTTATGGTTAAGACAATTTCACGTGGTTCCCACATATTTTCTCAATTTCACGAGGTAACCCTATAGTTTTGGCAAAGTTTGCCAAGTAACCCTATCGTTAAACTACATCCAAAAAACTTTAAATTAGATCTAAAATAAAAAAAAGCCTAGATGCCTGAGCACTTCATTCTTCCTACAAAATCTAACATCACTGAAATCAAAGGAAATAAAATTGAATTTTCAAGATGCATCGGTTTTCATGATTGTATCGGTTTTCATGGTTGTCAAATAGTATGTATGAGTATTCTTAAGATTGAAAGGAATGAGAAAGGTGGTTCAACTAATTATCCAATCTTAATAATCCTTTATGATTGTTAAAAACCCTAAAATTTAAAACTCTAAAATACCATATTCATATAAATGAAAAATACATTTCTTTTTTTCATCTAAATTAACGTTTTTGGGCTATAGTTTAACGACAAAGTTACTTGGCAAATTTTGCCAAAACCATAGGGTTACCTCGTGAAATTGAGAAAATATGTGGGTACCACATGAAATTGCCTTAACCATAGGGTTATCAGGTGAAATTCCGGTTTTATTTAATATGACCTAAACATGCGCAAGGCATAACCATTCTCGCCTCTAGCCCTTTTGTTCTCCCTATCACCCTCTAACTCTTTTGCATTTCAAAACTTTTAAATAATGTTATATAGAGCCGATGTAGTGATGTTGTAATTTAACAATCATTATTAATTATTTTTTTATTATTATTTCTTAAAATTTATAGGTTATTATTGTAATTTAATAATCTGCTTGTGGCGGGTCACCCAATTCACCCGTGGGCGACGGGTGGGTTGGATATGAGTGAAAGGTTTTGCGGGTGATAGGTGAGTCGAGTGAGCCATTTTTATTCACGGGTCGGGTGGTGAAAGTGCTTCACTCATCCATAGCCCAACCCATGATCAGCCCTACACAAGAGCAACCTATATAATAGAAAAGGCTCAAAGATTCACAAGACAAAAGGCAACAATCATGACCACTCCCATCAACATCAAGCCCGAGCGATAGAGAGGGGGGAGAGAAGAGCTCAAGGGCACTCAACAAAAGTAAGGGAAAAAAGGCACCACTAACCTTATATGCCAAATTGATCCCGAAGGGCTCGTCCTCCATTCCCTTCAAACTTGCAAGCATCAATAATTTGTTGCTTGCATTCAAGTATGATCTCATCCACACAAGTGGCTACACATGCCTCGTCTCCTCTATACACCAATCCAAGGAAGGCAATTAGCTTCACCTTGAATATAGTGCTCCCAGGCCCCGAGAGTTGACAAACCACTCCCCCACTCCCTCACATTATCTCTACGACTTTGGATCCCCACCTACCTACAAACCCTCTCCATTACTTGGCATATAAATGGGCACTAGCCCCAAATATGTTCTACCGCCTCCGGGTGGGCATTACATATGGGGCAAATGTTGTAGCTCATGCATCCCCACTCGAAAAAGGAGATAATTGGTGAAGAGGTGTCCCTTGTATGATATCCAAAGTCAAAAGATCCAAGTTCTAGCTTTAACCAATCCCCATAGTACCTCACACCATTCCTCTTTTTCCTTCCTCTCCCTAACTAACTCATAAGGCTCCTAGTATTCAACCAACCACTTTGCCTTGTGATTGCCAAGGCATCCAACAACCCTGCTCCTTGTGAGTGCCCCTCCAGAACCCCCCACCCACCCTCAAGAGCTCTCTCATTTTAGCAAGTTTCTCCAAACCTACAAGTCAGAATTCATATTCGTGACATTCCAAAAATCAGCGCTTCTTATACGGTTAACTCCCATCCCTTTCTTCCACAAATTATTATTCACGAAGAGAATATCATGCCCTACCTAAAAGAAGAATGTTTTGTTCCAAGTGCCCAACTTCTTAAAGTTATGTCCTTCATAAGGCTTACACACATCCTCCAAAGCCATTATGGCCCTCTTGCCCTCAATCCTGCCCGACTAAAGGAAGTTCCTACATAAGCCCTCTACGCTTTTAATAACTCCCTTGGAAGGATAACAACTTGAACCCAAAAATACAAAGCACCTCTTGCATGCATCGAATCACCTTCGCTCTCCCGACATAGGAAAGGGTTTTTAAGCAACAATTTTGAAGAAGGCTTGTCACTTGACTCAAGAGTAGGGCATAGTTGGAAATGAGGAGTTTCCTAGTGTGGAGAGGGAATCCCAAATACCTCATTGGGAAGACTTCCAACTCATAACCAACCTCCCTTGCAAGCCCCACATTTTCTCCCTCCATCACTCCCCTAAAAACAATATGGGTTTTAGTGGCAATCGTGACTAACCCGGAATCCTCCCCAAACTTCTTTAACCAATAGGCCAAAATTTTCAAGAAGTCTCTCTTAGTTGCAAAAGACAAGGAAATCATCCGCAAAACCAATGTTCAAAAGGCCAAGTTGCTTGCATTTCAAGTGATAAAAGAAACCTCCAATGTGCTCTCCTTCTTCAATTGTCTACTTAACATCTCCATTACTAGAACAAAGAGGAAGGGAGAGAGTAGAAAAATATTAGGTGTTGAACATATTTGTCTTTGGAATTAATCTTTTTTTCTCATTGTATTGTTAAAATAATGCACCTTCGGTCTACAAGGCCTTGTAGAAAAATCTTCATTTTAATTAGAAAAATCTTTCAAGAATTTAACATACAACGAAGATGAAGATGATGATTAGACATGGGAGTATGAAATCTTCCAGCCGAACCCAATGTTAAGGTTAGTGCAAGGGATATTTGTTATTAAAAGAAAGCAATTAAATTATAATTATATTCAACACAATTACATGTGCCAACTCTTCTCTAATGTCGACATCCTTAATCATAGGTTCACAAGTTTGTTGACAGTGGTTGGACAAATTTTAGCACACCATTAGTCTCGCAACACATTCAAGGGTCACCTCCCAAAAAGAAGTGATTTATCCACATCAAAAACTAAACATATAACAAGATGAAGATGTAACACCCTCTCTTTATATAGGGCGCTACTCAATAGTAGACCTCTTCGTGTACTACTCAGGTTAGCTTGACAACAAACTCACTCGGATCTTACAACGCCGACACAATGAGAAAACAATTAAAAATATATATCCAACTTTTTAATTTATAAATCATGAATGTAGAAAACATATTTGTATACCCAAGGTACATAAATTAAAATACAACTCAACAAATCAAACATTTTCAAGCCATTCCAAAGACCACTATAACTAGGCTAAAAATATAACAGTTCAACATTAAACAATAATAAAATAAACGAATGAACCCCACCAATCCAAACCTAATGGCATGTGTGCGTCAACGGTCTACTCCACCATCCTGCCTAGGCTCCTGCACGGTTCCCTGATTCATACTTGGAATAGAAAAATACATCCCCGAGGGGTCAGCTACTATTCTAATAGGTTAGGTAAAATGCGGTAATCATAAGATGTTTTAAGATCATTTCTTATGTTAATAGACAAATCCACAAACCACACACTTAACTCTACATCTCAATACCTAAGTTGAGTTAGTTAGTCATTCACATGTACCACACACAACACATACACACATTCACACACTAACATGCGACCCTTCCTCCACCATTGCATTCCGATCCTATGGCACTCACGCCCCACGTCGAGTGTAGAGGCAAACCCTCTCACTCCTCACATCAAACCATCCTTCTAACCCCCGGTCAAGCCTCCACTGAAGCACTTGCCAAAAACACATATAGCATTTTCTTTTGACGGTTTCCCCATCATACGGACCATACATAGAAATCACTTCCTCTCTGATAATCTACACACATGGTCGTGTCCAAAACGGTACCATCACAAAAAATGCTTAAAATTTCATACGATGGTAAAAAAATCGAGTTGCACACATCGTCACAAGCAAGTCAAGACAGTTCATTAAAAGGACATTCAGGACTAATTCCCAAAACCGATCCTGTAATATCTGTAATTTTCATTAAGAAAATAAATTTTATTTCTTAATATTTGATTATTTTATTAAGTAAATAATCTCATAAAAAAATTATTATTTTTTTTTATTTGAATAAATAAATTTATTAAAGACAGAATTTAATAAATTCATATCCTAACGGAAATTCCGTTTCTCTTAATTTCCCAACCTTTCTTTTCTTAAAAAGAAAAGACATGAGCCTTAGCCCGGCCCATTTAAAAAGCCCATATATCATCAAAAGGGTTTTTATAAAAATTAGAGACATGGGTGGGATTTGAACCCTTGACCTCCTACTCACTCTCCCACTCCTCTACCACTAAGCTAGTTTGTTTTTCTGATATTATAACGCAACCAGTAGTATATAAACCCATTCTTTACAGTAGAAATTTTACCAAAACCGATTTTCGATCCGGTTGAAGCACAAATTCGGATGTTTAAGAGGGGAGATTTGGCAGGATTTGTTCTCAGACAATATTCTCTTCCATTATATTATTTAATGGATTTTTAATCTCTTTCTCTCCACTCACCATGGGAGAAGATTGCTACTCATGATTGCCATGATTCTTCATCCCCCACTTCTTGACTATTTAAAGGCTTCATACAACTCAGAGAAGGCCTCCTCTACTCTCCAAAACTCTCAATTACACACCCAAAAACCTTGAAAATACAATCTGATTTTTTTTCAAAAACCACAAAAAAATTGGGTTTACTTGTTTTGGGAACCACCACCACTCTCACCACTGCCGGCCACCGTCCCCCAGCCACGCCGGCCACCGCGCGCCGCCCAGGTGACGCCAGCGTCGTCCCAGCCTGGTGGTCGTCCCCTTCGTTGCGTCGTCGTTCCGTCTGATTTCTCTACTGGTTCCTCCTGCGTGTTATTCTAAAGGAGAAGGGGTATATTGTTTTCCCTTTGGGCCTTTTTATTTACACAAATATGAGCTAAGTTTGTTATGTATTTTTTTTAATGAGCCCATCTTCCCTTTTTATCTCTTAAAAATCAGATTATGGGATTTATAAAACTAATACATATTTCTTATGAATTACAACATGCATGCAAAGGATTGAAGAGAAAATGATTTTTACAAGTTATATGGGAAATTCTAATAAATCCTAAACTTATAAAAGTGATTTTAACTTGGAAAATCTGATTTTTTTTATTACATTAAAAGGCTTAGACTTATCTCCCTTTTTACACAAAGATTATTGGTTTTATAAAGATAAAGTTTTGATAAATTGTATAAATCAAAGTTTGCATGCATGAAATCTTCATGCATGTCCATATAAGCACTTGGTGGATTTTTTTATATGACTTTTTATTTCCCTAGTTTGAATAAATGTTAAAAAGGACAAGTTTTGAGCAATTAAAACGAAAATATCTTTACATATCTTGTTAAAGAAGTTTTGATGAATTAAAATGCTTTGCATGTCAATTCTAGTTGAAATGATTTGATAAAATATTTTGAACCATGTAGAGGTTAAAATAAACTTATAAGGTATTTATCCACTTAAGTAAATTAAATAGTTGTGCATGGATTTTTATAAACATATTTGTGAAAAATCCTTTCTTGCATGCAACCTAGTTATATTCAATAGGTAAAGAAATAAATATACATATACTACTTTTCTTAAGAGAAAAAGGAATTTATATAATCATACCCTATTTAATTATGTATATTATCTTGCATGTAGAAAATAAAGTATTTTTACAAGGTAATATATGCATGCATGTCAATTAGAGAATTTATTATATTTTTATAATATATCACTCATGATATTTAATATTATGTTAATCATAATAATTTTTACTAAGTACTTTGTATAAATTGTTAATAGTTGTAAAAAGAGTTTATTCATAAATAAATATACTTGCATGTCCAAATTATGCCTTGTCAAATACACTTTTGGAAATAAAATAAAGTTCGACGTGTAAATTAATAACATACATGAAAACCATATTCTAAGTAGGTTTTAATTATTGCATATGGTTTAAAAGGATTTTCCGTTATATTTAAATAACATTGTACATGTGTGTTTAAAATAAATATTTTTAAAATCATAAAAAGCATTGTCTTGAAAATAATAATAAGGATTATTATTTTCTTTTCCATATCTAAATTGTTAACTGGAATAATTTAGATCTAGTGTTCTTTCTCTTAGAATAGAAAAATAAGAGAAAAGCGTTTTTAATATTAAAATAAAGATTTTAACAAGTTTCCGTTCGTTTTTCCTTTCGATCAAATAGGTCGAAGTGCTCGACGTCTCTAGGAGCTATATTTCCGAGTTACGATTAGTTTCGAAAGAAATCCAAGGCAAGTGGACTTTCTACTTGAACCTTTCGATAATTCAATTTCCGTTAACTTGTTCTGTGTTGGGAACACTTTGCTTGCTAAATAAAAATGAACATAGGAATTACCGATTGTTAGAGATAATGACTATTGTTAGCATTACTACTATTATATCGTTAATAGGAATTATTGCTAGACTTATTGTGTGATTTGCTTGTTTAAAATCTCTTTTCGAGATTCGTTATGAAATGCGTAGTTAGATTAATAAGGGGTGCGGGCTCGGCCCGAACATCTCTATATAACATGTCGAGTGGTATGGCACCATGCCCTCTCTTCCCTCGATTGTACGGATCATGATCTATGTCTGCTCCTACCCGAAGGAGGGACGTGTGCACCCTAGCTAGGTGCCGGAACTCAGTTCCCGTAAGTGGTACGTTGGCCCATTCATGGCCCCCCACATTCTTAAAAATTGTTAACTAATGTGAAAGTTTTGATCACGAAAGAAAGTAAGTGCTAAAGCACATTAAAAGAAACCAAAACCGGACCGGTCTCAAATGATCGATCCGGCTCTCGGTCCGCAAGGGCGCAAGAGGTTTTCCAAAAGCTTATGTGTAATTAACGTTCCCAACATATATATTCTATTCTAAGACGTTCTACAATCTCGTAGTTCGTTCTTTCGGTTTACGAGTTATCTCATCTCGAGATTCACTCTTTCCGTCCTTAGTAACTCCACTTAAAAATTAAACACATTTCGACTACCTCGTATTAAGTTCGATACTTTACCAAACTACCTTAAGATTGTCCGTTCTCGCTTGCTTAGTCTCTTTAGACTAATTCTGTTTTTCCGCATTTCTGCCTGGCATTTTCCGCCTTTCGCGCCAAATGCCAGAATCCAGGAAACCTCCATCAAAGGCGTGAAGGAAGAAGATCAATCAAGAGAAGGAAGGAAATCGACTTTAAGTCAAGTATGGTATTTTGTTCACTTTCGGGTCATTCTAGACTTATGCGAAAACGTTGTTTTAAATTTCCGTTGTCTAATAATACTTAAGGTTTTGGGTTTTGCTAAACTAATCATGGTATGTAATAGTATTTCTAAAGTCTCATATATGAGCAACCCTTTTTTTTATTGTAATAACTTTATAATTCCGCAAGTTTTCATTTAACTTAATACCTTATAAAGCCTTGGATGACTTTGGATGGTAAAATCCGAGGTCACTGGCGGTAACACCTATCGTTGCAAAATAGGGGTGTTACAGATTCTACAATTACGACATAAAATCTAAAAAAGTAGAATAGAGCTGAGGAAGTCGAAAACGACTTACCTTGTCATCGAGTTCTTGAAGCGCTCAAAAGAACTAAGTTACCAAACAAAGCAAGAACCTACCAAATAATAATAAATTATAAAGTTTTAGGATTCACGAACCAACACTTAAGAGTTAAAAGAAGTTTGGCCCGCTAACCTAATATCTTAACATTCTTTAAGCACCTAAAACCTGCTTATACATGTGGGTCCTCACTAGCCAACTTGAGTTATATATATATATAGGTTTTGGTTCAAGTGAGGATCACTCTTGTGGTAAGACCCATTGCTTAAAATGAGGATTAATCTCAACCATTAGATTTACCTCATTACTATATATTGGATAGTCAAGATTTTTTCATATTTTTTTATTTTATTTTATTTATTTATTTATTTATTTATTTATTTATTTATTTTATTTATTTTATTTATTTTTTTATTTTTTTCTTTGTTTAAAAAAGCTTTAAAAATGCTAAATATGGAAGTTCAATTTTTATATACTACGAGTTCATTTTTATACACTAGAAGTTCAATTTTTTATGTTAGGAGTTCAATTCTCTATATTGTATGAGTTCAATTTTTATATTCTACGAGTTCATTTTTCAATCAACGATAAGTTCAATTTTTATGTGCTTTGAGTTCATTTTTCAAATAATTCGATTCTCACATAACTAAAAAAATATTTAAAAAATAAATTATTATTTTTTATTTTTTTTTTTAATTTTTATAAATTTTTTAAATATTTTTTTACCTTTTTAAAATGATTTTATTATTTAAAAAAATATTAAAAATGTTAAATATGACAGTTCAATTTTTTTATACTAAGAGTTCATTTTTATACACTAGAAGTTCAATTTTTTATGTTAGGAGTTCAATTTTCTATATTGTATGAGTTCAATTTTTATATTCTACGAGTTCATTTTTTATCTATGATAAGTTTGATTTTTATTTTCTTTGAGTTCATGTTTCATATAATTCGATTTTGACATAAGTAAAAAATAATTGATTTTTTTCATTTATTTTTTTTGATTTTTTTTCTTCTTCTTTTTTTTTTAAATTATGTTCTTTTTTTAAAAAAAGTTTTAAAAACGGTAAATATGACAGTTCAATTTTTATAGGGTATGAGTTCATTTTTATAGGCCGATTCCTTATGCACAGGAAAAAAACGCCTCGCACACACGGTTTCATACGCTTCATGAAGTGTATGACCCAAAGGGTGCCCTCCGCGAGGGTGGTACCCTGGGCTTGCGCTTCACGAAGCGTGCACTTCGTGAAGCGCTAGGGTTTGCGGATTTTTTTCCCGCTCCGCCAACGCCGCCGTGAAATTAAGTTTGTTTACGTAAATTTGGGGAAAAAATTACGGAAAATATCTAATTTATATCTTTGTATGATAAGATAGATTAAATAACAAACATTTAAGGACTATATATATTCATATATAAAAAAGTTTATGAGTTAAGAAACACAGCTTTCACAAAATACAATGGCATCCAATAGCTCATATGAAGAAAATTCATCGACGGAATCGCCTTTTTTCAGATGAACCGTATGAAGCTGAATCATCATCATCTTATGAAGAGTTATCATCATCTTTTGAAGAAGGAGGAGGAGAAATAGACGTTGATGAAGAAGAAAACGACATAGTCGAGGTAAGTTTTTTGAAATATAAATTGCAGTTTATAGTTTTATATTCTGAACATTTGAAGGTATCGTATTTGTATTTGTAAATTAAAAAAAAAATTAAATTATTAATCTTATACTTTTGTACTGATTATATATCTTTAGAAATAATATTATTGTTATTCAATAGAGTAGAGTTGAATGGAAAATAATAGTAAAAAAGATGTTATTGTTAAAAACATATTGTGTATTTGTAGTTTAATTGAAAGTAATTAAAATTTATAAATAGGTAAACGGGAGAGACTTTTCTGCTGACTTTCATCACGATGGGGTGTGGGATAGTCGAGATCAAATGATAGCCTGGGCTAGGCAAGTTGGACGTGAAAGATATATGGCGTTGCCTATAAAAACGTGAAATGAAAATTTGGTCAGGCTAGCATGTCATAGGCATGGTATGTATAGACCTGGGAAGAAGGGTGATTGCATCCCTATTGTTACACTGCCTCAGGTGCGAACCCTTTACACAAAGTGCAAATGCAAATTCGAGTTGCTTGGCGTTAGAAGTAAATCGACCGGGAAGTGGGCACTAACGGTTGTGTGCGGAGTTCACAACCACGACCTCCCCACTAGTTTGCTTGACAATTCATTTTCAGGCCGAATGACCGAAGCACAAAAATTGCTTGTGAAGGAATTGAGCTATATATATGTGCCACCTGCTCGTAAAGTGGAGCGGTTGAGAAATCTTTACCCTGGAAATGTGACATCAAGGAAGCAAGTTTCAAATTTGAGGGCACGGTATTTGAAAGAGGATAGTGCAAATCTGACAACCACCCAATATGCACTGCATTTTCTACAAAGAAACGATTACAGAGTATTTCCGAATAGGATAGGTGATTCAGATTATATTGATATCCTCTTCTTTGTGCACCCCATGTCGCTGCATCTACTGAAGTTGTTTCCGTATGTCGCCATTATGGACAGCACATATAAGACCAACATGTACAATCTATTAAGTTTTTTTCTATATATTGATGTAAATATTGGTTTTGTAAAGTTGTATAATTGTTTAATGTATTGACAGGTACGACATGGCTTTGCTGCAGATGGTTGGGTTTACATGTACTAACAGATCTTTCAACATCGGTTTTGCATTTCTGTCAAGAGAAGACACAACTAGTTATACATGGGTGTTGAAGCGTTTGAGGCGTTTGTATCAGGAAATGGGAGCGATGCCAAATGCGATTGTCACAGATCGAGAGAGGGCAATAATTAACGCAAAGGACGCTGTGTTTGGAGAGGAAGTCAAACATCTTCTCTGTTGGGTGCATGTTAAGGGCAACATATTAGCATACGTTGTAGGTATCCTAAGGGACCAGGAAAAGGCAAAAAGGTTTGCTAATAGATGTTGGGGCATATTCATGTCGACAACGGAGGCAAAATACGAGCAAAGGCTTAGAAGAGTCAAACAACATTTTCCAGGGCTGATGAACTATGTTGAGAGGTCGTGGCTCGGGCCTTACAAGAATTCGATAGTTAGAGCATGGACCGATCACTATACCCACTTCGAAACGAGAACAACAAATAGGTACACACGTTTTAATGTTTTACATATTTGTGGTTGTTCAAATTATGTGATTTACACATTTGTAATGTACATAATACTAATATGTATGAAACAGGGCGGAGGGAATGCACAACGTGCTTAAAAAAATACTTGACAGTTCTCGAGGAGGCTTCAACACAGTGATCGGAAGGATCCACAATCACATTTAGTCTCAAGTTAATGATACAAGGGGGGATCTGGAGATGTCACGTAGCAAGATTCCAACTGAGTTGAATAGTGTCCCTAGTCGAGTTAGGACGATATTCATGCGCCTATTTTACAAAGTGTCAACTTTGTGCATTATGAAGTTGTTGAATATGTACTACGAACTGAACAGGGACGCCGCTGAAGGAAAATTAGAGAAAGAGTGTGCTGATTTTTGGGTACGGGAGTGCATGGGTCTTCCTTGTCGTCATACGATTGCCCAAGCCATTCTAACTAAGTAGCCGATCCCGCCAGGTGACATACACCCATTTTGGCATCAGATGGTATGGGATGGAGTTGATCCGAAGCATGCCCATAGAAGACAAAAAGGCAAAAAAACTTACCGAGATCAGATGGGAAGATATGGTGGAGAGGAAGCGTCGGGGTGAATTGACATATGACCATGTGTACTCGATCACGTCGTTTGTAGACAATGTGCTTGGAAAAGAGTCGTCATTGATTGAGCAGATAGATGCTATGAAGAGGGGACGGCCAAAGGGGTCCATTAAGTGGTCAACAAAGAGGAACAATACTTTGCTTGAGCATCGGATGGAGGCATATGAAAAGGAGAAGCAACAGAAGCAAAAGGAGAGACAAGTAAAAACTTCATTGCCCGGCAAAAAGCGTGGAAGGACAAGGGCTCAACCAACAAGGCCCCGAAAAAAGTTGCGACGGGGACAAGTACACAAGAAGAGAGGGGTGGCATGATGTGGCTGGATTTCAACTTTGGAGTTGACAATTTTAACGACTTCATGTTTCCTTACATTGATCAGGTGCAGGATGTAATGGCAGATGGGCATTGCGGTTATCGATCACTCGCCGTGTTGTTGGGACAATTACAGGGCGAGTACCGCAGAGTTCGGTTGGAGTTGACAGCCGAATTGAGGAGGAACAGATATGTTATGAGCCTATTTTGAACAAATCTCCTATTGATGAGATGTTGGATACTGTGCCCTATGTGGTTAGCACTTGTGCTCAAAGATATTGGATGGAGATGCCCATAGCCGGTTTGATCTTTGCCACAATACATCAGGTTGCAGTTGTTTTGTTGTCGTGGGATGGATCGCATACATGCTTGCCGATGCAGGCGAGAGGGGAGAACCGGTCACCTCCAGCGAAGATATATGCCATAGCGCTCGTGGGAAACAGAGATCACTTTATACCTGTGAGTCATACATTATTATCATGAAAGTAAATTAGCACTTATACTTTTTTACTCGATAATATATTATGTGTTTAATTTGCAGGTCTGGTTGAGCGACGACTCCCCACTTCCTCCTCCGCCGAGAGATTGGACAAGAAGCCATCAACCTAGCGTCAACGGTGGGATGAGCCGTTTAGACAGAGAATGGTAAAATGGCGCGAGAAGCGGATTAGCCATAATCTTGAACCAAATGTTGCTGTTTGAAGTTGATGATATATGTCATTAGTTAGAACCGTATTAGTTTTAGTTGTACTACATTTTTGGGATTAGTGTTTGCTTCTTATGCTAAATATGATTTTGTGCTTGTATAATTGTTAATGGCTTTGAATTGGTTCAAATAATTACAAGTAACCATGAATGTTATTAAGAACAAAATTGGCCTTGCGCATCATGAAGCGGGCGCTTCATGATGCGCAAGAATCAGGGCAAACGAAGCCAAATCAATGTCAGATACTGTAACACTTGTGCTTCATGAAGCGCAAGCTTTATGAAGCGCAAAGTGTCGACACCCAAACCAGAAACTCAAGTATAAACCACTGTCACTGGACTAGAAACAATTGTCACGACATCAGCAAACTTCAAAAAATTGTCTATGAGCACCAGGAAAAATGATCCAGCACACAAAAACACCAGCAAAATAACCGAACCGGAAAAATTCATGGAGTACAAAAATACCAGCAAAAGTCATGGAGTACAAAAACACCAGCAAAATTCAACTTCGGTAAAACTATGAGAATCAAATTGGTAAAACTATGAGAATCAAATTTCCATTAAATAGAGGACAACATAAGTCATATTAGAAGCCAACAAGTGCATAAACAAAGTAGTCTAAAACAGATTACTAAATCATAATCTAGACCTAAACAAAGTACTAAGATAAAATCTAGTCTATGATGATTGGATTGTTTGGATCGAAACCATCATCGTCTTCCTCGTGCTTCACTAGGCGTAAATCAGTGTATGACGGGACTTTAATCTCAGGGTTGTCGTTGGCTCTTGCTTCGGCATTGAAGAGAGCAATTTCTTGGAGTTCCATCTCCTCCTTGAAAATTATCTCCAGCGTTGTGAAGTAACTGAGTCGGGCAAGGTGTTTACCGAACTTCTTCAAGCCTACTTCCTTGCTGTTGATTAGCTCCCGAATGAAAAGAAGGATCTCTTGTACATCCGCCAAGTGCTTGCGAAAATCATCTTGAATAGGATATGCCATTGATAGAGATATAGCAGATATGAAGAAGCGTTGAAGAGAATTGGTTTTAGAGAGGTGGGGTGAAGTTTTTATAAGAAGCGTGGATTTGATTGGCCATGGTTTGATTTTAGCGGGTAAATTGTGCGCCAAAACAACAACTTATCAATGCAACTTACGGAAATCGCAGATCGTTTCCGTAAATATAGGATCATGGCTTCATGAAGAGTTATCTGCAACCGCCCGCGGAAGATTTTCTGGATACTGAAACAGAGGCCTTGCGCTTCATGAAGCGTGCGCTTCATGAAGCGCAAGACTTAAAGAAAGTAAAGCACAATGCCTTACCCTTCATGAAGCGCACGCTTCATGATGCGCAAGGCAAGTGAGAAAAAAAAGGGGTGGCTTTCGCTCGTCCCCCGGATCGAACCCAAGACATACCCCTCAAACGCGTGTACCTGGACCAAGTGTGCCGCATTGGCTATCGATTTATATAGGAATAATTTTAATTTTAAACTAACGCAGGTTGGAGTGGGTTTGGTCCGGAATTAAATTAAACGGACCGGTTCACCTATTTTTAGGGTTCCAATAACTAAATTAAAACCGGTTCCTAAGAGATTGTACTTTAAATGATTTTTGGGAGCTATAATATATGAGTTTATGCATATTATATTATATGAACCCTTATCAATCATATTAAAAGTTTATTAAAACCGAACCAACCTCATACTAAACTCGAAAAATAAAAATTGTTCCGGTTCTTCAAATTTCATGTGGTAATGGTTATTACCATCATTTATGGTGGACTTTCCGTTTTATGGTAATGTTTAGGGTTTACGGTAGGTTATGCTAGGGTTAGGGTAGGTTTAGGGTTTAGGGTTTAGGATTTTGGGTGATTTTATGGTAATTTAGTGTTGGTTACAATGACAACTTTGTATATATGTCATTGTTAATATATATTTTATAGATATGTTGTATATATGTCATTGTTAATATGTTAACATGGATGATGCTTGTAATATATGGTGGTAGGGTTTAGGTTTTAGGTTTAGGGTTTAGTGTTTAGGGTTTAGGGTCATTTAGTGTTGGGTTAGTGCTTAGGGTTTAGGTTTATGTTATGTTTATGTGTTGGGAGATGGTTAGTATTATAAGTTAGTTCTTATGGTTTAGGGTTTAGGGTTTAGGGTGGTTTTATGGTAATTTAGTGTTGGTTACAATGACAACTTTGTATATATGTTATTGTTAATATATATTTTATAGATATATTGTATATATGTCATTGTTAATATGTTAACATGGATGATGCTTGTAATATATGGTGGTAGGGTTTAGGTTTTAGGCTTAGGGTTTAGGTTTTATAATGCAGTCTAAAGGGAACATTTGTCTTTTGAATAGGATTTGAAAGAAACACTACACTAAAGAACATATTCAGAGAAATCAAATGGTCAAAATGAAAATTGATTGCCACACTTTGAGAATAAATTATAAAATAAACCATAAACCCTAAACCCTAACTAAACCCTACCCTACCCTAAACCCTAAACCTAACCATAAATCGGAACATTAAAACAAATTATGGTAATAACTGGTCCAACATGAAATTTCAAGATCCGGAACAATTTTTATTTTTACAGTTTATTTTCAGGCCGGTTCGGTTATATTAAATTTTTAATATGATTAATAAGGGTTCACACCCTAAAATATACATAAATTCATTTATTATAGCTCCATAAAATTATATAAAGTGCAATCTCTTAGGAACCAGTTTTATTTTTGTAATTCAAACCCTTAAAATAGGTGAACCGGTCGGTTTAATTTAATTTCGGACCAAACCCAATCGAAACTGGGTTATGTGAAAATTAAAATTATTCCTATATAAATCGATAGCCAATGCGGCACACTTGGTCCAGGTACACGCGTTTGAGGAGTATGTCTACGGTTCGAAACGTGGGACGAGCGAAATCCACCCTTTTTTTTTCTCATGAGCCTTACGCATCATCATGCGTACGCTTCATGAAGCGTACGCTTCATGAAGCGTAAGGTAAGCCTATAAAAAAACACCAGTGACAGAATCACCACAAACCAGAATCATCACAAATGAGCATGTTCAGCACAAACCATAAACCAGAATCACTACAAATGAGCATGTTCAGCACAAACCACAAAACAGAAGCACCAAAAATCCACATTTGACAGCTATTCTAGTTTTTCCATGTTCACAAAGGCTAATTAAGATTGAAGCATCATTTTTAAAGAGTAGAAGACACAAGACATGTGGATTTTTATTACAAATTGCAACAGATTTTTTATGCTTCTATTTTCAGAATAGTTCAGATTTCTTGCTAGCTTCCTCATCAAGAGATGGATGTGACCTTCCACTAATGCTCATGTTATGAATCCCTTGATGCTCATAGTGAATGCTAGCACATGTTATGAAGCCACTGATGCTCATAGTGAATGCTAGCACATGTTATGAAGCCACTAATGCTCATAGTGAATGCTGCTGTCAGAACTTGCACAGTACCTAAATCCAGCAAAAGCCACTGATGTATGACAGATAACAGAACTTGCACAGAACTTGCACATTACCTAATTCAGCATACCAGAACTTCCATGTTATGAAGCCATGGATGGATTTTGTTGAATTTTCAAAGAAAATTCAATTGCATACCAGAACTTGCACAATACCTAAATCCAGCATAATGTATGACAGATAACTGGTACATCAGGTAAGTCAGCATAATTCAGCATTACCTAATTCAACAAAAGCCATACCATAAGTTTTCTCATCCAAAAAAAGCCACTGATGTATGACAGATAATTCAGCATTACCTAATTCAGCATACCATAAGTTTTCTCATCCAACAAAAGACCAGGATTTGGTAAGTGGTCACCTTGAGATAACTGGTACATCAGGTAATCAGTAGAAGTGTAAGAAGGAAAATCAGTAGAAGTGTAATCCAAGGAAATATGACTCATATTTAACCGTGGTTGATGTGTGCTCACTACACCAGACCAAAGACAGTATCAGATCAGTTAACCCTCTATAGAATGCATTTGATAAAGGTAATATCTGCATTTTCATCAAATAGAATTAACTAACATATAGAGACACCTTAAACAATGTCTAATTAAATGATAAACAACAGACATGTCGATTAAATTTATAGTCTGCCATTGCATGAATGTACTGCAGCTTGTTATCAATAGCAAGGGCGTTGAGATCTTTGCCACCAGGTTTAAGCTCAACAATCTGTCTTCTGCCTAATAATTACAAAAAAACTGTAAGGAACCAAAAAATTGATTCACCATGACTCAGATCCATATGCAAAACAAATCAAAAGCTATACCTTCACATACATAAGATTCTTGTAGAGCTTTGGATCAAGTGTAGAAAGTTCATCTATAAAGCTATAGCGGCCCAACAGTTTTTGCACAAAGACATGTGAAAATGAATAATCGAGTAAAATTCCTTCATAGAGAGCTTTTCCAACAATTCTCCCAAGGAATTCAATCATCTGAATGCCATTTTCTTGGAACCTTGCAGCAGTACTTGGAATTAAAAGCCTTTCAGAGGTTTTTTTCATCAGAAAATGTAAAAAAAAATTCTTACTCAGGATGACCAAAACCTCTTATTGGCATCTTTCTTGTCAAACTTTTTTGTTCAGCACTAAATGATGCTCTAATGGAAGAAGTTCATAGTCTAAGGATAAAAAGGCATGTATTTCTCCTACCATATCATATTCATTGAATGAAAGCAATAGAAACCAACTTTACTGAAGGAAAATATCACATTGAAAGCATTCTTCCAATACACAAATAATACATCTCCTTATAATACAAAATGACAACAGTCAAATGCACAAAATATCAAATCCCTAAATGGAAAATAACTGATGTCACCGTGCGGCACCTCCAGACCCACTCCCCTCACCAGGATCATATCTAGAATCCCGAAACGGCCTGCTCAAAGGAGGTGGCATTGGGGGACGATCATCCTCTAATATGCTCAGCATGTCCAACAAGTACGGCCTAGCTGGATGATCAGCAGGCATCGTTGCCAAAGCATCGTGAGCATATCCAACGAGCTGTTGTTGTCGCTGCATAATTTAAGACACATTCTACATAAACCCTAAAAATATACAAACGATTAATGATTGAATGAACTATTTATTAAATAAACTTTTACTTACAATTGTAGCATCAACTACAGCTGATGGGTGGGTGTGTGGCTCGCGTGGACGGTCCCGACGCTCTGACCTCGGATCTACATACGGATGTTTCACGTCACTAAACCAATCTCAATACGCGAGGTCCGCCTGGTAAGCATACCGAGCCAAAGGGTGCTGCTCAAGGTCAATCAAGTGGTCGTACCGCTGGTTCCAGTACAGCTGATCGTCGGAAAATTCCACCTCATATTTGCGCCAAGACGTGGTACGAACCTCTGTAGATGGCACAATCGGATCAATAGGTATGCACTGCACCCGGAAGTACTGACGCAACCACCTATCGGGCATGTAAGCCTCTCGAATAGTAAAGCACTCAAACACGCCTCGAAACCTCGAAACCCGGTAACGCTCTGACTCGAAATCTAAGCCTCTCCATGGCTGCCACTTAATCTGAAATAAAAATACACCCCTCGTTAAAAAAAATAACAAATCCAGTGTTTAGGGTTATAGGGTTCCAAATATTTTGACATTAAAATTTTATACCTCATCAGCGCAAACCTTGTCTAATACTTTACGAATCGCCTCCAACCGCTCTGGCTTCTTCGGAGGAGCGCGTGTCTCAACTCTAGATCGGGCACCCGCGTACGGGTTGACCAAAAGATCTATCCTCAGTATCGGATGCACGCCAAAAAGCTGCATATACTCCGATATCCAAGTCTATGTCATAAATTTCAGTTAGTTCCTTACATAACGAAAACATAAAGTGACATACAAAAGTAATACTCAAATTATTTTCTTACCCTTAGAAGGAGAACACATCCAACAATGCCCTTGCTATCACGTCGTGACGCAACACCCAACTCACGGTACATGAACGTCAGAACCGCAGCACCCCAAGCAAATGTACTCGTGCGGTCGGGATCTAAGAGACAATGCAAATACTCAATGTTGACATTGTTGGTGCTCTTGTTGACGAATAGTGCTGAACCAATGACCCACAACAAGTACGCAACAACTATAAAATTAGGTGTTGCCCCCTCTACAATCATCCTAATGACATGTGCCTTGAGGTCGTCAAAATGAATGCCACGGGAATCATATCTACAAAATTTCCGCACATCAATCGAGAACATCTGCATGACCTGCGTCTGAAACTCCATCTCAGAGAACTGCTCGCCGACACGCTCCCCGTCGATCGGCAAGCCTAAAATGCGCTCCACATGATGCAACGTGATGGAAATCTCACCCCATGGAAAATGAAAGTTGTTGGTCTTCGGATACCAACGCTCAATAAATGCAGAAATGATGGCGTGGTCCGATCCTCGATAATCCATAGCCCCGATATGCCTCAATCCACTACGCCCTGCAATATGCCACCACGTACCCGGCTCATCAACTCTGTGGGGCTCAATATCAGTCCAATCCAACGTCCTTGAGTATGCCTTAACAGCTTCCTCCACTGTTAAAATTAAGAAAAAAATTTAGATTAGTTCAATTATGTCAATACATAGAAAAATTAAAAAAAAATCGTAAATAAGCTCACCAATACATTCTCGATAGCTGGTGCAGGAGGGGCGGGAACAGCTGCACCATCGACGGCGGCATGAGGGGCCGGAGCAGCTGCAGGCTCGACGACGACAGGAGGGGCCGGATCATCTCGAGGAGTCCACCTCCATATCGACTCCGCAATATGAGTGGGGTGGTGTCGAAGGAGGACGGCCAAACGTGGTCCTCCTGGCTGCCACATGGGTACGTCGGCAACAAGAGGCACCGGAGCGGGAGGAGGGTCAACAATGGGAGGATCCGGGGCAACTGCAGGCTGAACAATCTCAGGCGGATGACTTGGAGGCTCAGAAACTGTAGTTTGTATGATGGGAGGGGACGAGATATGAGAGGTCTGAGAAGGTGAAACCGAGGCAAGTGCAGGAGTCATATCGATGTCTCTCAAAAGATCCTCTCCGGTCCCAATCGGAGTCTCTAAACTAACTGAATCAATGTGCTCAGACTCTAGTCGAGGGGTGGGCTGCTGGGTAGGGGTAGGGGAAGACGGATCGACATCCTCTGCCTGATTAGTCATAACGACGTCCATCGGAATCTCCGCAGCAGTCTCAACTGGAGCAGACGGACCAACGTCCTGCTCTGTCTGAATATCCACAGCATCACGCGCTGCCTCGTCCCGCCGTAGCTCAGATATCAACATATCAGCCCCTAATCTCCTAGACCTCTTTTTTGGTGGAGGGGCCTCAGCACGATCAAATTGTAGTATACCTCGTGCCTTCTCATTCCGATTCCTCTTCTTCTTCGGCACAACAGGTGTAGAAGCGTCGGGAGTACGCAACTCCCGACTCAACTCCTGAAACGCTTGCTTAGGATTTTCATTATTTGTTTACTTTCTGTATTACATTCAATTGCTATGTTTTTTATTAACTTTTTTTTACTTCAATCTTCAATGACATTTTCTTGCGTTTTTTTTTGTCAATTTAACTTCAGTTTTGGTATTACATATTTTTTTTATAAATAAGTGCCTATTTACATACTTATAAGATTAAATTCCCTAAATAAAGGCCCATAACTACACTACTATAAAAAAACAAATTTAATAAACTTCAATCATATATTACAACTAATACAGTAACTAATATATGATATTTAAAAAATTCTATTTTCATATTATTATTACTGAATTAAATAATACGTACCATCATGGTAGCCTCATCCCAACCATCCCTCGTATCAGCATGAGTCAAAGAACCCCCACCAACAGTCCTCAAACCATCATCTCCACCAACAACATCATCAGCCCTATCACTAGCGTTAGCAACCATACCCCCAACTGTACAATAAAAACAAAAAAAAATTACTATAAACAACATCACCTTTAAAAGAAATCACAAGTAAGCTCAAACATATACAATTTAAAAGGTGAAGTCTAGTTCATCAAGTCTCTTCCCAATCAATTCTCAGAGCATGGTTAATCCTAGCATCATAGCTTTTGTCAATTGGGTAATAAGCTTTTTGTGTTTCTTGGAATCTGCTTTTGCTAATCAAAAACTTTCCTCCTTGGTTTCTAATGCTTGAATATTTCGGCCCTTGCTTGCAGGATTCAAAATGCTGAAGTATTGTGCATGGGATTAGTTTCAGTCACATTATTTATGCTTGTCCTACCTCTCTTCAAGGCAACAAGTGGAATCCTATTCCAAAGTGCACCTCAATGAATACATCATTCAGCCATGAGTAAATGCTATAGACAGGTAAAACCTTTTCTTGCAAATTACATATAAACTAATGCTGACACAGGTCTCTTCTCATGAAGATGTTGTGTTTTTTTACTGAAGCTCGGTTTTGGGAGCTGGTGCTTGGTCACACTGTTGGCTCAGTCTCCCTTCATGTAGCATGTTGTAAATATATTAGACAATACATGAACTACATCATGAATGAGTGCATTTGGGAGTTCATCCCAGTTTGAAGCCATGAAGTCCTTGAAGACATTGAGTATCTCAGGATCTTTAATGTCAGGATAGGATGAAATATCAGCACTAAATGATCGAGCGCTTCCAATTCCCTTAGCAAATGGGGACATTTGATCTGTCAGATTCAAGAAGAGATCAAATCAAGGCAATGGAGCTGCAAATCATCACGAGCTTCAACATAAGCTCAAATATGAGATTAACAACTACCATCCACAAGCATTAGAATGTAAACTTTACATGTGAATTGGTTTTGGGAGCTGGTGCTTGGTCACACTGTTGGCTCAGTCTCCCTTCTGTTTTGGCTCTTTTTTTCCTTCTTCTATGTGAATTGGTTTCTGAATTTTCTCTCGTCAACAGATGAAATCTTGGATAGAAGACAGACCACTCTTATCATGGGATGGAGGAAGAAACATTATCCACTCTTAGCATGATAATACCGAGAAAAAGGAGGAAGTGACTTTTCTGTCTGATCATATCATGAGTTTGAGAATGGGGATGTTTCACTTGTTCAAGGTTCTAGA
Organism: Fallopia convolvulus; assembly: GCA_964016875.1. Taxonomy (NCBI): domain Eukaryota; kingdom Viridiplantae; phylum Streptophyta; class Magnoliopsida; order Caryophyllales; family Polygonaceae; genus Fallopia; species Fallopia convolvulus. The sequence goes on along the minus strand of OZ024724.1, from coordinate 4,511,320 downwards.
AGTTGATTTGGACCATGTCTCAAAAGATAATTTGGATGGGGACCAAATGGTTTTGCATCAGAATCTCTCTTTAGAGCCTGTGGTTAGAATCAGAAGCTTGTCATCGAGAAGACAGTTCTTGTGACACTGCTTGGTGAACTTAAACAAGAGGTGGCAGATTTAAAGACTTTGATTGACAGTCTCCAGCAGGAATTCAGCATACGGAATGACAAACTATCGTCTTTACAGGGAGACATGCTGAATCTTCTTCACAGCAACGAAACTTTGCTTATGAGAGTTAGAGAGACAAATCTCAAAGCCGAATTGCTTGCTTCAGAAATGGAGAATCTCAGGGCAAAGCTTCAGGAAATGCAAGGTGTTTGCCATGATGTAGAGATCAAAAGTTGCAGAATTCTTTAAGAGAATAGTTGATGAGGCAGTTACTCTAGAGACTCTTGCACTGATAATTAAGAGCAGCATTCTAGAGAAGTCAAATTTAATAAACCAATTCACTGATGATACATACCCACTGCATTCAGATCTGAAAATGGAAAAGGATGAAGCTGAATTGTTGGAGACCATTGTTAGTACATTTTTTGTCGAGCTACTAACCTTTTCTGTTCGTGAAGCACTATATAGAGATAAGCTTTTTGACCTTACTGGAGAATATCAATGCCTTGTACATCAAAACTATTTAAACAATTTGGAGATTGTTTAACTGAGAGAAAGAGTTGGGTCATTGGATTGTGAAAATAGCGAGATATAAGCTCAATGGGCTGAGTATGTGCCAGCCATGGCAACTATAAAGGATGCAGTAGCATCTCTTCAAAGACGTCTTATGCAAATTGAAGTTGATAATGGAAATGATGGAGGAAGAACGATTAAAGTGCATACATAAAAATTTTCGAATTCAATTTTCCAAGGTGTGTGTACAAGAAAGCTTCTACATTTTCGAATTCAACTATATATAAGTCCATTCATATAACCTACATGCCCCAATTCAACCACAGTAAGCTACGTTTAAATCGAAATCCCCAATTTTCCTCAAATTCAAACATATACATAAACCTACATGTCTCTTCACTAACAATTTGCCCCAAATCAAAGCACCACTACCCGCATAAATAAACATCAACATGGGTACTTTTCAAGCGGATCTGAAATTGTAATTTACCAGGGGAATCGGAGTCTCTCCCAATGTCGCCCTCCACATCAGTCGCTTGCACATCGCCGTTGCCGTCTTGCTCCGTCAAACCACGACATCTGCCAGCACCAGTGATACAACCACCAACGACTCGCACCATTTCCGAATGACTAGCACGCAAATGTTTTTCAATAAACACTCTCTGGAATTGCACTCTGGTTCGGGCCGAAGGAGGAAGACGATGGTGCCCTAAAGCTTTTAAAAGCGACTAATATAACTAACGCGTCACGTTTCGTAAAGCTTTGCGCTTCATGAAACGTGACTCCATCGGGTATGTCCCCCAAAGGGTTACCCTTTGGATCTTACGCTTCATGGAGCGTACGCTTCATGAAGCGTACTATCTCCTGTGCGTCAGGCGTTTTTTTGGTGTGCATATAGATTTCCCGTTTTTATATGCTAGAAGTTGAATTTTTTATGTTAGAAGTTCAATTTGATATATTGTATGAGTTCAATTTTCATACTCCACGAGTTCAATTTTCATACTCCACGAGTTCATTTTTTATCTATGATAAGTTCAAGTTTTATGTGCTTTGAGTTCATTTTTTATAAAATTCAATTTTTACAAAAAATTAAAAAATTAAAAAATTAAAAAATTAAAAAATTAAAAAATTAAAAAATTAAAAAATTAAAAAATTAAAAAATTAAAAAATTAAAAAATTAAAAAATTAAAAAATTAAAAAATTAAAAAATTAAAAAATTAAAAAATTAAAAAATTAAAAAATTAAAAAATTAAAAAATTAAAAAATTAAAAAATTAAAAAATTAAAAAATTAAAAAATTAAAAAATTAAAAAATTAAAAAATTAAAAAATTAAAAAATTAAAAAATTAAAAAATTAAAAAATTAAAAAATTAAAAAATTAAAAAATTAAAAAATTAAAAAATTAAAAAATTAAAAAATTAAAAAATTAAAAAATTAAAAAATTAAAAAATTAAAAAATTAAAAAATTAAAAAATTAAAAAATTTCCATCACGAAAATCGCAATCGTTCTTAGCCTTTAGTAATCTACAAAGTCATTATAATCGCAATCGTTCTTAGCCTTTAGTAATCTACAAAGTCATTATGTGCACCTTCATGTTGTTTTGACAAGTCTATCTTCCTGTTTGCTAGCTTAATCGGAAGGGAATGAGATAAACTTATTAAAACTAAGTGTAATCGAAAAACATGTTATTAGGTCATCTCTATTTAGGGAGTACAAATAAACCACCATGACGTTGCCTTATATAATTGTGATCGGGTAAAAAATCATAGCTACTATATTATTATTTTCGTTATCTTTATAAAGGTATTTTTAATTATTGCTTATTTATTCTATTTTATTTATTTTTCTATTATATTAAATATTGCGGTTATGCAACTTAATGAGAGATTTTATCTTTCATTAAAGTTAGAATTAAAGTTGGAGAAGGGATAGAATATTCCTTGCTTGGGTCTTAAGGCAGTTGGCCGACTCTTGGAAGAGAGAATTTTCGACCATATAGATATAATTTTCGACCCCCAGCCTCTTCTTCTTCCATTATAAATACACGTCTTCGCTGTGTAGGGAAAGCAAATTGATTGATAGACTGATACTCGCTCAGGCTATTGAACACACCTATTGAGAGCTTGAACATGCTAATATTCGCTTAGCTCGACTGTTCAGGAATATCCATACTCGCTGGATCTCTCGCTTTCTTGTTGTAACTCGACATTCGATTCGACAACTGTTCTTTTGACTTAGGCATCGGATGTGGATTAGGGGGTCCCCGCCCCATGTGTCCATTGTTTTGCAGGTTACAGGTTTGAAGAATCAGTTGGGAACGGAAGAGGAAGGAGCATACAATTAGTGCATTAAAAACGGAATTTTTGTGCACTAACAATAACACAATTGATTTGTATATACCACCATGTAAACAATAAGGAATATAGAAAAAAACGTTTATAATTTATAGCATTCTTCAATTTTGATGCTTATGGAGTAAAAATATATTGCATGTCAAAATCAAATAGGCCGATGAGAAGTTGGCCGAAGAGGGGAATGGGGATTGAACCTATGCTATTCCTATGGCCCATATGTGGGACATTTTACACGTGACATAGCATTCAATTAATTAAATTTGCTTCAAATTGCATTAAAATCACTTTCCCAACTTTGTCATCACTAAAACTGAATGATCTACTGATCATACGTGCTTGTTACCTCATCCAAATTAATGTCCTCTAGCCCTCTCTCCGATGAAGCATCGGAGGCGCCTTCCTGAATAAGAACTAGGGTGTGTTTTATTAGTTTGTGGAAAGTAATCTATAAATCTATAATTTTATATTAAAGCTGTTCCTTTTCGAATCACCAGAACGATTCTGGCCCCACCTCATATTTACAAAATTAATTTTTATTTCTAATATTTTAACTTTTTCCTATTAAAATCTTCTTTTACTATTTAAATCTATCTTTAACATCAAACAAATATCTATTTAGTATAATAATATCTTTTGAAAACTTTCTTATACAAATATTTAAAATTAAAGATAACAAATTTAAATATTTTAAATAAGTACAAATATCTTTTTATCTTTTAGCATGATGTCTTTTCACGAATTTATTTATAGATATATTTTTTCTTTTATAATAAAAAACTTAATGATAAATACTTATAATATTTTAAAATAATAAAAATAGGTAATATCTATAATCTATATATTAAAGTTGTACCTTTTCGAGCCACCAGAACGATTCTAACCCCACCTCATATTTAAAAATTAATTTTTATTTCTATTATTATAACTTCTTTCTATAATCTATATATTAAAGTCTGTTCAAGGCGTGAATGATTTTTTGTTGGTTCCCTGCCATCATGTCCAGTGTGTTGGCAATGTGCATCAACACCTGTGTGTTCCCAACCTCTATGTCGTCACCAGAGGGAAGCGTCTCCTGGTCCTTATCTTGCTCGGAGTGACGCATCTTCTGGACCACAGAAAGGTCCAGTGTCCTTCCTATGCTCACTTCTTCTTTGGAGGAGTCGTAGAGGCCCTCTGTGATCATCAGCTTCTTGATCAGACCAGCATAAGGAAGGGAATGAGACACAGAGGACATGCACTTCTCCATGTGCCCGAAAATTATGCATGGGAGATTGATGGGCATCTTGTAGAGGAAGTGATAGAGGAGAATGGCGTCGGGGATGTTAACTTGATGACGCTTTTCTTGGCGTAGGATCACCACAGTGATGATGAATTGATGGGCCAACTTGGCGATGAGAGACAGGTTATGAGTCGGCGTTCCAGTCCTGGGAACACGGCCCTCATAGATGGCGTTGTAGATCACATCACTCTTGTTGTCGCCCCAGTTCTTGTTGGGCACATCCTTGAGGCCCTGAACAGGGACCTGTAGTTGAAGGCGAATGGATGAGGCCGTGAAGACGAAGCCATCGCCTTTGAGGGAGAGAGTTCCCTTGGTGCCCTCGTCATGGACGATGAAATTGTTGTAGAAGAGGCGCACCTGGGAGGGATCGACACTCACAACATCATCGCAGATGTGCTCCCATCCCTAGGCCTTGATCAGATCCCGCAGTTCCTCGGTGTTACTCCGAGAGAGGATGAGAGGTGAGAGGAGCTTGTGAGTCTCTGCGATGTGAACCTTCTTGGGAGCAGTTCCCTTCCCTTTCTTGTTCTTGTTCCCCCTGGAGACAGCAGTCTTTCTTTTCAGCTAGGGGGGTTCAGCCGCTTCAAGTAAGAGAGGAGAGTCCCTTGTTTCCTGAGCACTCTCCGACACCACCATTTGGTGGCCCGGAGTTTCCTTCTCGACGGCAGGCTTTGTCTCAGTGTTGTCCTGGCCGAGTTCCTCAACATCTTCGCTTGAGGTCCCTTCTTCGTCGGAGGAGGACATGCTCATGTCCTCGTTATCGTCTCCGAGTTGACGATTGCTTGGCCCAACACCATCAAACAGTGCTGGGTTCCCAACTTCTTGAGCCTTGCCCCCTTGCTCTTCGGGAGGCCCTGTGAGGACGCCTCTGAGTTCTGCCTCGAGAGCATTGAGTTGGGCTTCTTCTTCGGCAGTCCCCATGACAATGGGAGGCAGATCCTTGACCTTCTTGCCTATTACTTGAGCTATAGTCAGCTCGTCCTCATCGGAGTCGAGGTTGATTGAAGGTTTGGCCGAAGGGGGAGAGGGGAGATTTCCGGTTGAAGGAGATTTTGGTGATGAGGGAGGTTGATGGAGTGGAGAGTTTTGTGGTGTTGGGACCTTGGTGGTTGAGGAAAGGGTGGATTGAGAGGTGATGGGAGCCTTGGGACTAGAGTTCCCAGAGGCAGGTTTGGGATTGGGAGAGGGAGACTTGGCAATAGGGGAGGAGGGTGGTGGAGTCTTTTATTGTGGAGAAGGAGGGGCATTGGGTGTTCCCTCAATTATGGGAAGAGAGGGAGAAGAGGTCGCCGAATCTCTTGGACCAGAGGTCTCAGAGATGGGTTTAGATTTTGAGGTGTGAACAGGAGGTGATGGTGAAGATTGATTCTGGGATTGTGAGGTCCCAAAAGCGGATAAGAGGGGAAATGAGAGGAGGTTTGATGACGTAGGAGTTGGGTTTAGAAAGGCTGAGGACTTCATCCATGTTGAGGATAGATTTCTTATTGGGTTCCGAGAAAGGGGAAGGAGAAGAGATCTGGGAGTGTTTGCGTTTTGAGGGTTTAGAAGAGTGTTTGGAGGAGTGTTTAGAAGAGTGTTTGGATTTTGAGGGTTTGGATTTTTCGTGTTTGGATGGGGGTTTAGATCCGAAACTGTCAACTATGACAGTTCCGGAGGAGACAACGGTGGTAGGGTGAGGAGGAGGAAGAGATTGAGAGGATGTGGTGGTGGAGGAAGGCATCGCTAGGGTTTGCGCTGCCGGAGGAGGAGGAAGAAGAGGACTTACATAGTTGTAAAGTCCTGCGATTAGAACATCTCGAAGAACATGATTTTGCTCTTTCTCGATATCGTCTAACATGGAGAGGAAGAGGGTTCTAGGATTTTTGTGGATCCACTCTTGAATTTGTTCAAAAGAGTAGGTTGGAGCCATGGGAAGTTTTGGGAAGAAACTATTTTTGGAGGTTTGCTAGAAATGGGTGAAGGGGAAGTTTCAAAGAGAAGGAGTTGCAGAGAAGAATGAGGAAAAAGGGCCCAAAAATAGCAAAATGGGTTTTTATTTGAGAGAGAGAGACGAGGGTAGAAAGGGAAAGGTGGATAACCTTCATAACCGTTGGTCAATGGATGCAGAGGAGTGTTTCATCTTCCGTAGCACGCCTCTGACACGCGTCGTTTTCTTCCTAGGGAAGTCTTTTCGACTTTTCAAATGCTTGGCCCAAAACGCTTCAGAGTCTGACACAATTTCCCGTTTACCAAGTGACGTTTCATCTTCTCAGAGATATCAGTGTTCCCTTGCTTGTGCACACCAGTTTCCATGTTCTTTTAAAAAGGTCATATTGAGTGGAGAGGTTAAGGGAACTCACACTCAATTTCTTTGTGAGGCTAGGGAACTCAAAAGGGAACCAGACAATTACAACTCGATAGAAGGGATAAAGAGTGTGGCTCATGAGAAGCGTTTGTCTGGTCCTTAGGTTAAGGGTTGGTTTTATGATCAATCGTCATAGTGGCTTGTAAAGAGGGTTAAGGGAACTCTGGTTGATCATTTTGGGCCAAAAGGAAATAGCGTTCCACTGTACATAAGTAAGCTCTAGACTAGTAATATGGCAAAATGAAAGCAATGAATCCAAGGGTTCCCTATCATGCATTTTTAGTTAGACTGGTCAGCATTGAGGGAGAGACAAACAAGGACTTATTTAGTTTAGAGTTATCATCCCTAGAAGCATTCGAAAACGCTGGTAGGGACCTCTGTCTAAAGCTTTAGTGAGAATGTCCGCAATTTGCTCTTCAGTTCTACAGTGTTCCATAGTAATGTTCCCATGTTCAACATTGTCACGTAGAAAGTGATGCCTAATATCTATATGCTTAGTTTGAAAATGATGCACATGATTTTTGGAAATGTTAATGACACTTTTATTATCACAGAGTATGGGAACTAGGCCAAAGGACATACCGTAATCCTGAAGTTGATACTTAAGCCACAGAACTTGGGAACAACATGATGCGGCAGCCACATATTCCGCTTCAGCTGTGGAGAGTGCCACTGAGTTTTGCTTCTTTGATCCCCATGAGACTAAGCATGACCCTAGGAACTGGGTCATTCCAGATGTGCTTTTTCTATCAACCAAGTGCCCAGCGAAATCTGCATCTTTGTATGCAATGAGCTCAAGGGAACTGTTCCTTGGATACCAAAGGCACAGGTTATCGTTCCCTTTGAGATACCTGAAAATCCTCTTCACCTCTTTCAGGTGTGATTCCTTAGGGTTAGCTTGAAAACGAGCACAGAGACATACGGAGAACATGATATCAGGTCTACTAGCAGTCAAGTAGATAAGGGACTCAATCATACCTCGATAATTTCTTTGGTCCACACTTATACCTGTTTTATCCGCGTTGAGCCTCGAGTTTGGAGAGATGGGAGTGTCAATGGGCTTTGAGTGCTCCATTCTATATTTGACCAGTATTTCACGAACGTATTTCTGTTGATGAATCTTTGTTCCCTCCTTGGTTTGAGTGATTTGAAGTCCCAAGAAGAACGTCATTTCCCCTATGAGACTCATTTCGAACTCACTACTCATCAGATTTTTGAGTTTTTCTACAAGGATCTCGTTAGTTGAACCAAACACAATATCATCAACATAATCAAGATGTCTTTTGTTTCCTTCTTAATAAAGAGAGTTTTATCTATGGAACCTCGTAGGTAACCATGAGATAATAGGAATTGAGCAAACCTGTCATACCATGCTCTGGGAGCTTGTTTGAGACCATAGAGGGCCCTCTCCAAAAAGTAGTCGTGGTTAGGTAGCTTCTCATCTTCAAATCCTGGGGGTTGAGCTACGTACACTTCTTCCTTGAGATTCCCATTTAGAAAAGTCGTCTTCACATCCATATGGTATAACTTGAATCCTTTGTGGGCTGCATAGGCTATGAGAAGACGGATTGCCTCAATTCATGCAAATGGTGCGAAGGTCTCATCATAGTCAATTCCTTCTTCTTGTCTGTATCCCTGGGCCACCAGATGGGCCTTGTTCCTAGCCACTGCTCCAGTGTCATCCAACTTGTTTCTGAAGACCCACCGAGTTCCTATGATGTTTTTGTTCTTGGGCCTAGGAACCAGTTTCCACACCTTGTTCCTTTTGAATTGATGCAGTTCCTCTTGCATGGCTTGGATCCAGTCTGGGTCTTTTAGAGCTTCCTGGGAACACACGTTCTCAACTTCCTCGCTAAGTGTTTCTTCTGGATTTTCTACTATGTTCCCTCGTTGTTCCCCCTGAACGCTTGATTCTGGCAGGGTATTGTCTTGGGGAACAAGAGAGTTGGAAGTGTCTTGGGGATCTTCTGATGAGGAAGGAACTTCGAGGGAGATTTGATCAGTGAGAGTTTGATCTCCTTCGTTGTTCCCTGTTTGTGCGACGTTGCTTCCACTTGGATAGTCCTCATCCCTCTTTCTTGGCTCATCATCTTCGTCTTCGTCTTCTTGTCTGACTAACTTGAACATAGTTCCCTTCCCTTGGGCCTCTGTTCCCACCTTTACAGATTTTTCGTTGAAGATGACGTGAATGCTTTCCTCTATCTTCTTGGTCCTCTTGTTATAGACCCTGTATGCCTTGCTTTGGGATGAGTACCCCAGGAATATCCCTTCATCGCTCATGGGATCAAACTTGCCAAGGTTGTCCTTGCCATTGTTGTGAATGAAGCATTTGCATCCAAAGGTCCTTAGATGAGAGATGTTGGGCTTTCTGCCTTTGATCAGTTCGTAGGATGTCTTCTTGATCATGGGCCTGATCATGGCTCGATTCAGGATGTATGTTGTTGTGGAGATAGCTTCAGCCCAAAAGTACTCCGGAACTCCACTTTCAAACATCATAGTTCTAGCCATGTCTTCCAAGGTCCTATTCTTTCTTTCGACAACACCGTTTTGCTGAGGAGTGCGAGGGGCCGAGAAGTTGTGAGAGGTCCCATACTTGTCACAGAAGTTAAGGAACTCTGAGTTCTGGAACTCAGTTCCGTGGTCAGATTTGATGGCTTTTAGCTTTAGTCCCATGCTAACTTTTGTTCTCTTGATGAAAGGCTCGAATTCCTTGAATTCTTCTGATTTTGCCTTCAAGAAAATAACCCAAGTGAATCTAGAAAAATCATCAATTAGAACATACATGTACCTTTTTCCACCATAGCTGGCTATCCGCATGGGACCACAGAGATCCATGTGGATTAGCTCTAAGGGCCTTGTTGTGCTCACCACCTTCTTGGGTTTGAAAGAGTTCCTGGTTTGCTTCCCACGAACACATGCTTCGCACATCTTGGCTCCTTCAAGGTTGATTCGTGGGAGACCAATGACTAAGTCTTGTAGATAGAGCTTCAAGATTTGATTAATACCTGCGTGACCTAGCCTTCGATGCCAGAGTTCTGTTTCATCATGGGAACTTGCAAGGCATAGTTTCCTTGGTGGTTCAAAGTCTGTGTCTACCACATACACGTTGTTGGTCCTTCTCCCTCTCAGGATTACTTTGTTGGTCCTTTTGTTGATAACCAGGCATTCTCTTGAGTCGAAAGTGACCACATTGTTCACTTGATCACACATCTGGGATACACTTAAGAGATTGTATCCCAGTTCCTTCACCAGATTTACATTGCTAACTTTGATTGATCGATTTAGCAATACTTCTCCTTTTCCTATGATTTCTCCCTTGTTCTAGTTGCCAAAAGACATGTGGCCTCCTTCGGCTTGAGTGTGGAGTGAGATGAGGATTTCTTTGTTTCCGGTCATATGATTTGAGCATCCACTGTCTATGACCCATGTATTGTTCCCTCTCACTGCCACCTACAAGGAAAAATTAGTGTTTGGAGACCCAGGCAAGATGACTCTTGACTGGTCCCTTGCAAGGAAAAATATTCTCATTCAAGACATAGTCAACGATATTGATATCGCGAGTGTTCCCAAGTTTAGAGTTCCTTAGGTGTTTAGCATGTTGTTTTTGCTTCTTCAAGAATTCATGGTTCCTATGGGTTTGGGCTTTTCTCTTGGGACATGCTTCCTTGTAGTGCCCATGAGCACCACAATTCCAACATGTCTTGTAGTATTCTCCCAAGTAGTACTTCGGATGAGGTCTCTGGATCCTGTTTCTATCCATTGTTTCCTTGTTGTACACCCGTGACCCATTACATTTAGCAATCTGGACATAAAGCTTATGCCCAGTGTTCCCAGTATAGTAGTCTTCCTTACCATTTTTTCCACTTTCTAGGACCCTAATTTTTTCTTCGAGATGTGCATTCTTTTGTTTCTCACATTGAAGTTCTAGGGCCCTACACTCGTTGATTTCATGTTCACTCAAAGGTGACTTCTCATTTTTTAGGCACTCAGACTTATACCCTATCCCGTGTCTGGCAGGTACGAACTTAGTTTGGGAACTGGAAGCTTCAGAACTCTCATTCTTTTTGCTTAGGTTTTGTAGAAAGGCATTCTTATCACTCTCTAGGGACCTGATCTCATCCTCGAGTTCTACAATATGAGAGACATAGGACTGACACTTGTCTATGAGAGACACACAATTGGAACAAGACTCAAGCCCAATCAATTCAGCATTAGAGTGTTCTAATTTTTCTAACTTCTTTTGCAATTTAATGTTATCTTTGACAAGACTTGAAAGAATTTTCAGCAGCTCAGGTTTTTCATAATTAGTTAAGGAAGCAAGGACAGATTCAGTAGTTACCTCACTGGGTTGTTCCCCAGTGGTGTCTCCTATGGTCATTGCACACATGTCTGGGGGTGCCCATGATTCAGGATGTTTGTCCTCGTCATCGCTCCAGGTGGCGATGTAGGCCTTCTTCCCTTGTCTTCGGTTGTCAATTCCCTGTGGGCACTCTTTTGCGAAGTGTCCCTTTTTGTAACACTTGTAGCATGTGACGTCCGAAAGATCCTTCTCAACTGGCTTTCTTTGGGAACTATGTCATTTTTGTGAGTTCCCATTGCCTCTTTTGAACTTCCCTTTGTAAAAGGATCGAAGAGCCTTTGTAACTAGGACTAGTTCCTCATCCTCTTCTTCTTCAGATTCTTCATGTTGCTCTTGAACTGACTTGAGCATTTTTTCAAGTTTGAGAGCGATCCCTTGGTGTGCCCGCTTTTACTCCTTGTCATCTTGCTTTCTTTTCTCATGTCCTACAAGTTTCCTAAAAACTTGATGGAGCATGAGGCTTCTATTTTCAGGGTTCTCCTTGAACATGGTTCTCTCATTTGCCCACTCTCCAGTCAATCCGTTGAAGAGTTGTTGGACCTTCATTTTATCGGTGACTTCCTCTTTAGCGATCCCTAGACCAACCATCTTGGTGCAAAGTCCCTCGAAGCGGGATTGGTAACTGTCGACAGACTCTCCCATTTCCATTTGGAAGTTGAAGAACTCCCTTCTTGCATTCATCTGAAGATCTTCTCGGAGATCTGAGTTCCCAATATGCATTTGTTGGATGGCTTCCCATATTTCCTTGGTTGTGTCCAGGTTCGCCACCCTGTCACAATCTTGAACCGTCATAGCATTTTTGAGGTATTGTTTAGCCTTGAAGTTGGCCTCCATGCACTTGTATTCATTTGGTCCCCATTTGATGAGGTCATCTTCAATGGTGGGATCAATTTTGAAGTTCCCTTTCTCTATGACGCACCAAGCTTGGTAGTCTTGACTACGCATCCAGTCTTTCATGTCGCGTTGCCAACTTTCAAATCTTCCAGTAATGATCCTTGGAGGCTTACTGTTGTTGTGACCGACTTGAGTGAGTTCGTGAGCCATCTTGGAACCTGCGATGCTAACACAAATCTAGAGCAGCCTTGCTCTGATACCAATTGTTGGATCGAAACGAGTTAGCAAGAGCTTGGGAACAAGCGTTTAGGCTGTTCCCAAGGCAGCGGAAGAAATAATATCGCAAGTATTAAAAGCTGCAAGAACACAGTTCCCTTATAGAGGAACCCCACTACAACCAACTAGTTGTATGGGTAAACCTCTACCTCCGCTTGGAGAATTTTGAATGACTTACTTATATTATTGTTTGTTCCTTAGTTACAATAGGCCAGAATCAAACTTCTCTGTTCCTAGGAGTTCTACCTAACTCTAGCAACACTAATGAATCTTCTCAACCTAGTTCCTAATCCAAAAACTCAACTAAGATAAGTAACTCAAACCTTACACCGATCACAGTTCCCTTGCTCCTGGGAACTTGGTTTCACCGTCGTCGAGATCAAACACTCGCCGCTGGGGACTTCTCTTCTTCTTTCTCTTCTTCTCTTTCTTTGTGGATATGAGTGAGTTCTGGGAGAAGTACTTCAACCTAGCACTATTCATTTGGATTTATACTCGGTTGTACTTGGGCTTCAATCGCATCTTCCATTTTGTCCGAAATGCCCTTTGCTTGCACCCCAAGTGTACAATCCTCACATGTGACTTCGATTTGAACTAGGTCAACTTCTTGAATCAATCGGACCGTTGGATCACTCGTGATAGTCTGCTCCTCAGACTATGCCTTCTTTTTGTCCAAGACAAGATCCCGCGATTTGTGCTAAACGGTCTTTGTCTGCACATGTGAGTTCCCATGTGATGGGAACTATCTTCTTCAGAGTTCCTTTGAGAGAAACTCTTCATCGTGTATTCATGTGTTGTTTGAGCGTGCATTGGAGTTCTTTACTGAACCTGTGTTCCTTAGAAATACTTGGACAAAGCACGTTAGTTCCCATATGGTGTTTGTCATTATCAAAACTGGAGAACGGTATCGTTGTTTCAATGTTTAGAACCAGAGGTCCCAACATCGTCCCAACAGTTTGAAAGTAGGAAGGGATTTACATATTCAAAAACAGATTATAGAAGGTGATAATTTGATTCTTATAAATTCTTAATAAAGTATTTGGAAAGTTCCTTGGGAAATTTATTCCATTATTCAGGATATCCGACTTTTGGTTTCGGGTTTTCCAGATGTGGTGTTTTTTCATTGTTTTAGGCAGGCTAATTCAGCCGCTAACTTTTTAGGAAGGAGACATGTCAGCATTCCGCAGATTCGTCATGCAATCTCTTTCTCTTGCTTGGATTTGTGCTTTGATGAAATCTCGTTAGTAAGGTTAAGACATTTGTTTAGTCTTCAACCTTTAGTTTTAATTTTTTCAAGATCATCCGCAATGATGATTTGATTGGCCTTGTAATATTGGGATGATCTAATGTTTGCTTTGTAATGAGCTGGTGGCTCATTTTAAAAAAAAACAAGAAGTTGCTTCATTGGATTTTAATTTTATAAAATATAAACTTCCCGTGCATTAGAGCATTAAGTTTTAAACGATATATCTGGGAGAAGCTCTGTCCTTAAGGTTTTACGAAATCTAATTACATGAGAGTAGCTAGCTAGCTACCATCAAATTCTTTTCACCCTCTGTTGGATCGTGACACGTTAGTAACAATACAGGGAACTAGTAAGGTTCCCTGGGCAGCGGAAATAAACAGTAGAACACAGAATTTAGAGAGGAAAACTTTTTGTCCGACCAACAAGTCGTAGAAAGAAAAACCTCTACCCTTGAGACTCCTTCTCAGAGGATTTTCAATAGAATACCTTTATTAAGTTTCAACGATTACAAGGCAAGTCAAGTAACTAAGGCACCAACCAAAGTTCCCTGGCAACTACGACACCGACCGAAGTTCAACCAACGAGACTTCTACAACCCTAAGCGTAAACCTAAATGGAAGTAAACTACTAACTTACTTGTGGATTCTTCACCGGAAAAAGCCACACACTCATACACTTAAAAAGCTCTTCTCAAGTTCTTCATCTTCAACCACACCCTTTAACCCTACCTAACCCTAGCTATTTATAAGATAAGTTAAGTCTGATCTCACACGTAATTCTTGCCTAATTACGTTGATATTCCACTTAACAAATCCCACACAATAAGGAAAAAGATTGTTTGTTATTTCGGATCCTCAACCATGCCGATTCTTCCCAAAATCGAATGATCTCGGATTTCCCAAGATAAGATCGTGTGAAGATTGATCTTATCTTCTATTTTATCTCCTTAAGCAACCGCCTACAGTTGTAAATCTTCGTAGAAGATCGCTCGCAGAAGATATGGTAACTTGCCATTTATAAAAAGTCATGTTCCTTTTTTGACGCGTTTCCTAAATCTGTCACTCGTTCCCTCCATCGTTCCTCACAATGTTCCATCACTCGTGACCATGTACCTGTTTTCTTGAAACACTTACATGTAAAAGCAAGTTATATCAACTAAGTTTGTTATCATCAAAACTAAGAGAAACCATGGAACAACCATTGTTCCAACAATTTCCCCCTTTTTGATGATGACAAACTCATACAAAAATACACCTCTAGAAACCAGTAGAAATATAGATCAGAAAAAAAATTCTTGTATGGTTCCCCCTTAACAGATGCACAGTTGTTCCTACTCATCAGAGGTAACAACATATTCCCCCCTAGCCAAAGTTCCCTCTGTTTTTCCTGGATAGAACGCATCTCTGCATTTTTCCTAACTTCCTCCTTTTTACATCATCAAAAGGTCAACAATCATCAAGCAAAAACATAGAGCAAATGAACAAATTCAATTGAAACTTAAACCATTCATAAGCAAAAGATAGTTATTATTATAGATAATTGTCGCAGGGATCACAGCCAGAGAAAACACAAAAACATAAAAGTCTTAACATCCAAGAAAAGAGAAAATTTTAAAGTGGGGATAGATAGGCTAAGGAACTAGAGAGGGTCCACATCATGGTTCGGAGGAGGTGGAATCAGCAGCAGTAGTGTCAGCGTCTCTCTTAGCCAAGTAACCAATGATGGTACTCAGCTGAGAGGAAATCTTTTGAAGCTCTGTCAACATCTTGGCAGTAACACCTTCACTCAGCGAAGAACTCCCAACATCCATCTGGGCAGTCTTCTTTGCAGCTGTTCCCTTCGAATCACCCTGAAAAATCATCCTCGAGATATTGCGCATCTCCAGGGGCAATCCAAAGAACTCCTCTTTTGAAGTCTTGTAAGCCTTTCTCTCCTTCAGTATAGCCTTCACAAAACGAGGGAAGGGCGGGCTATGCTTCTTCTCAGTGCATTTATCCATCTGCCTCATCATTATTTCCGGAAGACTAATACGTTCCTTCCTTAGAAACTTGTCCAGATGAATCATATCATTGATAGTGAGCGTGGTTCTCTTCTCCAGCATTGGAACAACAACCTTGGTAAGAAATTGATGTGCGATTCTTGCAGTGTAACTCAAGTCAGTGGTAGAGTAGGGACCAGCAGCAGGAACTTTGCCCATGACTCGCTTGATTAATTGGGTTTTGTTCTTTGGCCAGTTACTCGA
This sequence comes from Fallopia convolvulus, assembly GCA_964016875.1. Classification (NCBI taxonomy): domain Eukaryota; kingdom Viridiplantae; phylum Streptophyta; class Magnoliopsida; order Caryophyllales; family Polygonaceae; genus Fallopia; species Fallopia convolvulus. Next base: position 4,495,722 of record OZ024724.1, on the reverse strand, counting down.
AGTATGAACATCCCCATATCCCTCAGCAGGTACCTTCAGAATTGTAGCAACAGATCCCAAAGAAAAGAAGATTTCCATCCCATAGACAGTAGCAAAACCCATTGGACCAGTTGAGAGATCAGCAAGTTGATAGGAACCAAAGAATTGAGAAAGAATCGAGACATCTACCTTAACTCCAGAGTCACAGATTTTCTCCCATCCCTGAAACTTGAGAAGTTCCCAAAACTCCTCCAAATCATGACTTTTCAGGAATTCTTCGTCGATCACCAGAGGAGCGACGACCTTCTTTGAACCCTTCTTGGAACGGGCTTCAGATTCCATTGGCAATTTCCCTCTTGCCTTAGCGGTTTTGAGGTCCTTTTCAACCTCTTCTTCAAACTCCTCCTCTTCTTCATCTGCCTCACCACCAGACTCCTTCTTTTCTTCTCGCTCGCTCTCCTCAGACTCCGAGCCAACCTCCTCCTCATCTTCCTCGGGATCTTCTTCGTCAGAGGATTCCTGAGCCACCGATTCCTTTGGAACGGTGGAGCGAAGGCTGTTCTTGGTTCCTGAGGGAGTAACCTTCGGCTTTTTGGTAGCGGGAGATGGGGTTCGTTCAGAGTCAAAGATATGAAGGATCTGAGACGGCAGGGGAGGAACACTCTTTCTCGCCTTTCGCTTGCCACGGCTCGTTGGCTTGACCCATCCTGGTCGCTCACTTATCGGCAGAGATTCCACCTTTTCTGGGTCATCGGTGGTTTCCTTTGGAGGCGAGTTCACCTCTTCCTTCTCCGTTGCATCTTTGTTCTCCTGGGCATCCCCTGTTTCAGCAGCCGTGTCGGAGGGGTTTTCCAAGTGAACCACAGATTGATCCTTCTCAGATCTTTCACCCACAGTCTCCTTCTCCGATGAGACCTTAGCAGCGGTTGCCATGCCAGTGTCGGAGACAGCATCAAATTTTGTTTCGAGTTTGGAGATTGGGGTAGGAGAAGAAAGTTTGGCCTTTTTGAGAGTTTCAAGTTGGGCTTGAAGGAGGGCGATCTCAGCGGCGTCGAGACCTTCAAAGTTAAGGATTGGGGTGTTTGAGGAGGAAGCCATTGTTGCAGAAGAGAGGAAGAATCGAAGCTTTGAGGAAGATTTAGGGTTTGAGAGAGAAAGACAGAGATGCGGTAAAAAAATAATGACCGAGATAAGAGTTTATAAAGCACACCTCTTTCCTTCTTGATAAAGATCATAATCTTTCCCAAAAATCTTCTATCCAAATCTTAACGGCTAATAGTTGCCATAATGATGAATTTTCACCGCCATTAAGTCTCGTTTGCGCAGACGTCCTATCGTTCCCTGCAGAATCACTGTGCAACGGCTGGATTTTTCAAAAGAGCAGTCACAACGGCTATAACTCAACTGCGTTTCTGTTTGATTGACATCTGTTCTTTTGCATAAAAATCTTCAAATGTAATCAAAGACGTTCCTTTAATGTGACAATATTCTCAACCACTAGTTCCATACCTCGTTACCATGAGTGGATAAAAAGACTATGTTTGAACAGACAAGGGACTAGAGACGTTCCATTCAAACTTTTTGTGGGCTGGGAATATTTTTTGACATCCACACAATTATTCCTGGTTAAAGGTAATCAAAAGAGGTTCATAGGGAACGTTTGTGTGGACCAGGCTAAGGGAGAGTTTTATAACCAACTATCATTTCGGCTTGAAGTGAGGGATAAAATAGATCAAGTTGGTTATTTTGGGCCAAAAGGAAATCTTGGATGTAAGCAATTATAGTTTCAGTTTCTTTTAGCATGCAACTTTTAACAATTTCTAATATATACAACATCTATGCATAGAGGAAAGATATAAGCCATTAGAAAACTTGTCAAATGATATGTAGTTACCTGAGATGTTCCCTTTCTATTCAGGCATTGAGGAAATAAAGGATCGAGACTTGTTTACTCCAAGGAAATCATTCCTAGCAACATCCTCAAATGCTCATAGGGTTTTCTGTACAAAGCCTTTTTGAAAATATCTGCCACTTGATTTTCAGTCCTACAATGATCCATCTTGATAAAACCTTTTTCAACATTATCTCTTAAGAAATGATGTCGAATATCTATATGTTTGGTTCTAGAATGATGCACAGGATTTTTGGAGATATTGATGGCACTTGTATTATCACATAAGATAGGAATAGTTCCAAGGGACATACCAAAATCCATTAGTTGTTGTTTTAACCACAATACCTGGGAACAACAGGCAGCTGCTGCGACATACTCCGCTTCAGCCGTTGAAAGAGCAACCGAGTTTTGCTTCTTCGATCCCCAAGACACCAAGCAAGGACCAAGGAATTGGGCCATACCTGATGTGCTCTTCCTATCCACCAAGTGATCTGCAAAATCTACATCCGAGAATCCGACAAGATGGAACGAGTTGTGTCTTGGATACCATAGACATAACCCATTGTTCCCTTTCAAGTAGCGCATAATTCTCTTCACTACTTTCAGATGTGTTTCTTTAGGATTGGCCTGAAATCTAGCACAAAGACACACACTGAACATAATATCTGGCCGACTGGCCGTTAGGTACAATAGGGAACCAATCATTTCACGGTACATCGTTTGATCAACATCAACACCATTAAGATCAGCATCAAGACGAGTATTAGGAGAAATAGGGGTATCAAAACTTTTTGTAGAATCCATACCATACTTCTTCAATAGTTCCTTGATGTACTTTTGTTGATGTACCTTTGTTCCCTCATCAGTTTGTACCACTTGTAGTCCAAGAAAGAAAGTAAGTTCGCCGATCATGCTCATCTCAAACTCACTGCTCATTAGACTCTTGAAGCTTTCTACAAGTTTGGGGTTAGTAGAACCAAATATAATATCATCGACATATACTTGAACTACTAAAACCTCACCATCTTGTTCCCTTAGGAACAACGTCTTGTCGATCACACCACGTCTGTATCCATTGGCTAATAGAAACTGTGCGAATCTATCATACCAAGCACGAGGAGCCTGTTTAAGGCCGTAAAGAGCCTTATCCAGCACGTATACATGGTCAGGGTGATCAACATCTTCAAATCCTGGAGGTTGTAGCACATAAACCTCCTCTTGTAGGTAACCATTCAGGAATGTTGTCCTTACATCCATTTGATACAATTTGAATCCTTTGTGAGCAACATAGGCGATTAGAAGACGAATGGCTTCTATTATTGCAACAGGAGCGTACGTTTCATCGTAGTCAATCCCTTGTTGTTGATTGTACCCTTTTTCTACAAGTCTCGCCTTGTTCCTTGTGACAGCTCCGGTGTCATCAAGTTTATTCCTGAAAATCCACTTTGTTCCAATAGCCATCTTGTGCTTTGGCTTAGGAACTAGTCTCCATACTTTATTCCTCTCAAACTGGTGTAGTTTCTCTTGCATAGCAACTATCCAGTCAGGGTCTTATAATGCTTCCTTCACATTCTTTGGCTCTGCAAGAGAGATAAACGCATTGAAAGCACATAAATTCTTAATAGAGGAACGAGTAAGCACACCTTTATTGTATGGAGTGATGATGTTGTCAACAGGATGATCCCTCTTTTGATGATAGTTTCTGACTTCAATTTGAGTGGAATCTGTTCTTGACTCCTCTTGTTCCTGTTGGCTTGTCGTTCCATGTGATGTTCCTTCTCCATGATCTTCCCCAATGTCTTCATTTTGTGAAGTATCATATTCTGAAACCAATGCACTTTTTGTGTCATCTCCATACAAGTCAAGACTCGGAGACATAACATCGTCATCTGGAGCTTGTGCACTTGAATCTGGATCGACTTCATCATCTGAATCTAAATTTAGAACCTTAAGTACATCCTCGTTACTAGACAGGTTCCCTCCATTTTTGGACTCGTCAAAGACAACATGAATGCTTTCTTCAAACTTATTAGTCCTTTTATTTAACACCTTGTAAGCCTTGTTGTTGGATGCATACCCCAGAAAGATGCCTTCGTCACTCCTTGGATCAAACTTGCCTAGCTCGTCTTTTCCATTGTTGTGAATGAAGCACCTGCATCTAAAGACTTTCAAGTGGGAAATATTCGGCTTTCTGCCCTTGATTAGTTCATATGGAGTCTTAGAGAAGTTGGAACGAATGGTGACTCGGTTAATGATGTAGCAAGCAGTATCGACAGCCTCAACCCAAAAGGAACGAGGCAAGTTACTTGCCAACATCATAGTACGAGCCATGTTTTGTAGTGTTCCATTCTTTCTCTCTGCTATGCCGTTTTGTTGAGGAGTCCTTGGCGCAGAGAAGTTCTGAGACACTCCATGTTCATCATAGTAGCTATGGAACATGGAATTCTTGAACTCTGTTCTGTTGTCAGATCTGATAGCCTTCAATTTTTGTCTTGTTGATGCTTCAACTTTCTTGATCCAGCTTTTGAATGCCATAAACGTCTCATCTTTGGAACCTAGAAAGAGAGTCCATGTATATCTAGTGAAATCATCAACAATAACAAAAATGTACCTGTTACCGCCATGACTTCTCACCCACATGGGACCGCACAAATCCATGTGTACCATGTCAAGAGGATGAGAGGTGCTAACTAACAACTTTGGCTGAAAAGATGACTTGCTTTGTTTCCCTTTTACACACTCTTCACATAGGATTTCCTTTTCTGTAAGAACTTTGGGAAGTCCTATCACTAGATTTTGTGAGTAGAGTTTGTGGATTCCTCGATGATGTGCATGACCAAACCTCCTATGCCAGAGATCAGTCTTGTCAGCTATTGTAACAAAGCAAAGTTCTTCTTGTGGTTGGAAACTTGAGTCGACAAAATACACATTGTTGCGCCTCTTTCCTTTCAGGACCACAAGATTTGATTTCATGTTCTTGACCATACAACCATCTGAGGTAAAGGATACCTCATTGATCCCTTGGTCACAAAGCTGAGCAATACTCAACAAGTTTTAACTAAGACCTTTCACCAAGCTTACGTCTCTAACGCTTGTTTTATCATTTAGCTTGACTTCACCAGTTCCAATGATTTCACCTTGATTGTTGTTGCCAAAGGAAATGTTTCCTCCAGCATTGATATGAAGTGAGGACAGAATACTCTCGTTCCCTGTCATGTGACATGAACACCCGCTGTCAAGGATCTAGCGGATGTTCCCCCTGACTTCAACCTGCAAGAAAGAAATCACGTTTTAACGACCCAGGCCTGCTTAGCCTTCCCGGGTCGGTTAGCATAGCTCACAGAATGATAAATTTGGGATTGCACTAAAGTAGCTTTCTGTGGACTCTTGGAACTAGAAGCAACACTTAAGGGATTAACATGAATTTTCCCTTTATCAGTTTTAGAATCTTGCTTCTTTTGTAGTTGTGGGGCCTGTTTCTTCCCTTTCTGATGAGATTTATCATACCCTTGATTTTTCTTACCAGACCACTGTTTCTTGTTGTTCCTTGTATTCTGGTTTTGAGCCTTTTTGTTTGACATTTCTAATCTAACCTTACAGTCTTTTTGAACATGACCTCCCCCACCACAGTGATAGCACACCCTATAGTATTCACCAAGATAGCATTTAGGATGTGGTTTCTGTAGGGTACGTTCCTTTGCTCGTTCCTTGGAAGGAACTCTATGCTGGTTCCCTTGAGACTGTTTTAGCTATATTTTATGAGCCGTTTTTCCAGAATACCATTCAGAGTTATCATACATATTACTTTCAAGATTTTTGACTCTACTTTCTAGATGAGTTACCTTATCTCTAGCGGATTGTAGTTCCCTAGCTTTTCTTTCCATTTTCTCTTCAAAGGTAAGATGATCCGGAGGATATTCAGATATGTTTTTACCATAACCAATACCAAACCTAGCAGGACTAAACTCAATCTGAGTTCGTTTACTTAGTTCATGCTCTAATTCTTCCCTTTTGAGTTGGTGAACAAGTAAATCTGACCTAAGTTCGTTATTGGTTTCAGTTAGAGTCTTAATATCTTTCTTTAAATCTTCACACTCTGAACAAGGAACAACATTAGTAACAATAGTTTCTGATAATTTTTCTTCAAGATTAAGACATTTCTCATCAGAAGCTTCTATTTCATCTTGCATCTTTAAGTTATCTTCAAACAGCTTTTTGACAAGGATAACAAGATCAGATTGTTTAGCATTCTCTATACTAGAAAGAAATTGTTCAGGAGTTACCTCTTGATCGACTTCTTCAGTCTTCAGAGTCATGGCACAAATCTTTGATTCAGATTCATCATCTGAGTCAAGATCCCATGCAGCGATGTAGGCCTTCTTCTTCTCGTTCCCAGTGTCGTTACCTTTGGGACAACTCTTTGCATAGTGACCCTTTTCCTGACAGTTGAAGCAGGTAACGTCCTTGAGTTCCTTCTTCTCAAAGTTGACTCTTTCCTTCATGGCACCTTGCTTCTTGCCTCTCCTGTAAAAGGATCTCATTGCTTTGGTTATGAGAGCCACATCAGAATCATTTTCTAGCTCATAGTCGTTTCCAGCAGTGATGTTTTCAATGGCCTTCTCCACTTTAAGAGCAATTCCCTTGCTAGAGCTTGAAGCACCGCTGTTATTTTTCTCATATCGCTCATAGTCAGTCAGTTTTCCAAAGATCTCATGAAGTTTGCAAGTCTTTGTTGTTGGATTTTCCTTGAGAAGTCCTCTTATAACCACGTACGTGGGACCTAAGCCATCAACAATTGCAGAAACTTTCTCAGCATGTTTGATAGAATCCCCAATTCCAAGATGATTAATGCGATTGACCAAGCCTTCAAACCGAGATTGGTATGTGGCAATGGTTTCTCCATCTATCATCTTAAAATTATAGAATTCCTTTTTGGGGTCTTTCTGATGGCTTTCTTTCAGATCTACGCTCCCAATGTGCATTTGCTCAATGGCTTCCCATGCTTCTTTAGCAGTCTCATAGTTGACTACTCTTAGAAGATCTTCAGCACCCAAGGCATTGTTTAGTAGCATTTGTGCCTTGTAGTTCTTTTCCATTCATGTCCATTCAGTTTGGCCCCATTTTGTCTTTTTGTTCTTCTTGGCTTCAGGAATGACGTAGTCTCCATCCTCAATAACTGACCATGCTTGGTAGTCATTGCTTTTGAGCCATGTGGCGAAGAGCTTCTTCCAGTGGTCATACTCTCCAGCAACAAGCAGTGGAGGCTTGTTGTTTCCAATTCCGACGTTGTGAGTGTTGTTTGAAGTCATTCTGTATTCATGCACTAACACACAATCTAGAGCAAACCTGCTTTGATACCAATTGTTGGATCGTGACGCGTTAGTAACAATACAGGGAACTAGTAAGGTTCCCTGGGCAGCGGAAATAAACAGTAGAACACAGAATTTAGAGAGGAAAACTTTCTGTCCGACCAACAAGTCGTAGAAAGAAAAACCTCTACCCCTGAGACTCCTTCTCAGAGGATTTTCAATAGAATACCTTTATTAAGTTTCAACGATTACAAGGCAAGTCAAGTAACTAAGTCACCAACCAAAGTTCCCTGGAAACTACAGCACCGACCGAAGTTCAACCAACGAGACTTCTACAACCCTAAGCGTAAACCTAAATGGAAGTAAATTACTGACTTACTTGTGGATTCTTCACCGGAAAAAGCCACACACTCATACACTCGAAAAAGCTCTCTTCTCAAGTTCTTCGTCTTCAACCACACCCTTTAACCCTAGCTAACCCTAGCTATTTATAAGATAAGTTAAGTCTGATCTCACACGTAATTCTTGCCTAATTACGTTGATATTCCACTTAACAAATCCCACACAATAAGGAAAAAGATTGTTTGTGATTTTGGATCCTCAACCATGCCGATTCTTCCCAAAACCGAATGATCTCGGATTTCCCAAGATAAGATCGTGTGAAGATTGATCTTATCTTCTCTTTTATCTCCTTAAGCAACCGCCTACAGCTGTAAATCTTCGTAGAAGATCGCTCGCAGAAGATATGGTAACTTGCCATTTATAGAAAGTCGCGTTCCTTCTTTGACGCGCTTCCTAAATCTGTCACTCGTTCCCTCCATCGTTCCTCACAATGTTCCATCACTCGTGACCATGTACCTGTTTTCGTGAAACACTTACATGTAAAAGCAAGTTATATCAACTAAGTTTGTTATCATCAAAACTAAGAGAAACCATGGAACAACCATTGTTCCAACACCCTCCCTCGTAATATATACTAAACACTTAAAAAGGCGATATTAGATAGTGTTGTATGTGAACAAACTATATATCCCCAAATTTAAAATTTGAGACAAATTATCAAATATATAAGTATTTGGGTTATTTTTTTTGTCAAGTTTTAAGATAAAATTCTACTTGATTTATGTGATGGGTCCATATGTATATGTATGCACTTGGACAATTTTCTTCTCCGATACTATTGACCCGTTGTATTTTAACATGATATTAGAGCTTGTTCGGTCTTTGGTCCCTTTCTTGGTTTGTTTGGGTCATGTCTCTTGAAATACTCATTGTTCCCTTGTCTAGGCTAGCCTGCCATTATGGCTTGATTTGGGCTTAGCTCCTTGGGTTTGTCAATGATTTGTCGACTAAAAAACCATATATAATTGTCAATTAGTTCGGGCCACTTGAGAAGTATGTGAAAAAAAATTGTCCAACATCTAAAGTTTGGGACATGAATTGCCCATTATACACTACAAGAAAACGGGTTTTGAGCGACAAAAAAACAAAACAAAGGTGTCGAAATTTTTTTGTCTCCCAATTTGCAAAGTTTACTTTTAGCGACAAAAATAAAATTTGTCGCTAAAAAATCTTTACCCACAATTTTTTTTTGTCGCCAAAGGGTTGTGTTGGGTGACAAAAATCAATATTTGTCGCCCTATTTTCTTATAGGACAACAAATTTCCAATTGTGTCGTATATTCATATATGTTTACATATATTATTAGTTTGTTCATATATTATTTTTTTGGTGGAAAGTGTGTTCATATATTAGTAGTGCATGTTCATATTTTATGGTCTTATGTTCATGTTCGATTATATCATTATACATATGTTACAAAGTTAAAAATGATTTAAAAACAGTGAAAAAAGAATTAATTTTTTCGCTTGTTTTTACCAAAAATATGACGCTTGACATTTTACAATATGTTCACATATTTTATGTACATGCTCACATTATTACAAAGCATGTTCGTATATAATCAGCTTAAAAGTTCATAGATTTTATCATACTTTTACATATAATATAAGTTCGTTCACATATTATTGTTTCATGGTCATGTTTTATGGTCATATATTCATAGTTGATTTATATCATTATACATACGTCAAAAAGCTTAGAAAAAAAATTAAAAAATGAAAATTTTTTAATCAGACAAACAAGATTTATTTCTAATTTTCATAATAAGTACTTTTCATTTGAACCAAATTTTATGTACATAATGTTATTATATACAGAGTATTTTTTTATCATATATACTAGCTACTTTTTTTGATAAGGAAAGAAATTAGGGTGGCCACTAACAAGCTAATGGTCGCCCTAGAGCATCCTGGCGGATGACTGAATGAGGGTAAGTAAACCCGAGTCAATTGTAAGCGGGACAGAGGAGACACGTCTGAAGGATTCAGCGATGAAGTCCGCCACAAAGTTGCTTTCCCCGAAGACATGAGAAATATTCCAATCTTGGAAAACCGGGCAAGCAAGCAGTGGATGTCCAAACGCAACAACTCAATCTCCCAAGGACAGCGCCAGTCACCAAGAACGACCTTGACCAGCTGCAAATTATCACCTTCAATCTGAATATATACTAACTGTTGTGAGATATCTCACATTGAAACTTTGGGAGTAAAATTGGCTAGTATATAACCTAATGAACTACTCCACCCATTGCCATATGGTTTTGGGTTGGAACTTCATTGTGTCTGTATACTAGGCCCGTTATCGCATGACCCCCAAATTGTCGACCCATCGGACTTTATTATGGTATCAGAGCAGGTTTCAATGTGGGTTCAATTCATTTCGTGGAGTATTCGGGTTTGTTGGCTACATGGCTCGTTCAGGTAGTCCGCCCGATATAGGAGCAACCGGGTCCCAATAGTGGCGGTTCGCAAGCCTCGGGGGATTTATTCGGACTTGTCGGCCTTTGTGAGCACATTCAAGCAGCCCACCTGTTGAGAGGGTTTCTTGACAACAAATAAATTTATAATCAAGACCCCGCTGAGTATAGCAGAGTCAGGTCCGTCCACAAGAGATAGTCAGTGCTAAGTTCTATTACTTGTTACGCAAGCAATCAAAAAGTAGAGGTTTTTAACAAGGGAAAGAGAAATTCTAAGGTTTAGGGTATTCCCACAACAACAATCATGCAATGCTAACACTCATGAAACACATAGATCATGCTTTTATCACATAAAGTTGTCAACTTTCGTCAACCTAAGCAAGTAAATCAACTAACTTTCGTTCAATTAATAAACTTACTATCTATCTATTCTACTTCAACTAGGATAGATCAGCTTTCGCTTCAAAACCCTAATTTGACTATTCTGATTCAAAGTCTCGCCTTCGCTTCAACTATGAATGAGAAATTCCTTTCAACTTTCGTTTCAAGGATTAAGAGCAAGAGAATAGATTCATGCAATAAAAACAATCAAGACATGATCATAAACAAGCATGCACAACCATTGTTGGGTTCAACCCCAACCTTAGAAAGAGAGACTACTCACAAAGCATAATAATTGAAAACATCTAAATTAAATTAAAAAGAAAGCTTACAACTGAATCCAAACGATAGTTCTTCCCCACAAAAACTCGTCTCTTCCCCCTCTCACGTCTCTCTCTCTCTTCTCCTCCTCTTACTTGCCCTCCAAGGCAATTGATTGTGTCAAGAATAACAAAGGGTAGACAAGAGTATTTATAGAGAAACTATTCTATCTTAAATCTATCTATAAGGAAATAAATCTATCTTAAATCTAACTATAAGGAAATAATATCTTCTAATAAGATATACCCCTTCTATCTATCTAATAACATAAAAAAGGAAACAAGATAGAAGCCCATAAATAGCACCGACTCGGATCTCTGCTGCTCTCGCTGCCTCGTTAACGACCTTGACAGGGTCGTTAACGACCCTTGAGTAAAACTTGCATAGAAGATTCGTTACAACTCCGTTTGACTCGATTCTTTTTCCTATGTTCTTGTAACGAATTTCTCTATCTCTTTCCAAGCTCAAACTTGATTTTCAATAACTTTACTTGAGCGCTTAATCTTCATCTTCTCTTCATGCTTGAGTGCTATCTTCACCGTCTTTACTCCTTTCTTCAAAATAATGCTCCAAATAGCTTCTAAAAACCTACAAAACACCACAAAAGCTTATGTAGACTCATTATCTTAAGAAAATACGAAAACCTACACAAACGACTCAAAACAAAACACAAAACTAAAGAAAAAGACTCAAAAGACACAAAAACACACCCTAAAAACATGACTAAAAAGGCGGACATCAAAATACCGCATACTTAGACTTGCTTGTCCTCAAGCAATAAACAAGACAAGAACCAAAACCATCAACACATATATCAAGTCAATGCCCTTATCAAAAAGCAACATCATAAGCACAAGTAGAAATAGATAGACAAGTGAATCTAACGTCATCACACATATATGAGCAACCTCAAGCAAAAGCAACCAAAAATCCAACCTCACAAGGGTAATGTGTTTCACTCAACTCTCAAGTGTTTAGGCTTATAATAACAACTCTCAACTCAATCCAATATGCAAATATCAACATAGCCATTGTTACTTATATCACCAAACTCTCCACCAGAGATGTCAAAACACATAAAAATCATCAAGAGAACTTAGGCTCAATGAAAAACTTCATAGAAGCTTTCATTCAGCCGGGTTGTAATGGGGCTTGGTAAAAGACAATAGGGAGTGGAAATATTTTGGCTCTGTGGTGCTAATAATATCCGGGAATCAAGGACTCCTAAAAACTCACATCTCACCAAAACTTTTCATATAAGATAACCAAACTCATTCTTCATTATGCACACTCATTTCATTAACGCCTTTAAATATCCCAACTAATCTTTCTTACAAAAGAAAAAGGAAATTTTGGCTCATGCACATTATACGTTATTCACTCTTTTTTTTTTTTCTTCCTCCCTTTCTGATTTTCATTATTTTTCCTGCGCGAGGTCGGTACCGAACCTGCAGAGTCGGTAACGATGTCATTGCTCATTTTTTTTCTTTTTCTTCTTACACTTCTTTTCTTGTAAGTGCATACAGGGAACCAAAATCCTTTTTCATAACAAACTGCAAGATTTTCTCTTTACCCAACCCATATTACCCCACACTTGAACCAAACAACTCAATCAATCAAAACCATCATAACCAATACTACGTCCTAATCCCCGGATAGGGTCAAGCTTTCATCGGCTAGGGAATAATTTTGTGGAGCTAAAAATAAAAGGCTTTAAGGCTCAACTTGGCTTCAAAAAGAGGATAATGATAAGGTAGGATAAAAAGAGAGGATAGAAAGTGGCTAAAACAAATAAGTTCTCCATCATATGATTTCACATGCAATGAACTAATATCTCATATAGGCTTCAAGAAATAGATAACCATGCAATGACAAGAGATAATATGCATAAGGAGAGTAAATCACACAAAAAAGAAGAGGGATTTTTTGATGTTCTCCCTATAAGGCCAAAAATAACTCACAAGGTAGCAATTTTTGTTGGATTTCAGTCACTTCTACCAAAGATCATATGTGCTCAATTTCATCACAAGCTAAATATCCACATAAAAATAATTTTCAACATGATTCAGGCAAAGCTATCCAAACATGATATGGAATTACATGATCAAGCAAGTTAAAGCATATCATAGGACATCTAACTGGAATATCATCAATCCTAAAAATAAGAAAAAAAATTGACACAAAACTAAGTTTCCTTTTCCCATACCCCATACTTAAACCAAACAGTGTCCTCACTGTTTAAAGCAAAGACAAGAAAAATAAAGAGGATAAGGAAAAAGATACTCACAAAATAAAACCGAAGCTTATTTGGAACCATTGATCACTTGAGGAGTAGTGCTGATTTTTTTCTTCGGTTCGGTAGAGGTCAGTACTGACCCTGTGGGGATCGGTAACGAGATTGCGTGCTTGTCCACCGATTGTCATTGATTGTAGCACTTCTTTACTTCTTGGACCTGAGTCATATTAGAAAAACTTCTATCCTACTACACTAATCTAACCTAAAAAAAACTCAAAAGAAAGCTTAGAAAAAAGATCTAAGAAAGCAAAAACTAAAACAAAAACAAAAAGCGGGTTGCCTCCCGTAAGCGCTATTTTTAACGTCGTTAGCCCGACGAACTTACCTTGACAGATCAAGGCGGTTTCCATCCAAATATGTTGGGATCAAGAGGGACCCCATACTTAGCCGAAACAACATTCTCCAATATATTTGGCCCTCTATCATCCACAAGAATGCTTCGTAATCCTACAACAGGGTTAGTATAATTCGCAAACCAAGGAGACTTTGACTCCTTCATAGAACTAACAGTAGGATTTAATATAGAACAAGGATATGAGAAGGGATCATGACCAGAATTGATTGGATAAGAACAAGAAAACTTACCAGGGTCATTCGGGAAGTGGCTCGTTACCGAGGTGTAGGGGATCGTTAATGACCCTGCTGGATCTGGAAGTGCCTCGGTATCGTGCTTGGATCCACCTTTAGCTTTGTACTCCTTCAGGAATGGGTCGTTACCGACCCATGGGGGATCGGTAGGCTCCTCGGTAAGTGTTTCTCCATTGAATTTGCTCGTTTCCGTACTAAGGGAAGGGTTAGTACCGTCCCTTGGTGGGTCGGTAAGCTCCTCAGTACTACAACTAGCCACTTCACTTATGAGCGAATTGAAATGGAATTCAACCTTCTCTTCTCCAATATCAAATGTGAGAAGTCCTTTTCTGACATCTACTCGTGCCCCTGCGGTGGCTAAAAATGGTCTGCCTAGAATGATTGGCACCGCAGGGTCTTCAGGCATATCTAGCACAATGAAGTCGTTTGAAACAAAGAATTTTCCAACTCGGACAGGAACATCGTCAACGACTCCAATTGCTTTTACAGAAGATCCATCCGCCATGTAGAGTTTCATCTTGGCAGGCTCTAGTGGTCCCATGTTAACTTTTAACCAGATGGAAAGAGGAAGCAAACTAGCACTGGCTCCCAAATCACATAAAGCTTTAAATTTGTGGTCGCCTATGCCAATCGTGATGGAAAATCTCCCTGGGTCTCCAAGATTCTCTGGTAGAGCTATTGATCTGACTTCATCCTGCAGCTCTGTAATGGACCTTTTCCTGCTAAGAATATCCTTCAAAATTTTTGTGTAAGCCGGCATTTCGCTTAGGGAGTCAGCGAATGGGATGGAAATATTAATGCCCTGAAGAATCTTCACGAAACGCTTGAACCTACTCTCAGTAGAGTCCATAGATTTCTTAGTTGGAAATGGAAGAGATTTCACCATTCTCGGAACCAAGTTGGGCTCGAGAGGTGAGAGTACCGGGTCGACACTGGGGTCGTTTGGTGTCCTCGGCGGGTCGTTACCGACCCTGATGGGGTCGTTAACTACCCTGGAATAGAGAGGAAGGCTCGGATTAGTAGACTTACCTGGGTTAGGGTCATTAGATACCCTCGGAGCCTCGTCACCCTGGTATGCGGGCTCGTTATTTGCCCTCGCTGGCTCGTTAACGAGCCGTTTGGTGACGTCTTGTTCCTCCTTGTCTTCAGCTTGAACTCTCTCCGGCAGTGTCTTCCCACTTCTGAGGTGTACCGCTGCTATTTGGCCTCTCGGGTTCTCCTCGGGACGGCCCGGGAGTTGCCCTTGTGGTCTTGGAATCCGTGCAACAAGGTCTCCTAGTTGGGAATCAACGCTCCTCTTCCAAATATCGAACTCTCCCCATCTTTTATCTTGTCGGTTTAGCTTGGCTTGAACGTCATCAACCTTGTTGTTCACTCCGTTGATGCTCTCTTTAATCTCCTGAACCCATGATGGCGTCTCCTGATAGTCCGGAGGTTGGTAAGGAGGAACCTTGTGTTCTTGTTGAGGAGGTTGGCTCCATTGGTTATATGCATAATTGCCCCAGGTGGGCTGATTGTAATTCCTCCATGCATAAAAAGTATCACCTTGGTTCCTATATGGGCCCCACATGTAATTATCCTCTTCATATGCCTCAGCAGCTATGATTTCCCGTTCTCTCTGGATCTCCTCAATCTCTAAACAGAGTTCAGCGATCTGCTGAGCTAGTTCTTCATGTGTAGCCATGGCTTTGTTTACTTGACGACCTTCAGCTGGCGTACACTGTAAGCAAAAACAAAAACAAAAACAAAAACGAAATCAAAAAGCAAAAACGGGGTCTCGGACAGGGTCGGTAACGAACCTGGGGGGGTCGTTAACGAGCCTGGAGTGATCCCGTAAAACAGAAACTGAAAAGAAAAAGCAACTATCTGTCGACAGGGTCGTTAACGACCCTGAAGGGGTCGGTAACGACTCGACAATGACCTAGAAAATAAACAGAAAAAACACAGAAATCTGGGTTTCCCAGCAGGGTCGGTACCGACCCTGGGGGGGGTCGTTGCCGACTCGGCGGAGTCCCAAAAAACGTAAAAAGAACAAAACTTGGCACTATTGAAATCTCCCTGGCAACGGCGCCAATTTGTTGAGAGGGTTTCTTGACAACAAATAAATTTATAATCAAGACCCCGCTGAGTATAGCAGAGTCAGGTTCGTCCACGGGAGATAGTCAGTGCTAAGTTCTATTACTTGTTACGCAAGCAATCAAAAAGTAGAGGTTTTTAACAAGGGAAAGAGAAATTCTAAGGTTTAGGGTATTCCCACAACAACAATCATGCAATGCTAACACTCATGAAACACATAGATCATGCTTTTATCACATAAAGTTGTCAACTTTCGTCAACCTAAGCAAGTAAATCAACTAACTTTCGTTCAATTAATAAACTTACTATCTATCTCTTCTACTTCAACTAGGATAGATCTGTTTTCGCTTCAAAACCCTAATTTGACTATTCTGATTCAAAGTCTCACCTTCGCTTCAACTATGAATGAGAAATTCCTTTCAACTTTCGTTTCAAGGATTAAGAGCAAGAGAATAGATTCATGCAATAAAAAAAATCAAGACATGATCATAAACAAGCATGCACAACCATTGTTGGGTTCAACCCCAACCTTAGAAAGAGAGACTACTCACAAAGTATAATAATTGAAAACATCTAAATTAAATTAAAAAGAAAACTTACAACTGAATCCAAACGATAGTTCTTCCCCACAAAAACTCGTCTCTTCCCCCTCTCACGTCTCTCTCTCTCTTCTCCTCCTCTTACTTGCCCTCCAAGGCAATTGATTGTGTCAAGAATAACAAAGGGTAGACAAGAGTATTTATAAAGAAACTATTCTATCTTAAATCTATCTATAAGGAAATAAATCTATCTTAAATCTAACTATAAGGAAATAATATCTTCTAATAAGACATACCCCTTCTATCTATCTAATAACATAAAAAAGGAAACAAGATAGAAGCCCATAAATAGCACCGACTCGGATCTCTGCTGCTCTCGCTGCCTCGTTAACGACCTTGACAGGGTCGTTAACGACCCTTGAGTAAAACTTGCATAGAAGATTCGTTACAACTCCGTTTGACTCGATTCTTTTTCCTATGTTCTTGTAACGAATTTCTCTATCTCTTTCCAAGCTCAAACTTGATTTTCAATAACTTTACTTGAGCGCTTAATCTTCATCTTCTCTTCATGCTTGAATGCTATCTTCACCGTCTTTACTCCTTTCTTCAAAATAATGCTCCAAATAGCTTCTAAAAACCTACAAAACACCACAAAAGCTTATGTAGACTCCATATCTTAAGAAAATACGAAAACCTACACAAACGACTCAAAACAAAACACAAAACTAAAGAAAAAGACTCAAAAGACACAAAAACACACCCTAAAAACATGACTAAAAAGGCGGACATCACCACCCAATATAAGAGCACCCTATCCAATTGTGACGGTTCGCAAAAGGCCTTGAGTGATTTTGTCCAAGTGTCAACTGGCCCAAGCAGTTGCACTTGAGGGGGCGTGTTGTGAGATATCCCACATTGAAACTTTGGGAGTAAAACTACCTAGTTTATAACCTAATGAACTACTCCACTCATTGTCATATAGTTTTGGGTTGGAACCTCATTGAGTTTGTATACTAGGCCCGTTATCGTATGACGCCCGACCCACTAGACTTTATTACTAGCTACTACCCCTCTGTCCCATATTATATGGGGTTTTAGCTCTTTGCACATTTATTAAGAAAATTTTTAATTTTTTCTATCCAACCATAATGTTACCTCTTTTTCTATCAATCTAATAAATGTTTTTAATTATTTTAAAAAAATTATTTTAGTGTACCCAATGACTATAAAGAATAACTAGATAATTTCTTTTACCAAGATTATAAGGTTTTGAAAATTGAAAACCATAAATAAAAAATAAATGTATAGCATTAAAAAACTAATAAGGACATACATTATGGGACAAGAATTTTGTCCTAAAACCCCATATAATATGGGACGGTTAAATAGCGTGGGGAGTAGAAGATAATCCTAAATCATGCAATTAATTAGACAAATCACGCTTGACCCAGGTCTAACGTCAGCTGGACCTCGTCTTGGGTGAGCATTATTGTCGTGACCTCGCCGCCTGGTGCCTCATTCATTTGATCACGTGCCAAATTTCCTAAAAATCATTTTCCTCCCCCTTTCCAACTTCAAAAATAAATAATAATTCCTTCAAATTATATTTTTCTCTCCAATTTGGAAATCTAACTTTCGTAAACAATCATATATTATCTCACTTTCTTTAATCGGTAAGCCCACTCTCTATATAATAAAGTCGGCTATACGTACATTAACTCAATTATATATAAACTCTAGTAGTACCAAAATCCACAACACACGAGACACTCTCAAACAAATGGATATTTCATGGTCACCGGAATATTCCTCCACCACTATATCCTCCAACTCCCTCCCCTTCAACACCAATGACTCCGAAGAAATGCTCCTATTAGACATGCTAACACAAGCCGGGGAGGCGGCGGGCCCCACCTCGCCCTCCACGCCGTCGTCATCCTCGGGGTACCGAGGGGTGCGGAAGCGGCCGTGGGGGAAGTTCGCGGCGGAGATAAGGGACTCGACGCGGCACGGGGCTCGGGTGTGGCTGGGGACGTTCGACAGCGCGGCGGCGGCGGCGTTGGCGTACGACCAGGCGGCGTTCTCCATGATAGGGGCGGCGGCCGTGCTCAACTACCCGGTGGAGCGCGTGAGGGAGTCGCTGTGGGAGCTGGTGGGGGACGTACGTGTGGAGGGGGAGGAGCTGGGATCACCTGTGGTGGCGCTCAAGATGCAGCATCTTAAGAGGAGGCAATCCAACGGTGGGCGTTCCAAGAGGAGGAAGAGGGGCGATGATGGGCGTGATCGGACGGCGGCGAGGGCGGGCGAGGAGGATTTGGTGGTGTTTGAGGATTTGGGTGCGGAGTACCTAGATCACCTCTTGAGTTGTTGGTCATGATAGCTAATTATATTATAACATCTTCTATGAAACCTAGCTAATATATATAGTTATCATGCAATTAAGTGTAGGAACATATATGATCGCAGATGTAATATAATGATGATTCGCACAATATGATGGATAGCCGACATTTTTTGATGGAGGAGGACTTTTGAAAGATCATCTCCTTAGATAATTTAAGTCACCTTCTCTATTGTTGTCTTGTAGGGTTTGCCTTGTGTACGAAAATAAAGAAGCTTGTAAACTTTTATTTTCTTGCTTAGGAAAACTTGTAGTGTTAGGCTGTCAATCTGTCAATTAATAAACGAAATCTTGCAAAGATTTGAATATATAGTAATTTCGGTTAATTTGTATAATGTATTCCATTAGGTGTGTTTTAATGTTATTCTATATATATCATGATCACATATTTTTTTTGGTCGAACATGATTACATGATTACATATATTTGGATGGTTAATATTTTTGCTTAATTATTTATATTAAACTTTGCATATGTAGTGATGCATTTGTTATGTGTTAGACATTCTTCTCGTATTCAAGGTTTTAGTAAGGTGTTAATCTATATTCTGTATATATATTAAAAAAGAAGCTGCATGACACATGTCATCCTTTGGTTTATTTCACCTATGTGTCGAATCGTGGTCAATTTTACATATGTGACGCCACCTATTATCCAAATATTAAAATATTTAAAAATATTTAATACATCTATTTATCTCTTAATCCAATAAATTAATTTGTATTTATCTTTTATTCTAACTAATTGCATATTTATCTCTTAATCCAATAAATTAATTTGTATTTATCTTTTATTCTAACTAATTCGATCTTATAAGATTCTATCTAACCTAGACTAACAAATGGATTATTTTACGTAATTTCTTTTTGTTGATATATATTTTGCATTTATATTTATATTTTAATTATTCTTAACGAATTATTTTGTATTTATCCTTAAGTGCTTAATTATTCTTATCTAATTATTTTGTATTATATTGAGTTCATTCTTATCTCATCCCTTCTTGATTAATTACACATTTTCTAAATTAATTATATATTCAAATCACATGACAAAAAAATTATATATTTTATAATTAAACTATTTTGATCATTTATGTATATATTTTTAATTTAAACTAATTCATTTCCTTTTAATAAAGAGAAAATAAAACATTTAGTTTCAGTAATTTTGTTCATATTCACATAAAAAATAAATTATTTATATTTAATCAAACCTGTACATAGTACGGGTACTTATGCTAGTTGAAATCTATGAAAGTGTATGAGCCAATAAACAAGGGATGTGAACATGTGTAAACCTTATAAATAAGTTCAATGAGGTTACCCGAAACAACTAGTGTCTAGTAGATTATAATAATTGCTAAACCTATTTCAAACAACCAAGAAACGAGTCTAGCTAGGACAAGACTGTTAGCTCGGATACCATATTAAAGTTCGTAGATCGCATGTCTTAGCCTAGAAATAAACCCAACTCGTAAGCTTATATATTATTTAATTTTATCTATAAACTTTTCACATAGGAGGCATATTCCAAAAAAAATCTTAACCATTGAGTACATCTTCTTGTGTATTCTATTTTCTTAGAATTCTCTTACTTCATGACCAAAAAAAGAGGTTTATCTGACTAAAGTTATAGAATTTGTTGGAACAGTGTTAAGAACTGTAAGTTCTAAAACACTAGAACGATGATATTCTCCGTCACTTTTGATAATGACAAACACTATTAGGAACTAATGTGTTTTATCCAAGCATAGAAGCTTGTGGAGACTGCTAGAGCTCTCATATTGCATGTAATATCCGTATCAGTTTTAGGTCTCGTAAGTCGGAAAACGGTAAGTCGGGAAACGGGTTCCTTCGCTTATAAGCATTAGAGTTTCTTATTATACAAGCAACTTAATAAGATAGATTAATTAATTAATTGGATAACTAAACACTTATATTCCTTTTTGAAAAATCCGTACTTTAGTCTCTTTGAAAAATCCGATCTTTTACCATATCTTTTATCATATACAATCCAATCTTGGATCTCCATAACCGAACGATTATATAACCCAGCCTTCCTAAACTTTTTTCTTCTTCATTCGAGCACCACACCAATTGGATTCCCGTTCATCAGAAGACCGATCTCTTTGCCCCACCTTGTGCCCCTGTTTTTACCCTTCGACCCTTCGATCAATACTCCGACTCGTGTGTAGGTAGGACGACGCCATTGTAGAGACGAGAGAGAGAGAGCTGTCGGAGTCCACCATAGCCGCCACCGTCAAGACGACCGCCGGTGAGGTCTCTTCTCCTCTGTTTTTTTTTCTTTCATTTTTTTTTTTTTTTTTTTTTTTTTCGTCTGGGTTAGGGGGCTTCGGGGTTGGTCGACGAGAGGGGTCGGATCCGGGCGGAGCGTCGCCGTCAAGGCCGGTCAGGGGAAGCTCTGCTCGCGGATTCCAGTCGCCGGCGACAGTGGACAGGGGCGGTGGGAGCACGGCTCTTCTTCGACACTGTAGGACGAGAAGGAGGGGAGCGAACCAGTCGACGAGGTTGCTCGCGTTGCTCATTCGCTGATGTCGCCGGCGGTGAGTAAGGACGCGCGAGGTTGAAGACGGGGTCCAGGAAGAAGGTTGCCGCCGGTGGAGTCGGTGGGGGAGGCGAACCAGAGGGAGAAGGCGTCGCGCGTCGGCAGGTGTGCTCGCTGTAGGAGCGCAGGCGAAGGGCAGGGCAGGCCGAAAACCACGGGGGAATCCTTCACGAGGTTGAAGAAGAAGAGGTTGAAGAAGGCTGATGGTGGGGTCCACACGGAAAGGTCAAAAAAAAATAAAATAAAGTAAAAGAATTAGTAGAGGGGCAATCTCCTGATTGTTCGCGGTTGGGTTTGAAGAAAAAGAAATGGGCTTTGGGCTGTTACAATTCTTTTGCTGATGGGCTTGAGTAAATTGGGCCAGAAATTGGGTGGATTTGCTCACATTTAATTCTTCTTATATATTGGGCTAGGAGAAGGGTTCCGAAATTGGGCTAACCTGCTCCTTATTATTAATAGTGTTAGTGGGTTGGGTGAATTAGATTGTTAGTTTGGGATAAACTTTATAAGGGGTAATTGGACACATTCTAATATTTATTAATAGAATTTTCTTAATAAAATTTAGATATATCGGTTTGTATTTAAGTTAATCTTTCCCTTAATAATTCTTTAGGGAATCGTTCCGTTTGAGATCGTAGTTTCATCTTTCCGAGGATTCTTCATTCGAGGTAAGTCGTTTTTCGACTTGCTCGGTTCTTTTCTCCCTTGTTAGATTGCGTATCGATATTGTAGGGCGGGTTTTGGGAACTAGTCCCGAATACCCTTTTAAATTGATTTGAACTCCTTGAGTGTTGTGTGCGTAAATGATTTTAAATGTGTTTTATCGGGAAATATTTTGGAACGTTTTCTCTGTGTTGGTACCGTTTCCGACACGGCCCATCGTAGCTGGTGTTGAGGAAGAGTTGGCTACTTTGACCCGTGTGACTGGGAAAATCGTACCCCTTCAAATGAAAATTATTATCTGTGTGTTTTGGCAAGCGCTCCAGTGGAGGCTTAGCCCGGAGTTAGAAGGGAGATTGGGAAGTGGAGTGGGAGGGCCTGCCTCTGCACTCGGCGCGGTGATGAGCGCCTTGGAAGACGGATTGTGGACAAAGGAAGAATTTCATTGATGTGTGATTGTGATTGTGAATGCGTATGTGACTTGTGTGACTGAAATAACTAATTTAGGTATTGGCCTTTAGAGTTATGATTGCGGTTGTGGATTTGTATGCTGACTATAGATAACTGATTTCAAACCGTTCTACAGTTTCCATATTCTTTCTAGCTTGGTAGATTAGACGCTGACCCTTCGGGGAACATTTTTTTAGTTCCAGGTATGAATCAGGGAGCCGTGCAGGAACCGAGGCAAGATGGCGGGCCGGAGCGGTAAAGAGCGCGTGTCATAGTGGGATCGGTTTTTATTAGTTATTTACATTAGTTAGAATATTGATTTTAATATTTGTTAGACGGAGTTGGTATTTTGTTTCGGATATTATCTTTTTGGTTCAGATAGTTCAGTTACAGTGGGCGTTGTGACGTATTTGATTATTTATAATTTTCGGGGATTCATGCATGATTACGTTTTCTAAGTTTTATTAAATAAAGGTTGGATGTTTTATTATGTTTTCTCGTCGTGCCCGAGTTGTAAGGTCCTACAGTGTAGTTGTCAACCTAAATAATAGTACCTTGTAAGGTCTATTCCCTAGTAGCGCCTCGTCGAAAGACGGGGTGTTACATTGCATGCTAATTTGCCTATGAAATTTGGGGAGGATGCATTGTGGCATCTACATATCTGATTAAGATGCCTCTAGGAAGCATAGGGTGGAAAAGTCCTTTTGAATTGTTTTTCCATAAATCACCTTCTTATGAGCATCTCAAGGTAATAGGATATATATATATATATATATATATATATATATATATATATATATATATATATATATATATATGTTTTGCTGGTTGTCAAAGAAGGGGAATGGATATGTTTGATGCAAAGGGTAGGAAGTGCATTTTACTTGGGCATCCTTCTAATTAGAAGGGATATAAAGTATATGATTTGAAGACCAGAGAGGTATTTCATAGCAGAGATGCATCTTTTGTGTAGACAAGTTTCCTTTAAGAAAATCTGAGGATCGGAGCTTGTGAAAGATTCAAGAGATGAAACTGCTGAACGACTAGTCCCATGTTCAATAATTTTCCAACAGTTGATTAAGATGAGACTGAGCTTGTCAATAATTTTCCAACAGTTGATTCAAGAGATTGTAAGGTCTTCTACTAGTCAGTTGCAGGATTAGGAGACATCCATGCTTGATAAGGGTTTAAGAAGATCTACAAGGGAAAGGCAACAACCAATGTGGGTAGGTGATTATGTTATGACTACAAAGGGACATACAGATTTAGTTCCTGGATTCTTTACTTCAATGACAAAAGTAACGACGTGCAGTTCCAAAACCAAGTTCTTATCAAAAGGCAAAGGGAATCCCGTAATGGTAGGATACAATGACAAAAGAGCCGGATGCTTTGGAAACAAATAGCACATGGATTTTGACTATATTGCCACTTAGACATCAAGCTATAAGATATAAATGGGTTTATAAAACTAAGTATAGAGTAGATGGTATTATTGAAAGATATAAAGATCGATTGGTTATGAAAGGATATGACCAAAGCTTAGGAAGGACTATAAACACACATTCAGTCCAGTTGTAAAATTGCCAACAATCAGGATTGTCATTGCAATGGTTGTTGCTAGAGGTGGCCATTGTTTCAATTGGATGTAAATAATGCATTCTTGCATGGATTTATTCATGAAGAAATATATACGAAACCACCCGAAGGATATAAGAAGGTTGTAAATGGATAGATATGTAAGTTGAAAACATCACTCTATGGCTTGAAGCAAGCATCATGACAATGGAATCAAGAACTTTATTAATTTTTTATTCACTTGGGGGTATGAATGATCTCCTCTAATGATTACTCTGTGTTTGTAAAGAGTTTTGGAGGTTCTTTCACAGTTTTATTAATATATGTTTAGTGACGTAGCAGTGTATTGTATTAGTCTTTAGAATATTTTGTCATGTATTGCTATACTATTCCAGAATATTCCTAAAGAATGACACTTGTCCCTATTACAGCCCATGACAGCTCATGGTTGAGGCTATAAATTATGTAATTGATCACCTAAATGTATGGCTTTGTTTTTGAGTCGGCGCTAGCCTAAATAATCGATTACACTTAGGCTGCTCAAATCTGGAATAGCCTTCCTGACCTGTTTGCTACATGTTTTAGTGCCCAAATTGTCAGTACATGACTTCAACTTGCCTCGCTCAAGAAAGAATTCGAGTCGGTGACTGACTTCTACAACAAAGACAAAAACTTGGCAACCTTGCTTGCTGCCACAGGTCACGCTCTCCCCGATGATGAGTTCACAACCTATCTTCTTGTTGCCTTGGGAATAGAATACAATTTTGTTGTGACCTCACTTTCAACCCAACCCGACCTTCTTACCTTCCCCAACTCAAACACTAGCCTATCTCCTTGTCCATGAGCCAAGACTCACTTGCCAAACCACCATTCTTCAAAACAACATCTTCATCAACAATACTACCACAAACAACCCACAAGCCAACTACACTGATGCCACCAAAGGACGTGGGTGTGGGAACTGCGGCAGAGGAAACGCTAATTGTAAGGCCGGAGGCCTAAGAAACATTATCCCATTCCAACTCGAGTACTTCCCAAGAGATCACCCATCCTATTACTACGCTCGCCCTTGCATGCTTAACTTTGGAGTTCTTTGTCCTCACTCAAACAAAAAAGAGCTCTTATTTACATGAGTAGCACCTCAATCCCTCTTATAAATCTCCAAGTGTAACAATCTTCCCCACTTAAAGCACTTGACATCCTCGTCAAGGCCCCAACACCGTCCTCTAGGTTGAGTCACTTCCCTCCGGGCCAAGTGCACTCGCAACCTAGAGTCGGCTCTAATATCATTTGTAAGGCTCGAGCGCTATCCCATGCCAACGCGAGGACTTCCCAAGAGGTTACCCATCCTGGTACTACTCTCGCCCTTGCATGCTTAACTTCAGAGTTCTTTGTCCTCACTCGAACTTTGAAAAGGAAAAACTCTTGTTGACATGGATAACGCCTCAAATTCTTATAAACCATCGGGGGGCTACAATGTCCCCCACTTAAGCACTTGACGTCCTCATCAAAGCCAAAGGACTGCCCTCCGAGTCAAGTAACTGCCCTCCCGACCAAGCCAACTCGTAGCCTAGAACATGGCTCTAATACCATTTGTAAGGCCCTCCCGACCTAAGAAACGCTATCCCATACCAACCCGAGGACTTCCCAAGAGGTCGCCCATCTTGGTACTACTCTCTCCCTTGCATGCTTAACTTTAGAGTTTTTTATTCTCACTCAAATCATTAAAAGAAAGAGCTCTTATTGACATGCTTAACTTTATGATTGTTACAGCAACTGCGGTGAAGGCACAAACAGAGGTGAAAGGGGTGGTTAAAACCAAAGCAATTGCAATAATCAAAGAAGGCGAGGCTACATGTTCTCGGGATCCCCCGAGAACATGTAGCCTATTACTTATCAACTTTAGAGTTCTTTGTTCTTGGGCCAAGGTGTTTCCTATTATTTATCAATAGTTGATGACTATTCCAAATTTGTTTGGATTTTCCCCTTTGCCACAAAAGATCTTGTACTTGTCCCCTATTTTTGCAACGATGGGTATTACCGTCAATGACCTCGGATTTTACCATCCAAAGTCACCCAAGGCTTTATAAGGTATTAAAGTTAAATAAAAAATGCAGAAATGCAAAGTTATTACATATTAATAAAGGTGCTCAAGCATGAGACTTTTAAATGTATTCATTACATACTTGACTTAGTTCACCAAAACATGAAAGAGTTTCAAGCAACGGAATTAACGAAAACATTATCCTTGTACAACGTAATGAAACCCAAAATGAGAGGAAAACATCATTGAGCAGACTCGACCTTCCTTCCTTCAGCTTGATGGATCTTCGTCTCTAGACCTTCGATGGCGGTTTCTTAAAGTCTGGCATCTGTCGCGAAGGGCAAGAAATATCAGGCAAAAATGCGAAAAGCGAAAGTAGTCTAAGGAGACTAAGCAAGTGAGAATGGAAATTCTCAAGGGTAGTATGGTAATTTATGTTATTCGAGAGAGATTATCGGGATGTGTTTGAGATGTAGAAACTTTATGTGGAGCTTTAAGGACGGAAATGAGTAAATCTCGAGATGAGATAACTCTTAAACCGAAAGGAAGAACTACGAGATTGTAGAACTTCCTAGAGTAGGAAGTATGTTGGGAACGTTATTAATTCATATAAGTTTTGAAAAGTGTAGATTTTAAGTGGAGCTTAAAGAACAGAGATGAGTAAATCTCGAGATGAGATAACTCTAAACCGAAAGAACGAACTACGAGATTTTAGAACTTCTTAGAATAGAATAAATGTTGGGAACGTTTTAATTACACACAAGTTTATAAAAAACCTCTCGCGCCCTTATCGAACCGAGAGCCGAGTCTGTCTTTTAAAACCGGCCCGATTTTGATGTATTTTAATGTGCATTAGCACTTATCTTTATTACGTCTCAAAACTTTACATAGCATTAATGACTTTTAAGGGTGTGGAGGCTATGAAAGAGTTGAGTCCACTTAAGGGGAACGAAGTTCCGACACCTATCTAGGGTGTAGACATCGCTCCAACGAGTAGGAGCGAACATAGATCATGATCCTTAAGTCGCGAGAAGAGAAGTTGAGTACCCGGCTCTCCAATGGATTGTCCCGCGACTACAGGATCATCGGTCTACTCTACCTCAATTCACCATTTCGTCAGACTGATGTCGGCTTTCTCAAATCAATCGGTACCTAACTTACCTACCCACTCATCAATCACGGTGTTCCATATCTGCCATCAATGTTTCACACCTTAGGACAGGAAGGAAGTTTCATTTGTGGTATCGTAAGGATATTGAAATTGTGGGGCTCGAGTCGAAGAGTGGAGGTCGCTCGGTAACTCGAGTCGATGAGTCCTATTCTTGCCCGAAACAAGTGGGCTATTCCTTCCGGTGCCACGTTTGTTCAATCGAGTCCATGTTCTCTATTTCCCAATTCCCATTCGTTCGCCGACCCGTGGACCAGAGGTTGCTTGGAATTGGGCGATCATGATATGGAGCTAACATGGCTGGCGATACCTCCTGGTCAGAGACGGAGAATCGAGCCTTTATGACAGGATAGGGCCGCAGGCTTACGTTTTTGAAATTCCGTTGGAAACGGTCGTGGACCTTGTCCATCAACAGGCTGAGATAGAAAGGTATACCACTCGACATGTTATATAGTGGTGTTCGGGCCGAGTCCACACCCCTTATTATACTATTTAGACTTCATAACGAATCTTGAAAAGAGATTTTAAACAAGCAAAGGCCATACAAACAAGCCTAGCAATATTTCTATTAACAATAGTAATAATAATCGTAATAGCGATAACAAGGGGTCGTTATTTCTAGCATTCGATATTTCCTAGATTCTTTTATTTTATCAAACAAGTTGTTCCCAACATCGAGAATATAACGGAAATGAATTATCGAAAAGCTTCAAGGAGAATATCCACTTGCGTTGAATTTCTTTCGGAAGTCTACGACACTCGGAAATCTAGAACGACTTAGTGTAGTTCATATGATTCGACCTAGTCATTCGAAAAATGACGAACGGAAATATATTAAAATCCTTATTTTATTCTCAAATATTCCTTTCTCTTATTTTCATCTTTTATGAGAAGGAATGATAATCTAAATTATTTGGCTTAATAATTTAGATAGGAAATATATAATAATTATTATTATTTTCAATGTGATGTTCTTGAAAAACTTTTATAAAAATTAAAATATTTACTTTAAGGAAACATGTATGGATTTATTTAATCAAATGGAAAAATCTTTTTTAAAAAACATGCAATAAATATTTAAATGGACTAAAGTATGGTTTGCATGGATTTCATTATTTCTAAAGTCCACTTTTATTTTATTCCAAAAGCTTATGTGAAATGATAATTTTGACATGCAAGAAAGTTTTTATCACCATTAAAACCTTATTCCAACTATAAGTATTTTTATGCATTGCTACTTAAATCAAAATTATTCTCATGATCAAGAATATTTCTAAATGTCATGATAAATTTATTACAAAATTACTGTAAAGTCTAGAATTGACATGCATGTATATATTATTTCATAAAATCTCTTTTATTTCCACATGCATAACTCATTATGTTATTTAAATAAATTGTGCTTATGAAAAATCCCCTTTTTATCAAGAAGGTTATAAAAAATTTATTTCAATATTTTAATAAGCTCTAAGTTACATGCAAGAATGGACTAATCCTTACAACTTTATAAAATTCACATGCAACAACTTATTGAACTTACTAAAAGAGATAAAATTACTTATTTAGATTATTTAAGCATATTTTGTTCAAGTTATAAACTTCATTATCTAAAATTCATTTTAAGTCTAAGTTGACATGCAATAGTGGTTCAAGTTATAAAAAGTCCTTTTAATCCACATGCAATTATTTATTTAGATTATTTAATATATTTTGTTCTTATTAAATTTACTTTAGTCAAAAGTTCATATAAAAATTATTCCAAAGCTTATAACATGATTTAAAAGACATGAAAGAAGGTTTCTTTCATAAAAACTTCATTTTATTTATATCTTAAGTCATTTCTTTCATAATAAAAGAATACTTCTATAATAAAGGAAAAGAAGTCTAAAAAAATTCATATTATCTTAAAAAAATAAGAAATTCCATGTTAAAATTTCCCTTTTATACTTTTAAGATTTATAAAATTTATTTTATAATTTATAAATTCGTTTTTCCTTAAAAACTCATGCATGCATGCTAGTTTCCATTAAAAATATGTACAAAGCTATATCTTGTAAAAATCTGATTTTTTTTCTTCTCCTTAAAAAAATCAGCATAATAAAATGGCTCAATGTATTAAATCAGCAAGAAAATAATTAAATTAAAAAGAAGGGGAAAAAACTCTCATCCTTGTGTTATGTTTACACTAAACCGAACAAAGGAGAACGAAACGAAACAATGAGAGGCGGCGGCTAGCAGTAGCATCGGCAGCTCCAGTGGTGGTCGGTGGATGCGCATGCAACCAGGGGCAACAACATGGGGGTGGTCGGAGCAGCCGATGGTGGGTTGTGATGTGGATCAGCCTCTACTCTCTTAGTTTAAGGGCTGGAAAAAAATGAAGTGGGGTGTGGAGTGATGGAGAAGGAGTGGAATCATGTTAGCCTTGGATGATCAAGTGCCCTTTAAATAGGCAAAACACTTGGTGGAGGATTTCAAGTGATAATGAGCAAAGTATGCTCTTGACAAGGGATTGAGGAGAAGGGATTGCCAAAATAAATTGATGGATTGTAGGAATATAATTCCATGTACCAAATCCATTCTAAGATCCACATTATTACCCCATATGATTATTTTATAACACTTCTATTGAATTATTGCTCTAAGAATAGAAATTGAGTGCAAAATAAGAATATTATAAATTATTTTATTTAATAATAATTAAATATTTAAGAAAAATAACATTAATTCATTTAACGGAATTAGCGGTTGTTACAGTACTTAAGATTGTCTTAATTTTTATCAACTTTGTCACAAAATTTTTCTCCACCAAAATCTCATTCATACAAACCGATGGAGTAACTGAGTTTAAACCACTCTGCTTTTTTTTCAATCCTTGGGTATTTCACATCGTCTCACATGCCCCTATTCTCACTCGCAAAATGGGAGTGTCGAAACCCGTCATTGATGGATTGTTGAGATGGGGTTAACCCTCCTCAAACATGCCTCTCTCCCCCCCTTCAATTTTGGGATTATGCATTCGAAACCGCTACTTATCTTATAAATCGCCCCCCTACACCCATCCTATCAAATCAAACTCCCTTTGAGCTTCTTTTTCGCTCCAAACCCGATTACTCCTTTCTCCGAGTTTTTGGGTGTCTTTACTTCCCAAATTTACGTCCCTACAACAAACATAAACTCTCTTTTCAATCTTCTCCCACCATCTTTCTTGAATATGAAAGCAATCAAAAGGGTTACATATGCTATGATTGGGCCACCAACAAAACCTACATATCTAGAGATGTCCTATTTCATGAACACACATTTCCCTTCTCCACAAATCCACCCACTAATTCCCACTTAAATCCCACGCCTCAAGGTAACTTACCAATCTTACCCCATTTATTGACCCAATCCCATACACCTCCTGAAGATAGCCCTAACCCAACATCACTCATATCCCCCATACCCAATAATCCATCCAATAATTCAGGCCCACCCTCCTCTTCATAGCCCACCAATCAATCCATCCCAAATCAAGACCCACAACCCACCACCACAATTCACACTCGATCCAAGTCCAATATTTCCAAACCCCTTATAAGGACGAACGAAACTATTCCTTGGCTGCCACCCAAATAATCCCAGATGAACCACATTCTTTACAGAAGTCTCCCAACAACAGGAATGGCGAAATGCCATGTCTCATGAATTACAAGCTTAACTCTCCACAAATACCTAGGAGCTTGTCCCACCATCCACCTCTAACAATGTCCTTAGCGTCGAATGGGTCTTTCGAACCAAACGTCATGCCAAAGGCCAAATCGAACATCAGAAAGCTCGACTTGTTGCCAAAGGCTTTCACCAAATCCAAGGCGCTGATTATGATGAAACATTCAGCCCCGTAGCCAAACCTTCAACCATCCGCAAATTTCCATCATACATTTGCAAATTAAAAAAAATCTATTTATGGTTAAAAACAAGCCCCTCGAGCATGGTTTTCTCGCCTAAGTGATGCTTTAATCGCTATGGGCTTCTCTTCTTCCGAGGTCGATACTTCTCTATTCTCCAAGGGACTGTATCCATGTTTGTACTTGTGTATGTCGATGACTTGCTAGTCTTTTCCAACTCCTCTGATATTGCTTATCGTTGTGTTTCCTCTATGTCCAAGGAATTCCCTATTAAGGATCTTGGCTCGCTAAACTTTTTCCTAGGCAATGAATGTCACAGGGATGCATCTGGCTTCTATCTTTCGCAAACCAAGTATATCAAGGATTTACTCCATCGAGCTCAAATGTTAGAATCCAAGGTTGTTGTTACTCCTATGGCTACAAATTTTATCACCGTCCTTGATAACTCTCATGCCTTTCAAGGCTAACTCAAGTACTGGTGGCCTCCAATATCTTGCATTTACACAGCCCGATATCTCCTTCTCGGTGAATCGCCTTTGTCAATCAATGCACTCCCCACTTGATAAGCACTAACAAGGTGTAAAAAGTGTTTTCAAATATCCCAATGTCACATCAGATTTTGAGTTTCATATCTCCTTGGTCCCAAGTTATACTTTTTTCGCCTTTTTCGACGCCAATTGGGCAGGTGACCCATGTGATCGCATATCAACGAGTGCATATTGCATCTACCTTGGCAACAATCTCTTATCTTGGAACTAAAAAAAATAGACAACGGTCTCAAGATCTTTCACTGAGGCTGAATACTGTGCTCTTGCTCTAGCCACATGCGAAACTTATGGATTCAATCACTCATGGCCGAGCTTCACATTCGACTTCCCGCTGCCCTGAAACTCTGGTGTTACAATTTGGGAGCGACTTACCTGGCTATCAATCCAGTTCAACACCATAGGATAAAGCACCTCAACCTCGACTTCCATTTTGTCCGACAATGAGTTAAAAACAAGTCACTACAAGTTGCCTTCATCTCCTCAAAGGATCAAAAAGCTGATATTCTAACTAAAGCTCTTTCCATTGTGTTTCATAGCACTACGATCCAAGCTTTGCCTTCAACCGCGTTCGGATCGACGGGGGATAGTGACATAGCAGTGTATTGTATTAGTTGTTAGAATATTTTATCATGTATTGCTCTACTATTTTAGAATATTCCTAGAGGAGGACACTTGTCCCTATTACAACCCATGACAACTCATGGTTGAGGCTATAAATCATGTAATTGATCACTTGAATGTATTGAGGAGAATTATTCACAAATGATTAGGGTTTTACCCTTTGTCTCATCAATGTTGATGACATATTACTCACTCGTAACAATATTGAAGAAATGAAAGGTGAAAATAGAGTTGGATAGTAGGATTTGGAAAATGCAAGATACCTTCTTGGAATGAAAATATTCAGGATATGAACCAATGCTTATTTGAGTCAGCAAAAATATATCCATGATATCTCACAAGACACTTATATGACATATTGTCACGAGGCAACTTTTACTTTGCCAACAAGCCTTCTGTTGCAACATGATATGGGTGAATTACTTGTAGAATTGGAGCAATATAGAAGGGTGGTGGGGAGATTGTTGTATTTAGTTTTAACAAGGATAAACTTGAGTTATAATGTCCAACACTTATCACAATTTGTTTCAACTCCAAGGGTGTCACTATAACACCCCTATTTTGCAACATTGGGTATTACCGCCAGTGACCTCAGACTTTATCGTCCAAAGTCACCCAAGGCTTTTAGAATGATGTAGAACATTAATAAATGCGGAAATAACATAATACATAAAATAGGAAAGATGCTCCCGAAGGAGACTTGGTCTTTACAAAACACCTTACATTGTCTTCAAGCTTAAAGTTCCTTGAAATCGAATAGCAAAACTATCTTGTTCTTGAAACAAAGTGAAACTAAAACCAAATCGAAATGATAAATGCATCTTGAGAGTTCTCGACCTTCACTTCACGTTGCTTCACGCCTTGTTAGGGTTCCTGGATTCTGACATAGTTCGCGAGGGGCGATAAAATGCCAGGCAAAACATGAGGAAAAGAAGAATTAGTCTAAGAGACTAAGCAAGCGGGAAGGGAACTTCCCGAGGGTATTTCGGTAATTTCAATCCTTATCGAAAGAGATAATAGGGTTGTGTTTACGATGAGGCTTATTTATGTGGGGCTTAAATAGTACGAAGGAGAGCATATCTTAAAGCAGAGATAGCTCGATAAGCGAGAGAAGAGCTACTAGATTGTAGACTTCTTTTGGAATCGAAAAGAATATGTTGGGAACGTTATTAATTCACACAAGTTAGAAAAAAAACCTCTCGTGCCCTGAGCGGACCGAGAGCCGAAACGATCATTTGAGACTGGTCCGGTTTTGGTATCTTAAATGTGCATTGGGCACTTATCTTACATAGTGATGAAAATATTCGATTTCGTTAATGATTTTTAATAGAAAGAGGTGGGACTCGGATGGCCCGATCCACCAAGGGAAAAACTCAGTTTCCCGGCACTTAGCTAGAGTGCGTTCATCCCTCCTTGCAATCGAAGCGGATGGGATCATGATCCCGAAAGTCGTACTTCAAACACATAGGCACTTACGACTTAGTAAGATTATATAGAGGCGTCGGCTACTCCGCGTCCCTCACTAGTTCGTTCGACGTTGACCTCTAAGCGAGGTCGTAAACAATCAAGGTAGCAACCACACTAGCATAAATAATCCTATCACAAGAATATAAAGCGTACTATGCTAACAAATGGGTCGTTATTTCTAGCAATCGATATTTTCTAGGTTCATTTATATTTAAGCACACAAGTTGTTCTCAACATCGAGAATTTTCACGAAGACGAAATGTAAAAGGTCACAAGGGGAAATTCCACTTGCCTTAGCTTACTAGCGTATACTATCGAGTCTTGACGGATTATTTGATTCGCAACTTCGAGCACGAATCCCAACCTAAAGACACAGAAATTATGAGCGGCTTTTAAACATGGATTCTTCTTAGATACTCTCTTATAGTACTTCTATAAGAGAAGTGGAATTCTAAATTATTATAATAATAATTTAGAAGATTATTTAAAATAATAATTTTCCTTCATTATTATTTTGGTTTTGTAATATCCTTTTTTATTCCATAAAGTCTTTAGTTAATATTAAATAATTCCTTTTAACTTTATTTGCTATTTCCTTAATATACTTAAACAAGTATAAATTCACAAAAATATCATATTTTATCTAAAAAGGTATTTTTCCTTTAACATGTACAATTCTTATTAAGCTTTAAAGAGTCAACCTTAACCTTTTGACATATTTGTCTTAATTAAAATCTTACTTTTAAATTTCCAATTATTCCTTAGTGAACTTTTAGAATATCATTTCCCTTATCAAAATACTTTATTAGTAATATCCCCCTTAATTGAATTTTATTTAAACATATAATTCTCCTTAATTGAAGCTAATAGACTTATAATCCATTTTATTGGAAGTTTCCATAATTAGGAATTTCTATTTTCTTTCGAAGGTAGCTTACTAAAATTAGAGGTTGATTCTGGTGGAAATAATTGTTAAAATGAAAACTGAAAATAAATATGGGACGTACGATCTGTGAGATGGATGGACAAAATTAAAAATGGGTAGATTTAAAAAATATGACACGCGCGTCCCAAGGACTCATTTTTAATGGCAATTTTGTAAATATGTTAACAAGCTCTAATTTGTCTCAAAAATAACCCCATGTCTCTTCTCCTTCTTCCATTCAAACCTACAAACGTGTAAAACCTAGAAGTTCTTCCCAAAATCTTTAAACCTCCA
Source organism: Fallopia convolvulus (assembly GCA_964016875.1). Classification (NCBI taxonomy): domain Eukaryota; kingdom Viridiplantae; phylum Streptophyta; class Magnoliopsida; order Caryophyllales; family Polygonaceae; genus Fallopia; species Fallopia convolvulus. The sequence continues at coordinate 4,460,913 of OZ024724.1, read as the reverse complement.
TTGAAGACAAAAATCTCAGCTTAAAATCCCTATTGAAGACGCATTCACCCTAACAACTTCAAATCTTCATTGAAAAAAACAAATTCCGTCACACCCTTATACCCTATGACGTATACTTTGTAATAACTTATTTCACATATAAACTTATAATTCACATATATGCAACTATCCACATAAGCAGAAAGCAGAAAGTAACAACCATAAAAGGTTGCACACACACATCTATGTCGTTACTTCTCATACTAAAACATCTGTTACTCTAACTTCTATTACAAGTCATATGTCTATGATGCAAAATGAGGAGGAGAAGGTTGCATTGAGCTTCAGCCGGCCAACCTATATGAATGTGACCTCTAACAGAGACACACGTCAGCAAAAACTAGCTGAACCTGAAAAATTATTTTGCGATTTGCGTGAGTCGCATACTCAGTGAATATAAACCATCATCAATTATTTCACACAGAGTCAAACATTTAGTCCATATACATATTCATACATATTATATATTTCATATATGAATTTACTACGCATATGCAAATGCCGATGTATTCGATTCATTATTATGTGAACTGTTCAAGCCTGAATCTGCCCCGGGTTTACTGTATATGGACTCTTATGGTCCCTTTAGCAAAGAAATACGAAGATTTCCTGAATACTGACTCTTATGGTCCCTTTAGCAAAGAAATCCGAAGATCTCCTGAATATTGACCCGTAGGTCCTGTATGATCCGTAGATCCTGTATGACCCGTAGGTCCTGTATGACCCGTAGGTCGCTTTAATAAAGAAATCCGTAGATTTCCTGAATAACAGTTCTGGGCAAAACAGTCACAAGTCCTTTTAATCTCATTGCAATATGCTATGCAATCAAGTGCATCATGTAACCATATATCATATGCCATTTGTTAACATTCTTTCTATGCAAACAACTTTGGAAATTTCAGAGCAATCATATAAAACACATATATACATATAATCCATATAACACATATATCCATATAGCTCATATAGCACATATATACATAAAGCACATATATCCATATATTCATCTTTCACATATAGCACATAGGGTTGAATTTCCGGTCTATACTCACCTGTTCAAGACAGATACTATATCTATTCCCCTTTTCTTTGACCACGATCTATGACTTGTGCTCCTATATATAACTCAATGCAAATTAGGCTATTTACTCTTATTACCTCTAACCCCAAATGCAATGAAATGCCAAAATGCATTATAACGTCTTGTGCATAATTCCAAATCTTGTAAAATTTGACATCGATAAACTATATATATGAAAGAACATTTTTCTAGTTCAAACCTTTCTGAAAAACTTGATCAAAGGGCTCCCTAATATCATTACAAAGAGAAACCCTAAAATCACTCTGAAATCTTTTTCCGAATATAAATCCGATATCGAAAACACCCTTTGAAAACTATAGATCAATCGATCTTCAAATCAAAAGCAACTGTAGATCTAGATCTGGAAAAATTAGGAAAATCCAGATAAACCATTAACTAATTAAAAACTTACCAAATCAAGCTTGTACTTCGAGATTAAAACCCGATTGAAGAGATCTTGGGCCAGATCCAACAAAAATAACAAAGATTTTCTTCTTCTTCTCTTTCAAACTTCTTTGATCTCTCTCTCTTTTTTTTATTTTAACTACGTAACTTATGTTGAAAATGAAGAATTGAAGATAGCACCAAAGTATATATATATATATATATATATATATATATATATATATATATATATATATATATATATATATATATCAAATCCGGTTATAAGAGGAAGTCGGCAAAAACTTTAAGAAAATTGCACTTTCCACCCTCAAATCTCCTTTACTACAAACTTTACCCTGAGTTAATTAATAATTAACTTTTTCTTAAAAACGTTTTTAAAATATAATAAACTTAATTCGAAAATAAATATTACTTTTAAAAACTCGTTATATGTCATGTCACTATGCTATGCATATGCTCTTAATCTTATATGAATGCCGAATGACATATGCACTTTGGTCGGGGATGTTACAATCCTCCTCCTCTATAAGAATTTTGTCCCCAAAATTCGCTATCTCTTCATATGACTTTCTCATCTTATCTTCAGTTTCACAAGTAGTTTTCTCTATACCATGATTCTTCTAAATTACTTTCATAATCTTCCTCTGTAACTGTTTGATACTGTAATCTGCTATCATGCATGATCGGTTCTTCAATGTAACTCAGATTTTCTGCAAGCTGTACTTCTGGATCCTTTAACACATGTGACGGATCAGATCAATATCGATGTAGTATACTAACATGGAAAAATCATGAATCTGAGCTAATTTTGAACATAATGCTAATCTGTATGCCAAACATCAATGTGTCATCCTAAATGTCAAATGGTGTATCTTTACCTTGTCGAACATGTTCAAAAAAAAATTCTATCAACTTTCCATCTCTTACTTGTGCATCTTTAGTTTTCTGTCTCAGCACTGGTCAAATCTCAAAAGTAGCAATCAATACTCTATCTATATCAAACTGCAGTCTATCATTTAGACCTCACAAAGCAATCAAATCTAACACTGAAGTCATGTGCATATATGTCGTCATGCCACTAGACTTCTGACTCAAAGCATCTGCTATAATATTGGCCTCTCTTGGATGATACTCTATGCAATCATTATCTTTCAATAGTTCAATCCAGCGCCTCTGTCACATATTCAACTCCTTTTGGCTCATCAAATACTTCAAACTCTTATGATCTGTGAGGATTTGGACTATTTCTCCATATTGATAATGTATGCCAAATCTTTAGGGAAAATACTACTGCTGCCAACTCTAAATCATGTACAAGATAAGAAACTTCATGTGATCGATACTGTCATGATGTATAGGCAGTTACTTTTCTATCCAGAATTAAGACTCAGTCAAGCCTCTGATATGAAACATCACTGTAAATACCAAATCATCTTGTACCTGTAAGAATTCTCAGTATTGTTGATGTAGTCTGTCGGTTCTTTAACTCATTAAAGCCCTGTTGGCACGCAGAATACCAATAGAATGAAGCATTCTTTCATAGCAATTTAGTAAGCGGTGCAACTATAATAGAGAATCCTTCCACTAATAGTTTGTAGTATCCAGCCATACTAAGAAAGATACAAACTTCCGTAACTGTAGTTGATGCTTTTCAGTTTACCATCGCTTCAAACTTTTTAGAATCAATCCTCTATACCTCTTCTAGATACTATATGTCCTAAAAATACCATATGATCTAACCAGAATTCACACTTTCTCAGTTTAGCAAACAATTGTTTTTCCCTCAAGACTTGTAGCACAATACGCAAATGATCAAAATGCTCATCTGTACTCCATGAATATACCAATATATCATGAATAATGATGATCACAAATTTGTCTAGAAAAGATTGAAATACCTTGTTCATCAAAGCTATAAATTCTGTTGGTGCATTAGTCAAACCAAATAGAATTACCAGAAACTCATAATGCCCATATCGAGTTCTGAATGCTGTCTTGATAATGCCATCTTTAGCTATCATTAACTGATGATATCCTGGCCAAAGGTCTATCTTACAAAAAATACCTTTGCACCTTGAAGTTGATCAAATACAACATCTATTCTTGATAATAGATATTTGTCCTTCACTGTCACCTGATTCAACTTTCTGTAATCTATGCACAGTCATAAGATACACTAGCCCTAATGAATACTTTGTCCAACAAATCCTGTAACTGTTTCTTCAGTTCCTGTTATTCTAAAAGAGTCATCCAATATGGAAGAATAGAAATCGGTGCAGTACCTGACATTAATTCCACAGTAAACTCTATCTCTCTATCATGTGGCAATCTTGGAAGGTCCATTGGAAACACATCAAGAAAATCTTTAACAATTGTAATATCTCTAACTTCATCACATTCAACTGTACGGTCTATAACATGAGCCGAATATACTTCACATCCCTCTCTGATCATGCAAAAGCCACTGTTGCGGATATTAAGCAAGTGGGTACCATTTGTCTATCACCATAGAAAATCACTCTAGATTTCTCCAGCGAATCTATCACTACCTCTTTGGTATACCAATCCACTTTAGCATGATGTCTTGACAACCAATCACATCCAATTTAATATCAAACTCGTGCAGGACAAGATCAGATCAACTGCTAACTCTACTGTATCCACTTGTATTAGACAATTTCGATATACTATACCTACCTTTACCATTTCCTCTTTGTACTTTCTCTTCTTATGGTTCATGCGTATGAAATGTATGCTCATGTAGTGCTGTATAAGATGCTCTTATAAACTGATGTGGCACGGTTGAACCTTCTCTCCTTTATGCATCATGCTCATGAATGCAATTCTAATGTCAATTACATATGCTATATAAGCTTATGAATGCATGCCCTTAAAGAATCATATCCCTACTCTGATACCAAAAACTAGCTGTGACACCCTTATACCCAATGACGTATACTTTGTAATAACTTAGTTCACATATAAACATATAATTCACATATATAGAACTATCCACATAAGCAGAAAGCAGAAAGTAACAACCATAAAAGGTTGCACACACACATCTATGTCGTTACTTCTCATACTAAAACATCTATTACTCTAGCTTCTATTACAAGCCATATGTCTATGATGCAAAATGAGGAGGAGAAGGTTGCATTGAGCTTCAGCCGGCCGACTTGTATGAATGTGACCTCTAACAGAGACACACGTCAGCAAAAAACTAGCTGAACCTGAAAAATTATTTTTGCGATTTGCGTGAGTCGCATACACAGTGAATATAAACCATCATCAATTATTTCACACAGAGTCAAACATTTAGTCCATATACATATTCATACATATTATATATGTCATATATGAATTTACTACGCATATGCAAATGCCGATGTATTCGATTCATTATTCTGTGAACTGTTCAAGCTTGAATCTGCCCCGGGTTTACTCTATATGGACTCTTATGGTCCCTTTAGCAAAGAAATACGAAGATTTCCTGAATACTGACTCTTATGGTCCCTTTAGCAAAGAAATCCGAAGATCTCCTGAATATTGACCCGTAGGTCCTGTATGATCCGTAGATCCTGTATGACCCGTAGGTCCTGTATGACCCGTAGGTCGCTTTAATAAAGAAATCCGTAGATTTCCTAAATAACAGTTCTGGGCAAAACAGTCACAAGTCCTTTTAATCTCATTGCAATATGCTATGCAATCAAGTGCATCATGTAACCATATATCATATGCCATTTGTTAACATTCTTTCTATGCAAACAACTCTGGAAATTTCAGAGTTGTCATATAAAACACATATATCCATATATCCATATAACACATATATCCATATAGCTCATATAACACATATATACATAAAGCACATATATCCATATATTCATCTTTCACATATAGCACATAGGTTTGAATCTCCGGTCTATACTCACCTGTTCAAGACAGATACTATATCTCTTTCCCTTGTCTTTGACCACGATCTATGACTTGTGCTCCTATATATAACCCAATGCAAATTAGGCTATTTACTCTTATTACCTCTAACCCCAAATGCAATGAAATGCCAGAATGCATTATAACTTCTTGTGCATAATTCCAAATCTTGTAAAATTTGACATCGATAAACTATATATATGAAAGAACATTTTTCTAGTTCAAACCTTTCTGAAAAACTTCATCAAAGGGCTCCCTAATATCATTACAAAGAGAAACCCTAAAATCACTCTGAAATCTTTTTCCGAATATAAATCCGATATAGAAAACACCCTTTGAAAACTATAGATCAATCGATTTTCAAATCAAAAGCAACTGTAGATCTAGATCTGGAAAAATTAGGAAAATCCAGATAAATCATTAACTAATTAAAAACTTACCAAATCAAG